>CM077096.1:42336252-42889793 GCA_039513925.1 Platanthera zijinensis
TTGTTCATCGGATACTTCTTTCTTTGTATATAAGATATCGATATGGGGCGGGTTCAAGTGAGAACAAGTATTTCGTGCAAACTTTCTGATTTGGATATTAAAATGGACATGTAATATATGAATTTTAATTGGCTTGAAGAAACCTATGACTTTCATGTTGAACATTTTTTTTCTAATTTTGCATATATGAGTCAATTTTCGACCCTAAATTATCTTCAAAAACGAGAATAAGGACGTCCAGATAATTCGAAAATCCAGCTCTTAAATGCAAAATTAGAAAAAGTAATTCAACATAAAAGTTGTAGGTCTCGTCGAGCCAGTCAAAATTTATATATTACATGTCCATTTTGGTGCCCAATTGAGGGTGTTCGCACAATTCGCACTGAATACTTGTGCACGGGGTGGGGGGGGCATATATTTAACACGAGTGTCGCGCGGCCCCCCGTGCCCCGCGCGTCAGTACCCGGCCTGTGGCGGCCTTCGTCCACCCCCGACGATTCTTATTATTAATTTTTATTTTACAATTCTTAATAAAAAAAAATATTATAAAATTATCGGGCTCGCCACCACCGGCGGGCCCGCCCCAACAATTTTTATTATTAAATTTTATTTTACAATTCTTAATAAAAAAAAATTATAAAATTATCGGGCTCAATTTTTATTATTAAATTTTTATTTTACAATTGTCTTAATAAATTTAAATGATAAATGTTTTTTTATTAACACAGTTTTTATTTTTAATGAAATAGAAATTTTAAAAAACTAAAAAAAACATTATTACATTTTTTAGAAAGACACAATGAACTTACGTTATGACAAAAGATAGGCACAATGGCGATAAAGGATCCATATAATCGCCGTCGGACAACTCCCAGTAAGTTCGCTGGTGGGCGGCAGGCAGACCGCCGTCGGCTTCGCCGCCGCCAGCAATGCAAATTAAAAAAAGGAATTCCTGAGCAATTGCGTTGGGAGAGGTGTTCCAGCAAGATCTATTGCGGCCAAACTCGGCGCCCCGGTCGATCCGGATTAACCTGGACCGCCTTAGCTCGCGGAGCGGTCGAGCGCGCACACAGTCAGTTGAAAAAAAGGAATGTACACCATAAGTTTTAACGTGGAAAACCCTTCAACCGGATAAAAAATCACGTGACCGGGTCTGTGCCGGTCAAATTCCACAAGTTTCCGGGGGTTACAATTTGATTGGTGAATCGGGGCGACAGGCCGCTCCCGTTACAACTTTGAGAGGAGAGATTAAGACTGACGCTTCCAGCGGGCAGCAGGCTGCCCCACGGAGGTGACTTAGGTGAGCAAATGTTCGGGGGTGTTTCTGGCGCGTGTGCTCGGGGCGGCGCGCGCTGGCTAGCTTTGGATCGCTTCTTCCCTTGGCTTCCTTGCGGTCCTGGACGTCCTTTTGCTGACGGCGCGTTGATGGGGTGCTTATAGCCGCTGGCGGCAGCTAATTGTCACAGGGGGCCGTCGGTGGCCGATGGTGGCTGCAGGAGGTTCACGGCGAGCGGTGGCTGACTCGATGGAGGAGGCATGAGGACTCTCACCTGAGGAAGAAGAGGAAGGAGCAGAGAAGAGAAAAGGTGAGAAATAAGAGTCCCCTGGGGGTCTTTTTATAGCCTCCAGGGGTGGATCATGGCGGGCCCCACCACTAAAGTGGTGGGGTAGTGGGTAGTTACCACTTTGATCGGACGGCATGGAAGCCTTCCTCTTGATCGGACGGCGGGGAGGCCCCTCCCATGACGGCGGCGGCGGCCGGGCGGCCGGCGAGGGAAGACCGGCCACGGCCAGAGCGGCCATGGTCACGGCGGCCATGGCCTCGGCGGTTATGGCCGAGCCCGGCCACGGCCATGGTGGCGTGGGAGGCCGGCCGCCGGCGGTGGGTGGGGGGGGGGGCTCGCCCTCTTGCCAGCGGCGGTTCCTTTGGCGGCGGTTTTTCCCATGATGGGAGGGAGTGGGGCCCGCCCCCATCACCTCCATGAGAGATCATGGGAGGTGGGGCCCACCCATGACTTTCCTTGAGTGGAGATCATGGGGGGGGGGGCCCTTGCCTCCTATAAATGAAGGTGGAACCTATCAAACACCCCCCAAATCTCTACTGGCCGGGAGCGAAGCGAGCGTGAGGAGAGATTTCTGCAGTTCCTTGTTGTCATGGTGGGTGCCGGCGAGAAATCCGAGGCGGCAGCGATGGATCGTTGTTCTAAGGTATTACGTCGTGTGGAGGCTTGGCGAACGGGCGACGGATGCACGCGGACGGAGGCCGACGTGGTTCTTGAGCGTTAAAACGGCGCGCGGGGGGAAGGGCTGCGGGGTCGGGCGCTGGCCGCCCGCGTTGGCAGCGCCCGGGCTGACCGCGTACGCAGCCTTGCGCGCGCAGGCGGGCCGCGCGGGCAGGCAGGCCGCGCGCAGGCATGCCGCGCGCGCGCAGGCGGCCCACGCGCGCGCGGGCGCGCGCGCAGGCAGGCCGCGCGCGCAGGCAGGCCGCGCGTGCTCGGGCCGTGCGCGCACGTGCTGGCGCGTGTTTGGCGTGCGGCTTGAGCGTGCGGGTCTTGTGCGCGTAGGCGGGCTTTCCGTGCATTTTGCGCGCTGAAGCGAGGGTTGTGCGGTTTTGTACTGTGGCTTTATAGCTGCGACCTGATTTTTTATTCTTCATCATGTGCATGTCACGAAGCGTTCCTCTGGTCTGATGCGTCTGCGCTCATCCTTGACTGAAGACGGTGTAGAAATTTGGAGGGCGAAGTACGGGCTTCCTGCTACCTTAGAAGTGAGGATCCCGCGGCCCGAGGAGCGGGTTCAGAATCCTCCCCGTGGGTGGCTGACGATTTGTGAAGTATCCCTCAGGTCCGGCTTCCGGTTTCGGCCCTGTGATGAGGTGATAGAGATTTTGAAGTTCTGTGGAGTGCCTGTCTCCCAGTTTGCTCCGACTGGGGTTGTCCGAATCATGGGCTTGGTTGCTTTCTTCTGTGAGCATGGGGGCTCGCTTTCTTTGGACCAGTTTCGGGATTGGTGTGACGTGTGCTTTGACGGTGGTGAGCGGATTGAGGTGCGCAGCAACAAGACTTGGCTGGGGTTCGAGGCCCGTAAAGATCGTCGCCACGGTAATACTTTGTTTGGATACGTGAAGAACTCCTGGGGTCTCCCTGAGGTGTGGAATGCGCTTCCCGATCGCTGCCGTCGTGTAAAAGGGAGGGAAAGGGACTTTTCCCCAGTGCTGGGATTTTCTGATCCTCGCGAGCTGGCCAATCGTCTCTTCAACATATATGTTTGCGTGGAGGAAAAGCGACTGTTGGGATGTGGCATCTCGGTAGGCATGGTTCAGGTGGCGACGGCTTCTCAGGGAGGGGCCGAAAGAGGAAATCGGTGATGGCTCCTGTTGATGATCTTGATGTTGTGGTGGTAGCTTCTGAAGGTTCAGTTCCAGAGTTGCAATTACCTATTTACCCGGTTCCCCAGGCGCTCGCTAGTACAGCAGCTCCACGGATGTCTTCTTCCTTGAGGGCGATGAGTGATGCGGTAAGGGAGTGACTATCTTTTTTCCTTCCTTTTTTGTTTTGAAAGTGACTGATTGTGTGTCTTTCTTTTGCAGATTGAGACTCAGGCGCAGATTGCAGTGACCTGGAATGATCATTACGTGAGTCTGAAGGACGGATACCTCGCTTTGCAGGAGAAGCTTCGGTTGTCAATGAGCTCGCTTGCCTCCTTGAAGGAGGAACATGACCGGGATATTGTGCGGCTTCGTCGAATTGGCTCAGAGCTGAAGTCCGAGCTAGAAGATACGTGTGCGGCCTTGGACGTGGAGAAGGCTTCGGTGGAGAGGACTACTCAGATGCTAAAGCATGCAAAGGAGGAGACATCTGGCTTGGGGAGCCAGCTGCAGGCGGCGCGAGAGGAGGTTTCAGGCCTTAAGACTCAGCTTCGGGCGGCGAAGGCGCAGGTGGAGATGTTGTCCTCTGACGACCATGCATCAGAGCTGAAGGCAGCAGGGCTTGCGGAGTACTTGGAATCGCTGGACTATCTTCAAGATCGCAACTTGATTGCAGAAGAGGTTCGTGATGATATTTGGTCCAAGGAGGTGGAGCCCCATATGGGTGATATACGCGAGCTGGCGCTCCGTCGCGGCGTCTCGAAGGCTTTTCGCTTTGTAGGCAAACATCTTGGGTGTGACACCTCCAGTTTCAGCTTTGCGGACGTTTCCGGGGACGAGCCCTCCGACTCAGATGCCGACGGAGAGTAGCTATAGTGTTTATCTGTTGTTGTATGTTTTGTCGTACATTTGTTGCTTTTTGCTTTCGTTGTAGCCTTTAGATTGTCGCCCTTAGGGCTGAGATTTGTTGTCTCTTTATGACATCTTTATCTTTATGCCATTATCATATGTTTTGCACAGAGGTGTTTTACCACAAAGTGGCAGGGTAGGAAGGTGTTGGTGGCGTCCTCTCTGAATCCTTGAGAGCTTGTTTGGATCGTCTTCGATTTTGCGTCCTAGTTGCAAAAATAGAGAGGGAGTAGACCCTTACGAGGGTGTATGAGTCGGGCTCGTGACTTAGTCGTGTGGAGCTTGTTCACGGCTTTGTGCACGAGGCTGGCACATGGCTTGGTTACGTGGAGCTTGTCCACGGTTTTGTGTGCGAGACTGGCTCGCGGCCTGGTTGCGTGGAACTGATCCACGACTTTGTGCGCGAGACTGGCTCGCGGCTTGGTTGTGTGGGACTGGCTCGCGGCTTGGTTTCGTGGGACTGGCCCATGGCTTTGTGCGCGAGACTGGCTCGCGGCTTGGTTGTGTGAGACTGGCCCACGGCTTTGTGCGCGAGACTGGCTCGCGGCTTGGTTGCGTGGAACTGATCCACGGCTTTGTGCGCGAGACTGGCTCGCGACTTGGTTGTGTGGAACTGATCCACGACTTTGTGCGCGAGACTGGCCCGCGGCTTGGTTGCGTGGAATTGATCCACGGCTTTGTGTGCGAGACTGGCTCGCGGCTTGGTTGCGTGGGACTGGCCCACAGCTTTGTGTGCGAGACTGGCTCGCGGCTTGGTTGCGTGGAACTGATCCACGGCTTTGTGCGCGAGACTGGCTCGCGGCTTGGTTGCGTGGAACTGATCCACGGCTTTGTGCGCGAGACTGGCTCGCGGCTTGGTTGCGTGGAACTGATCCGCGGCTTTGTGCGCGAGACTGGCCCGCGGCTTGGTTGCGTGGAACTGATCCACGGCTTTGTGCGCGAGACTGGCCCGCGGCTTTGTGCGCGAGACTGGCTCGCAGCTTGGTTGCGTGGGACTGGCTCGCGGCTTGGTTGTGTAGGACTGGCCCATGGCTTTGTGCACGAGACTGGCTCACGGCTTGGTTGCGTTAGACTGGCCCACGGCTTTGTGCGCGAGACTGGCTCGCGGCTTGGTTGCGTGGAACTGATCCACGGCTTTGTGCGCGAGACTGGCCCGCGGCTTGGATGCGTGGAATTGATCCACGGCTTTGTGTGCGAGACTGGCTCGCGGCTTGGTTGTGTGGGACTGGCCCACGGCTTTGTGCGCGAGACTGGCTCGCGGCTTGGTTACGTTGGACTGGCCCACGGCTTTGTGCGCGAGACTGGCTCGCAACTTGGTTGCGTGGAACTGATCCACGGCTTTGTGCGCGAGACTGGAGCGCGGCTTGGTTGCGTGGAACTGATCCGCGGCTTTGTGCGCGAGACTGGCCCGCGGCTGGGTTGCGTGGAACTGATCCGCGGCTTTGTGCGCGAGACTAGCCCGCGGCTTGGTTGCGTGGAACTGATCCGCGGCTTTGTGCGCGAGACTGGCCTGCGGCTTGGTTGCGTGGAACTGATCCACGGCTTTGTGCGCGAGACTGGCCCGCGGCTTTGTGCGCGATACTGGCTCGCGGCTTGGTTGCGTGGGACTAGCTCGCGGCTTGGTTGCGTGGGACTGGCCCATGGATTTGTGCGCGAGACTGGCTCGCGGCTTGGTTGCGTGAGACTGGCCCACGACTTTGTGCGCGAGACTGGCTCGCGGCTTGGTTGCGTGGAACTGATCCACGGCTTTGTGCGCGAGACTGGCCCGCGGCTTGGATGCGTGGAATTGATCCACGGCTTTATGTGCGAGACTGGCTCACGGCTTGGTTGCATGGGACTGGCCCACGGCTTTGTGCGTGAGACTGGCTCGCGGCTTGGTTACGTGGGACTGGCCCACGGCTTTGTGCGTGAGACTGGCTCACGGCTTGGTTGCGTGGATCTGATCCACGGCTTTGTGCGCGAGACTGGCCCGCGGCTTGGTTGCGTGGAACTGATCCGCGGCTTTGTGCGCGAGACTGGCCCGCGGCTTGGTTGCGTGGAACTGATCCGCGGCTTTGTGTGCGAGACTGGCCCGCGACTTGGTTGCGTGGAACTGATCCGCGACTTTGTGCGCGAGACTGGCCCGCGGCTTGGTTGCGTGGAAATGATCCACGGCTTTGTGCGCGAGACTGGCCCGCGGCTTTGTGCGCGAGACTGGCTCGCGGCTTAGTTGTGGGGGACTAGCCCACGGCTTGGTTGCGTGGGAGTGGCCCACGGTTTTGTGCGCGAGACTGGCTCGCGGCTTGGTTGCGTGGGACTGGCCCACGGATTTGTGCGCGAGACTGGCTCGCGGCTTGGTTGCATGGGACTGGCCCACAGCTTTGTGCGCGAGGCTGGCTCGTGGCTTCATCGTGAGGGGGGCAGGCCCCCACGGTGTTGCGCGAGGGCTGCTCGCGGCTTAAGTTGCGTGAGGGTTGCTCGCGGATTCTTCGTGAGGGGGGCAGGCCCCCACGGTGTTGCGTGAGGGCTGCTCGCGGCTTAAGTTGCGCGAGGGATGCTCGCGGCTTCTTCGTGAGGGGGGCAGGCCCCCACGATGTTGACTTGATTAGCGCCATGCGTTTGATCTGATTACGTGGTTTATCGTGAAGAAGTCATTACTTGATTTTCATACTGCCAAGATAAATGATAAAAAGATAGTCTTCACAAGCCTGAGCTTGTAGTTTTTACAATACTTAACAAACAAAATGATCAAACAAAATAAAACGACTTAAAGATGGAGTTGGCGAGAGCGGGATTGGAAGACATCCAGGAGCGATTGTTTGAGTATTGCTATGTAGTCGGAATCAGCTTGGATGACGGCGAACTGTACGTCAAAGGATGCCTGTCGGTGCACGTCTTTGAGAGTGACTGGGAGAGTGATGGTGCCGATGACTGGTATCGGATTGTTTTCCGAGACGCGCGCGCTTGCAGACATTAGCTTGAGGTGGCCGATGGTTAGTTTGAGTTGAAGCAGTGTTGATAAAAACAACACATTAACGGTGATTTCTGCGTCCACCAAAACTTGGTTCAACTCGGTAGATGGCTCGTCGATCTTGATTGTTGTAGGCGTCATCCTCTGACCGGGAGGTGATGTTTTTCTTAATAGGGATTGATCAACTGCTCCTAGGTTGGCCAGTCGTTGGATTTCCTCCTTTAGCCCATTGCATTCGTTGGTGTTATGTCCGTGGCCCCGATGATACTCGCAGTACTTTGTTTGGTCAGCCTTGGGATTTGGCCGCGGTGCTCTTGGTCGTTGGAATACTAGATTATTTTGAATTGCATGCATCACATTGGTGCGGGTAGTATTCAGGGGGGTGTATTCTTGAAGTATATATTGCCCCCCACTCCCCGGAGGGCCGCGTTGATGACTACCGCGACAATGCCTGTTCTGAGGTCGTCCTTCTTGTTTTGGTCCCTCCTCTTTCTTCCTTTTCTGTCTTCCACTTGGTCCTGTATTTTCTGGTGATGGATTTATGAATCTTCTGTTGAAGAGAGCGGCGAGTTCGAGGTAGCTGTTAATCTTTTCTCCTTGTAGGGAGTAAGACCAGGCTCGAGCTCTGCCTTTGAGTGTCGCCAGAAACGTTTGGATCATGAGTTGATCTAAAGCGTTGCGGGTGTGCATGATAGTTTCAAAGTACTTTAGGTGTGCCAGTGGGTCGCCTGTCCCGCTGAAACTATGGATTTCGGAGCCATCCTCCGAGACTGGTGCTACTTGGGAGTCTAATGAGTTGTAGCTGGGCGGATACTCGTTGAGTCTTTGCTCTATGGCCGAGGCGTCAGGGTCTGTTACAATCCCAACCCTCTGTTTATAATGCGAGCAGGCAAGGTGATGATCGTACATCTCTTGGAGTGATGCGGCGGGTGCGGGGGAGCTGCTTGTGCTTGAGAATTCCTTCTCTATGTCATATTCTCTGTGCAGGCAATGTGTCGTTGGAAGAGGGGGCTCTTCTGGTGGTGTCGAATCAGCTTGCTCGGAGGATTGGGGATTCCTTGGCCTGAGGGATTTTGAATTTCCTCGCACTGTATGCCTTGCGCTAGCGCATACAATGCCTTGGGGGAAGAATTCTTGGTTGCCCCCCGGTCGTTGAAGGGCTACGCTGGTGGGGCTTATCTTGTCGTGACTTTTTCTGTCTACTGAAGTTTTGTCCTTCTTTCTGTTGGAATTCTTGTGTTGGGACGTGAATTGACGGAGGTTGCAATTTGACTGATGCTCCCAGTTCTCGAAGCAGGGCGAGCAATTTGACTTGTTGTTCTTCCATTTGGAGGATGTGTTCTTTCAGGGTGGCCTCGGGAGTTAAGGCGGTTTCAGCGTTCAGTGGCACGTCCACCAGAGAATGGGAATGCGCAGGCTCAATGTGTCTGCCAAGTGCGGATCCTTCGGCAGTGCGGGCATTTCTCTTTGCCATCGCGGTGGCAGGGATGATGAACTCGTTCTGCAAAGGATGTTGGGAATGCTTCCCACAGACGGCGTCAAATTGTTGCGGCCAAACTCGGCGCCCCAGTCGATCCGGATTAACCTGGACCGCCTTAGCTCGCGGAGCGGTCGAGCGCACACACAGTCAGTTGAAAAAGGGGAATGTACACCAGAAGTTTTAACGTGGAAAACTCTTCAACCGGGTAACAAACCACGTGACCGGGTCTGTGCCGGTCAAATTCCACTAGTTTCCGGGGGTTACAATTTGATTGGTGAATCGGGGCGACAGACCGCTCCCGTTACAACTTTGAGAGGAGAGATTAAGACTGACGCTTCCAGCGGGCAACAGGCTGCCCCACGGAGGTGACTTAGGTGAGCAAATGTTCGGGGGTGTTTCTGGCGCGCGTGCTCGGGGCGGCGCGCGCTGGCTAGCTTTGGATCGCTTCTTCTCTTGGCTTCCTTGCGGTCCTGGACGTCCTTTTGCTGACGGCGCGCTGATGGGGTGCTTATAGCCGCTGGCGGCAGCTAATTGTCACAGGGGGCCGTCGGTGGCCGATGGTGGCTGCAGGAGGTTCACGGCGAGCGGTGGCCGACTCGATAGAGGAGACAGGAGGGCTCTCACCTGAGGAAGAAGAGGAAGGAGTGGAGAAGAGAAAAGGTGAGAAATAAGAGTCCCCTGGGGGTCTTTTTATAGCCTCCAGGGGTGGATCATGGCGGGCCCCACCACTAAAGTGGTGGGGTAGTGGGTAGTTACCACTTTGATCGGACGGCATGGAAGGTCTTCCTCTTGATCGGACGGCGGGGAGGCCCCTCCCATGACGGCGGCGGCGGCGGCGGCCGGGCGGCCGGCGAGGGAGGCCGGCCACGACCAGAGCGGCCATGGTCACAGTCGGCCACGGCCGGGGCGGCCACGGCCGCGGCGGCCACGGCCGCGGCGGCCGCGGCCGCGGCGGCCACGGCCGAGGCGGCAACGACCGCGGTGGCCGTGGGTGGGCCTGCCGCCGGCGGTGGCTCGCCCTCTTGCCGGCGGCGGTTCCTTTGGCGGCGGTTTTTCCCATGATGGGAGGGAGGAGGGCCCGCACCCATCACCTCAAAACTCATAAGTCAACATCTTCCGCGCCTCAAAACTCAAAAGTGAAAAAGGCCAAGTCAAATTTGACTTCATTTTGTTCCCTTTGGGTTTGCCGCTTAAAACTGTGACTCAATATTTCATCAGGCCATAGCAGGATTAGGCAGGAAATTTGATGTATCAAGCTCGCTTAAGGTTCCGTTTTGCGCGGCTTATCGTGACTTATTTGCTCCGGCAAGGTTGGACAAAAATGTCACTGTCAAATCAAAATCTTATGCCTCAAACTAATTTTTTTTGTAATATTTGTGATACCAAACATACATTCTATGACAATGACGTTTTTGTCCAACCTCATCGGAGCAAATAAGCTACGATAAACTGCGCCAAACGCAGCCTAAGGGCCTGTTTGGGAGGGCTTTTTAGCTCCTTTTCATTTTCTGGAAAACGCTACCACACTTAATAGACCGTTTGGATTGTCTATCGGTGGGAAAAGCTACCGCAAAAAACTCCATTTGCTCATCTTTTGGAAAAGCCACATGTCACCTACTTTTCAACCTTTTCGAAAAGCACTTTCTCATACAAAAACATTTATCTCTTAAAAAAATCTACAACTTGATTTTTTTGTCTTGACGCGATTTTTTTCCCGAGCGTAATTTTTTTGTCCTGGTGTTTTTTTTGCCCGGCGCGAATTTTTCGTCCGGGCGCGAATTTTTCGCCCGTGGGCAAATTTTTTGCGCGGGCGCGAATTTTTCGCCCAGGCGCGGATTTTTCGCCTGAGCTAGCATTTTTCGCTCTGGTTGGCATTTTTCGCCCGGGCTGGAATTTTTTGCCCGGGCGCGCGGTTTTTCGCCCGGGTGAGTTTTTTTCGCCGGAGTGCGGTTTTTTGCCCGTGCATGATTTTTTTTTTTCGCCCGAGCGTGTATTTTTCGCCCGAGCCGGTTTTTCGTCCGACGTGATTTTTTCGCTCGGGTGCGTTTTTTTCATCCGGGTGCCATTTTTTGTCGTTGCACGGTTTTTTTTCGCCCGAGCCGATTTTTTTGCCCGGGGGCGATTTTTTTGCCCAGAAGCGCTTTTTTCGCCCGGGCGTGATTTTTTTCACCGGCGCGATTTTTTTGCTCGGGCGCGTTTTTTTTACACCGGCGCAATTTTTTCGCCATCAGGTGATTTTTCTCCCGCGGGCGATTTTTGCGCCCGCACGCGTTTTTTTTTCGCCCGGTCGCGATTTTTTCGCCCGGTCGCGATTTTTTCGCCCGGTCGCGATTTTTTCGCCCGGTCGCGATTTTTTTGCCCGGTCGCGATATTTTCGCCCGGGCGCGATATTTTTGCCCGTTCGCGATATTTTCGCCCGGGCGCGATTTTTTCGCCCGGGGGGATATTTTCGCCCGGGGGAGATATTTTCGCTCGGGCTCGATTTTTTCGCCCGGACGCGATATTTTCGCCCGGGCGCGATATTTTTCTCCCGGGCGCGATTTTTTTGATCGGGCGCGATTTCTTTCGCCCGGGAGCGAATTTTTCGCCTCGACGTGATTTTTTGCCCGTTCGTGATTTTTTTGCCCAGTTGTGTATTTTTTTAGCTTGTAAACTATTTTTTTCGCTTTCGAGCGGAAATATCGCGTTCGTGCAAAAAATTCGCGTCTGGGCGAAATTTTCCCGCCTAGTCGAAAAATTAGTGCCCGTCCGCGCGCCCGTCCGAAAAATTTGTCGTCATCCAAAAAAATTCGTGCTCATCCGGAAAATTCACGCCCGTTCAAAAAATTCGCGTCCGTCCGAAAAATTGGCACCCGGCCGAAAATATAGGGTTTGGCCGAAAAATTTGCGCCCAGGCGAAAATATCGCCCCCGGGCGAAAATATCGCGCACAGGCGAAAAATTCACGCCCGGGCGAAAAATTCACGCCCGGGCGAGAAAAACCGTCACCCGGTGAAAAATTCGCTGGGCGAAAAAAACCTGCCCCGGCGAAATAATTGCGTCTTTTTCCCCGGACGCACATTTTTAATAAAAAAAGTTACCGCAATGGAGATTTGTCAAACGATTTATAAAGTGTCTCATTTTTGAAAAACTCTGTAAAAGAAGTTCAAACAAACAGTTCTCCTTTTCTAATAGACATTTTCAAAAAGTTCCTTTTCCTACCATCCTTTTGCCACCGCTCCTTCTCCTTTCTGAAAAGCCTTCCCAAACAGGCCCTAAGAAGATGGTGATGCCCAAGGCTCCGTTTGGCAGGGCGGTGGCGGTCATGAACACATGTAGGTTAAATTCTCATTCGTTAACGCCCATCTAAGAAACTTCATCCACTTTTATGTTCAAAGGGATGATGTTTGTTAGGTGATCTTAACTAATGACGATTTAACTCATGTGTTCATGACCGTGCGAAAAAGAGCGTGCGTATAGACAAGATGGGCTTGCAAATAAAAAACATCCACATATATGTAACAAATATAACAAAGAAACACGTTGGAGTTTCTTGAAATTAACAAAGTACAGAAACAAGTGCGCACATACAACAGTACGTTTATTCAGAACGTACAAGACAAGCGGTGTAACGATTAACGAAACATGATAATTAATTTAAAACGGTAAATTCATTATAACAAACCAGCTGGGTACGCGATATTAATTCATGAACATCATGCACGCTGACGCTAGGACGAAGCAGCTCCTCGCCGCCTATAATACTTAATTAGTAGCCGTCGGCAATGGAGGGAGCAGGTGCCCAAGCTTTGATGCCGGCAGCGTCGTCGAGCCAGAGAAACTTGTAGATCTCATACCTCAACACGCAGCTGCTGCCAAATATCCGGCATCCGTTACTCCCTGTGCAGTACTTTGCCATAATGTTCAGCGAGCTTTCAAGGCATTGAATGCATTCTGATTCCGGCAGATCCTGCGTGCACTGCGCCATTCCGTAGATGGTCACGTTGCTGTCGTTGTATCCTTTCAGAGAGATTTCCCCCGATTTGAACTTCAATCTTAATTCCCCTGCTCCGGCCGCCTCCGCCATCAGCTCGCCCATCAGCTCCGCCATACCTTGTTCAAACGCCTTCGGATCTTCGGCTTTCAAGTTTGAGATCCACACGCCGGGAGTGTTGTGGTCCCATTTTCCGACGAAGTTTGTGACGTCGTAGTGAAGGTAACATTTCTCGCACCAAGCGTGAACCGCTCCCGAACCGGGGCATGTGGCCAGGATATCGTGCTCCGCCCCGGTGATGCAGGCGGAGCATGCTTTGTGGCTCATGTCTCCCTGGCATCGCGCCACGCCGTAGACGGCACCGTGGCCGCCGCCGCCGAAGGTGGAGATTGCGAAGCGGTTAAGGGTGGACTGGGCAGCCATGTCGATCAAGATGTTGTTGATGTTGCTCTGCAAGATGTGGTTTTGGGTGAAGTTCTGGTCGCATTGCTGGTAGAGGAGTTTTGAGTCGGCCACGAGGGTGAAGATGGGGAGGGAGACGACGAAGAGGAGGAAGAAGAAGACATGCAGGTTCTTCATCAGAAACACCATCTTATCTAAGCTAAGAAAATATCTTATAGGGAGGATACTAACTAGCTTGGGATCTTTTGAGTATATTTTTCCTCTTTCTTTCATCTCATATATATACGCAAGTAAGAAGCTTCATCCATGGCCTGACGGCCGGGCAAAATTTTATCGTACTGGTATAATTAAAAAATTCGGCTGTTATGTCTGTGAATAACGATCGGCCGGGCGATTTTTCTATTTTTGGTACACAATTTTATATTCAAAAAAGAGCTGTTCCATTGGACCATTTCAATTCCGAGGATATTTAGCGCCGGCGGATTTTATTTTGTAGTTGATTTGGTATTTTTAAAAGTCTAAATAAATTTTATTTGGCCAAATTAAATATCCAAAATTGTCCGAAAATTTTTGGAAAAATTACTAGGCTCATTTTAGGCCCTTTTAAGGGTTGTATCAAAATTTGGAATTATGGTGAGAAAATTTGATATTTTTCCCAAATTATGGAAGCCTAGGGTCGCGCTCGAAATTTATTACGCTCATTTTCCTCGAAGGTGAAAATTGGAGCGCGCGACCACCCTTTCTAATTTGAATAAGAAATTCAAATTATATTATCGACGAGAGTGGCTGAGGCAAGTGACCAAGCTCCGGGTGTTTCGAGAAACCGTCGAGCGCCTCGACTCTCGGGTGATCTGGGCACACTCGGAAAGTGAGAGTACGAGTAGTGAGTTGCAAATTATTCTCGATAAATAATGATGGTGTAACTCCTGATAGGCCCCTGATCCGATTAAGCCGTGATTAAAGAGGCGCAACCAAATCCTAATCGGATCTTAATAATAAGTGTAACCCAATGAAGCCTTATTAAAAACTGAAATAGAACTGAATGTGTCTCCTGAGAACGGAGATGAGACTGAAGTCTCCTGAATGGAGTGATTTTACTACTAACCTTTTCTTAGGTTTTAATCCAGTCTCGTACTGGTCAAGTACTTTCAATTCAGTTCTACTCCAGTCTCGTACTGGTCAAATACTTTTAATTCAGCTCTACTACAGTCTCGTACTGGTCAAGTACTTTCAATTCAGCTCTACTCCAGTCTCGTACTGGTCAAGTACTTTTAATTCAGCTCTACTCCAGTCTCATACTGGCCAAGTACTTTTAATTCAGCTCTACTCCAGTCTCGTACTGGTCAAGTACTTTTAATTCAGCTCTACTCCAGTCTCGTATTGGTCAAGTACTTTCAATTCAGTTCTACTCCAGTCTCGTACTGGTCAAGTACTTTTTATTCAGCTCTACTCCAGTCTCATACTGGTAAAGTACTTTAATTTCAGCTCTACTCCAGTCTCGTACTGGTCAAGTACTTTTTATTCAGCTCTACTCTAGGCTTGTATTGGTCAAGTACTTTTAATTCAACTCTACTCTAATCTCGTACTGGTCAAGTACTTTCAATTTAGTACTACTCCAGTTTTTGTACTGGTCACATTTCATTACACCACTTTAAATAAGCAGCATAATCACCGCACTTGTACTCATTACAATTTATTATTATAGTCTCGGGTCCTGCTCTGACGAGCAGTCGCGGCTAAAGTTGAGCCTTAGTTGGGGATAACCGGAGTTGAAGTGGTCCTCCAGGTCTAGCTCCAAATAATGCGCTCTCACGCTCCTTGACGAAAGTAGAGCTGAGCGCCGCCGCCCGAAGTTTAAGCCTAGTAGGGCAGACCGACGTAGACCCAGTGTGTATTGTGATTGTCATTTGTTTGATTGATTGTAAATCGCTTGCGGTGAAATAGTGGCGGGTCAATCCCTCCGCAGACCGTTCGTACCGGTGCGGGAAGGTCGACGACTCAAGGCGACAGGGAGATGGGTACCACGGGTGACCGGTCGTTCTATTATTCCCCGTCAGGTTTTCCTCCACTGGTCGGCCAAAACGATTCGTCGAATGTCGCCCACATCCAAGAGTACACAAGGTTGTACGTTATGGTCTAAGGTTGTGTGGTATGACCACCCCCCAAAAGTGGCAGGACTGTCCACTGTTACCGACGACCACATCGGTGAGGCCCGCGTTGCTCGCTACCCTGCTGGAACAGAAGCGGTCCATATTATGTCGACATAATGCTTGTTTGCGCGGCTGTGAATTCCTGCGGTGTTTGCGCGGCTGTGAATGCATGTGGTATGTACGCGGCTATAAATGCTTGCGATGAGAATATAGGTTATGAATACCTGATGTGCTGATGTGCTAGTGGAGCCTTAAATATAACTGATATACGTTGCTACTGTTATTCCAGTTATACTATGTTGCGCCCTTTTATAGTTGCTCCTAGCCATATATATGAAATGTTGTGCTAACTCTCTACTATTTCGGCTATTTATTTCTGTTAGGTGGGTGTGTGCTCGTTCCCAGGATATGGATCCGGGGAGGGGATTTGTTTCAACTTAGTTCTGTTACTAACGGTTATCTAAATAACCATTCATAGGAAATGGAGCACCGTGGTGACCCGCTGCCACAGGAGATTACTCCAGCAGCTAGGACTACTCGAGCAGATGCACCCCTGACATCTTCGGAGTTTAGAGACGTGAGTACCGACGAGCAGCATAGGGAGAGAATATGAAGAGTTATATGTAGTACTTGTACAGCCCACGAGGTTATATTAACACTTAAGCTTCGGTCCTAAAACCTCTGTAATATTATATGATGTTATATATATATGGCAGTGGTTTCCTGTTAATGATTCTATTATACTCTGATGGGTTGTGAATGTTATGATTCGAGCCGAGCAAGACGGCCAACTAGTGCTTAGATAGGACAGGTTGTTACCCCTAAGGAGCGTTGGGTGGACGTCTTGGGCAAGTAAGATCCCCTCCAGCCCAACCCGGGGCAAAGGTTGGTGGGGGGGGTCTTACAACTTGCAGATAGGGTTCGACGAGCAACGGAACTCGATGAGAGTATGAAACGTTATGCATCAGATGGTCAAATTCTCAATTCTCCTTGAATGACAGTCTTTTGAGAAAAGACGGGGTGCGTCCCGAATATGGGTACGCTACGGGAGGAATTGATGTATGAAGCATACTTCACGAAGTACTCAATTCACCCAGGGAGCACAAAGATGTACAAGGACATGAAAAAGATGTTCTGGTGACTGGGTTTGAAGAAAGACATAGCTCTTTACGTGGCAAAGTACCAAACTTGTTCCTTAGTAAAAGCTGAATGTCAAAAGCTTGGAGGTTTATTGAAGTCGTTGTCAATTCCGGTATGAAAGTTCGATGATATCTTTATGAATTTTGTGCACAGGTTGCCGAGATCACATAGCGGGAATGATGTCGTGTGGGTGATCGTTGACCGATTGACAAAGGTTTCATACTTCATACCGAACAAGAAGGACGAATCAGTGGAAAAGTTGGCAAAGTTGTATGTGGGCAACATAATACAATTGCACTGTGTGCCACGTAGCATCGTCGGTGACTGAGACGGGCGCTTTAATTCAAATGATTGGAGGCTAATCCACCAGTTATTGGGTACGAAACTGCAATTCAATACGGCCTTTCATCTGCATACGGATGGTCAGACTGAGAGGACTAACTAAACAATGGAGGATATGCTCTGGATGTGCGCCTTGGATTTCGGGAAGAGGTGGGAGGACCATCTTTGTATGATCGAGTTCGCTTATAATAATAGCTATCAATCTAGCATTCATATGGCGCCCTTCACGGCTTTATACGGCAGGAAGTGTCGTACTCCTTTAGCTTAGGCAGAAACAGGCGAATCGAAGTTGTTTAAGCATAAAGAAGTTGAAGATGCAAATTCGACTATACACGTCATACAAAAGCGGCTATTGGTAGCTCAGTATAGGCAGACAAAGTACTACAATGCCAATCACCAAAACGTGGAGTTTACGGTGGGCGATTGGGTATATCTAAAGATAAAGCCATTCAAAGTCATGTCCAGGATTCGGCGTTTGAAAAAGTTAAGTCTGAGGTATCTTGGCCTGTTTGAAGTGGTTGAGTAGATTGGAGAAGCTGCCTATCGATTAGCTCTTTCGGCAGAGCTAAGTAGTTTGCATGATGTGTTTCATATATCAGTGCTGCAAAAAGCTTTGAAAGAGCCAACGCAAGTGATCGCGGATGATTGAGTACCAGTCGATCGTGGGCTGACGACGAAATTTAGAACCATTCAGATCGAGGATACGAAAATCAAGCAGCTGCGAAACAAGGCAATCAGGATGGTCAAAGTCCGTTGGGACAATTGTGGTCGTGAAGAACTCACATGAGAGCGTAAGCAAATCATGCGCGATGAGTTTCCCGAGTTGTTTGTAAATTAATGTTGTAACATATTTTGTTGTTGTTTTTGCCTACAGATAAATAAAATTCCTGGACGAAATTTTTGTGAGGGGATGTTTGTAATGCCCCAAAAATGGGAAAACAAAGGTCTCTGGTGGCTATCGTCTGGCGATAGTGAGTATCGCTAGCGATAGCACTCGACGCACTCAACGCCTTCTGCAAAGCGTTGAGTAGACTCGACACACTCAACACTTTCAACAAAGCGTTGAGTAAACTCGATGAATACTGTTGCGTGGCGATAATGAGTATCGTGCGATGATACTACTCAACGCTCTCGATGCTCTAGATGCTTTCAACAAATCATCGAGTGAGATATCAGAGCGATGTTAGTGGGTATCGCTGGGCGATACTTCCACGTATGGCTGGACACGTGTCGGATGGCCGGACATTGGCCGAAGGGCGGTGGTTGACGAGGTCAAAGCGATTGCCAACGATATTTGCCCAGGCGATAGCGGATATTGCTCGGCGATATCGTTAAAATGAAATTGTCAGCTGAATTCGTGGCCTTTGCTTTCTTTTGATGAGAGGATCGTGTGACTGAGTTTATTCCTGAGGCTGCTTAACTAGAGAAGAGGTGGAGAGAAGATTCCTTTATCTTCTCTCACACTCTCTCATCCTTCACATCAAGTTCTTGGAAGAATGGAAGAAGAAGTCTGAGGCTGAGCTTTGCTAACTTAGTGGTGGAGATTCCGTGGTTGGATCGAGAACTAAGGCAAGATCCGTGAAAAGGAAAGCGAGGCGCTCCTTTCCAGCCATATAGAGAGCTTGCTAATGGCTCCAAAACGAATTCTTAGGGTACCGATCATCCTTCTTAGACAAGTGAAGTCCTCCTTTTACATATGCATGGAATCCCCCACAAAAAGGTGGAGAATCGAGGGAATTTTGATGGGTTGATACATGATATTCCCGGGTGGTTTTTCATATAGAATCTGGAAATCGTAGTATGGAATAGACATGCTATGTGAAGCTCATCTAGACAGGTTGGTCTGGATTGGTGATGCTTTATTTTGCGCACCGGAGAAGACTCCGCATTTGAATGAGTAGTTTATGGGGTATGTGGGTTGTACCTGTGAAATGAGAGTAGTAGGAAATACTGGAGGGGTGCCCCAAGAAAATACCCAGAAAATACCACAGTTTGCATAATTGTTGGATATCGCTGGGCGACAGTGAGTATCGTTGTCGATAGCTCTTGATGAGCTATATTCTGTTAGCCTGTCTCTCGGAGACCGTGTGGATAGAATGTGAGTTGTGAGTCTGGGTGCCCAGCTTTGGCCGTGAGTGCCATTTTGTGTCGATTGCGGTCCCTAGTCCTTGGGATTTGGTGAGCGGCAATCGAAGCTGAGATCTTGAAGAGCTTAGTTAAAGAAAGGCAGTGAGCGGAACGGGAAAGGGGAGGCTGACCCGCGTCTTGTCATGGGGCTTGATTGCTTTGACTTTTGTCAATGACATTACGATTTGAGCAATGGGAAGAGTGTTGAACCGTACCCGCGTTATGTCAGTCCGGGCTGGATGACCTAAAGTAATTGGCTTTCGTCGTTGGCATAATGAGAGTCTTAGGCCCCGTGCTGGAAAGACTGAAATGCTCAAAGTTGACCATTAAGTCTTTGACCTCTGAACGGTGGTGGGACCCTAGTATTCCGGTACACTGAAAATGTGTCCTGAGTGCACGGAACGTTTGGCCGCTGAGACACTCGTTTGTGATATATTGAATGGTGCTTGAGTATGTCTTCTTGTGATATATATATGTGTTAATGTTATGCATGTAAGGAAGGAACACCGCTGCCCCGGGAATGGGGTAAGGTCATTATAAATTGGTTAGCCGAAAGATGACCGTTGCCTTGTTTTCCGCCCTTGTGGGGGATTGTCCCTGTGCAGGTGCTCGAGAGCTGAGCGGGAAATAGCAGGTTGCAGCCCTTTGATGCTACGCCGTCCCTCGAAGGCCAAGCAAAGGCTTTTTTATGTTTTTCATGTGTGACCGGCCTGCGCACCGATGTCTGTAAACCACTCCTTTTGGGAAGAACATTTGTAAGGCCTTAATGTCGTGACTTTTGTGTATTTTGTAAACATTTATGAGATATATATATATATATATACATATATATAGTGGACATTCACATGTATTGAGTTCAATTTAACCCCTGAAGCTTCCGCTAGAATGCTCTAAGTTAGATTTGTTTGGTCGGTTTTTATATTAACATGTAACTCCCCGTGGGATATGGCGTGAGGCCCCGGCCGGACCCTCTGTTATATTTCATGTAACAGATGGAGGTGTTACACTATGATGGTTACCCATATGCGGAGCGAGGACAATGTTACTGATATCTTCACAAAGCCACTGTCGAAGGGACTGTTTATTTGGTTGTGAGGATTGTTCGCATTGGTTTTCACTTCCCACTTCAAGGGGAAGTGTTAAAATTGTTGAAGTCGGAGTAAAAGTGGAGTTGAGCCGTTATACTTGTCAAACCACACAAATCGCATAGTCAGTCGCGACCTAGCGGACAACATTGGTGGATTGCCTTTGGCGGGTTGCCGATAGTTCTTGCTGTCTGGGTCAGCAAGCATTCTTAGTATACTGGGTGGTTAGGGTTGGCTAACTGTAGATGTGCCAGACTCGTCTAGAGCTTGCCGAGTCCGGTCTTGATATTGTGGAAGACTATTCTGGAGCTCGCCGGTGTCTGACATGTTTCTGTGCTTGTGGTCTGGATATTGACCGTGGAGATCGGCACAGTTACGCAGACTGGTTTACCTAGAGGTCACGCGGTTTGAAGGGGCAGTTCGCAAGGTGTTGGACTAGAGTTGTTTAGTGGGCGCGGTCTTGGAATCAGGTGGCACGGTTACTTGGAGACCGCAGAGCTTGTGGTGGACTTGGTCTTGTAGGACTAAGTCAATCTTGTTGCCTAGCTCGCCGAGTTCGCATGTTTGCGGACTGCTTTTGGTATTTGCCGAGTTCGGTAGGTTGACTGGGCACGAATTGTCTGGTCGAAGGTTGCAGTTTTGCGCGGACTGGAAGTAGTGTCTGCATGGTTGTGCAGTCTAGTGTCGGTGTTCGGCAGCCCGACTATGCTGTGTTCACCATCATTGTGGTTTGATGTTAGGCATGGAGGACTGGCCATTCTATCTGGATTTTTTACTGTTACGACCTTGGCGAATTGGTAATTGTACAACCCCATATCCAGCGAGTGGGCTGGCAAGAGCCAAACCGGCCTGCTCAGACCGCCTCAGAGCCCCAGGCGAGTTCAGCAGAGCATGTCGAGCCTAGCGTGCCGAGTACGGGCTCGGCAATCGTCGGGCCGAGCTCGAAGTTCGTGGAGCTGAGCCCGACGGAAGGAAGTCAATTCATCGGGTGAGCAGATCCGGCCGAGGACGTGCTCGCTTAGAGCCAAGGGGTACGTGAGTGCCAGCACGCCCGTCACCCGCGAGCAGAGGCTTCAGAGCCAACTCGTCCAGGCCCAAGGCGAGGCGAGGCGAGCCAGGCCAGTGGCGTTGAGAAAGGCGAGCTCACTCAACGCCTTCTCCCGTGGCGTTGAGTGAGGCGAGCCAGGTCAGTGGCGTTGAGAAAGGCGAGCTCACTCAACGCCTTCTCCCGTGGTATTGAGTGAGGCGAGTCAGGCCTGTAGCGTTGAGAGAGGCGAGCTCACTCAACGCCTTCTCCCGTGGCATTGAGTGAGGCGAGTCAGGCATGTGGCATTGAGAGAGGCCAGCTCACTCAATGCTTTCTACCGTGGCATTAAGTGGGGCGAGCACCCTCACCGCCTTTTACCCCGGCATGGGGTGAAGCTTTCCCGCTCCAATACTCGCTGCCCTTGTCGAGTGGACGTTATCTCAGGGTCAGCTCTCCCCTCAGCTGTGGTGTATTTTTACCATGTTACCCCCTTCAGACTGCCTATAGTCCTAGAAAACAGTGAAGGTTGGAAATTTACAGACCGTCTTTTCCTATAAATAGGATCCAAGGGGTACCTCAGAGGGACACGCTTTCTTGTGCCCGGTCTTCTAGTGCTTTCTGAGGTACCTTAGCTTTAGCACTTGGCTAAGGAGGGGAAGCGCTCTAAGATCTTCCGGGTGTGTGGTGGGACCTCCGTGCTGGAGCCTTGGGTCTATCGCTGGTCCTTTTCCTTTGTCATTTGGGCTCGTGGGGAGAGAAGTAAGTGCACGATCACCCCTTCCCCAAGGGTCGAACTCCTCAGGGACCGATTTTCTGTTTCAACATTTTAGTGCGGTGAGCGTGGAGTGTGGTTAGCACAGAAAATCTTCTGCAAGCCCGATGGCAAGAGATGAAGGGCAAGGTTCAGGCAGGGCAAACTCGCCACCCCCTCCCCCTCCCGCGACGGCAGGGATGTCCGGGGAGCTCAAAGAGGAAGTGCTCGGACTCGTCAGGGTCGCACTCGGCATGCGAGTCGAGAGCACGACGCCGGTGGTTCCCGTGGTCGCCGACCCGGCACTGGGCAACGACGCGCCCGTCAGGCGAGATGGGAAGGAAGTCGCGAGCGAGGGGGAGCGCGAGCCGAGGGGGCAAGTCCTTTTCTCGGGCTCGGCAGGCAAGTACCACTTCGGCGAGACAGTGGGGAGGGAGTTCCCAACTCGCCCAGCTGAGGGAGGAAGCCCCTTCAGCGAGTTCGTTTCTTATGCCCTAGTTCTAGAGGGGTTCCGAGAGCCGGAGATGTCCTACTACTTAGGGAAGGGAGATCCTGCCTAGCACGTCCAATGGTTTGAGGACATGGTCTCAATCTGACAGATGTTGGATGGCTTCAAGTGCAGGCTCTTCGTCATCACCCTCAGGGAGAAAGCGAGAGAGCGGTTTCATCAGCTCCCGGCCGGCTCCATCTATTGCTTCGAGGACCTACGCATGGGGTTCATGTTGAGATTCACTACCTCAAAGAAAAGAAAGAGGGAGGCCGAGTTCTTGTTCCGTATCAAACAAAGAGCAGGGGGTACCCTGGGAAGTTCCCTGGACAGGTTTCAAGATGAACTGTCCCAGGTACAAGAGATGTCAGGGCACACCATGATGGTGGCCTTCACCTTGGGTCTCCAGCCCGGGTTCTTTGCCATGGAGTTGAAGAGGACGCCCCCAGTGTCTTTTGAGGCGCTCCTGGAAAGGGCGGCAAGGGAGGCCGATATGGAGGCAGCACACCCAGAGTTTGCCCGGAGGTTGGCCAGGTGGGCCGTAGAGGAGGAGAAGCCAAGGGGTGGCCGAGCCCAGGAGGAGAGAAGGGCCGAGCCTTGGCAGAGAGAGCAATAGCAGCAGCCCAGGTAGGGGCGTCAGGAACCAAACAACCGGTTGGGTTGGAGGCCGGAGTGGCAGGATCAAAGGCCACAAAGGGGTTACCAGGGAGGAGATAACCGCCAAGGTGGGCGCGGCCAGTTTTACCCCCAGGGGGGAGGCAGGGTTAGAGACCTCCCCTTCCCGATCAGGAGGAAGCGATGGCTATCGCCCTGGGTGGAAGAAGGAGAGGATAGCCAAGGAGGAGGAGGGAGGTCAGGATAGACCTACACTACTGTGACTACCATCAAGAGGAGGGGCACACGACGATCACGTGCCCGGAGATCCTCAAGATACGGGGAAATAGGGAACAGCAGCAGTAGCAGCAGAACCGCCAGGAAATACGGATTGAGGAAGTCCGACCTCAGGCGGAAGGGGACCGTTGCGAAGACCAGGCCGATGTGGGGACCCGAGGAGGGATCGGAGTGATCCATGGGGGGTGGGGGTCGAAGCTTCCCAGAAAGCAATCCTCCACACCATGTACCGAAGGAGCATCGGCTCCACATCCCAGACCCCACCCCCAGAGGAGAGGATCACTTTCTCAAGGGAGGACATGCTGGGTCATGAGGACCCCTTCTGCGATGCGCTCGCCGTCCAGACAGCCATCGAGAATTTCACGGTCTCCCGGATCCTCATTGTCAATGGGAGCTCCGTCAACATCATCTTCAAGAAGCCCTTCGACGCCATGTTGGTAGAAGCCAAGAGGGTGCTGGCTTTTGATGGGCCTCTCTTCGGTTTTTTGGGGGAGAGGAAAGAAATAGAAGGGGGAGTGGGACTCCATATCAGCTTAGGGGGGCAATCCAGGAACTGCCGATTCGTTATAGTAGAGGCCCCCAGCAGCTACAACGCCATTTTTGGAGGCTGCCGAGGAAGTGCTAGAGAGGGAAGTTCTCACCCAGGATGGCAGGGTGGAGAAGGTCCGCATCAGCGGGGGGTTGACCCCGAAGGATCAAGGCAGGATGCTGGAGTGCATCCATAAGAACATGGACGTCTTCGCTTGGAGCGCGACCGAGATGCTTGGGATCGATGCTGACGTCGTCTGCCACCGCCTCAACCTGGACCCGGAGGCTCGCCCTATCCAGCAGAAGAGGAGGTCCATCACGGACAAGCTGGCCGAACCAATCAGGGAGGAAGTCGCCAAGCTCCTCAAGGCCGGCTTCATTTCCGAAATTCAATACCCCGGCTGGGTCTCAAATGTTATAATGGTAAAAAAAGGGGATGGCTGGTGGAGGATGTGTGTAGACTTTTCACTTCTTAATAAATCATGCCCGAAAGATTGTTACCCCTTGCCTAGAATCGACGCGCTGGTAGACTCAGCCGTTGGTTTTTCTGTAATGAGTTTTTTAGATTCCTTTTCAGGTTATCATCAGATCAGGATGCACCCTCCCGACATAAAGGATGTCTCATTCATCACAGGAGATGGATGCTACTGCTACAAGATGATGCCTTTTGGGTTGAAAAACGTAGGGGCAATATACCAGAAGATGATGGACCGTGTATTCCAGGGACAAAAGGGGAGGAACTTGGAAGTATACGTGGATGACTTGATGATAAAGAGTCGGGAGGTCGGCTCTCACCTCCGGGATCTGGAGGAGGCCTTTGGCACCCTGCGTGAATACAAGATGAGGTTGAACCCCCTGAAGTGTGTCTTCGGGGCCAGCAGGGGAAAATTCCTGGGACATCTGCTCACTCCCGCGGGAGTAGAACCAAATCCTGATAAAGTCAAGGCAATAATGGAGCTAGGGGACCCCCGGAACGCCAAGGATGTCCAACGGCTGGCGGGAAGGCTGACCGGGCTTATCAGGTTTCTCTCCAGGGCTGGAGAAAAGTGCTCCCCTTTCTTCAGAGCATTTGAAGGAGGCAAGATGTTTGAATGGTCCGAGGAGTGCGAGAAGGCATTCCAGGAGCTGAAGAAACAACTAACCCAGCCCCCTCTCCTCCAAGGGCCCAAGGAAGGAGAGGACTTGTTCCTGTATTTAGGGGTTGGGGCCGAGGCTCTCAATTCGGTCCTGGTCAAGCAAGAAGGCAAGAAGCAGCTACATATCTATTACGTGAGTAGGGTTCTGAGGAAGGCCGAACTCCGTTACCCCCATCTTAGAAAAATTGGCCTTCGCTCTAATCATCTCGGCCTGGAGACTCAGGCCCTACTTACAGGAACACTCCATCCAGGTGGTGACCGACCACCCCCTCCACAACATCTTCGAGGGGGTGGATCACTCAGGGAGACTCGCCAAGTGGTCGGTAGAATTGAGCGAGTTCGACGTCTCTTTTGTCCCTCGACTCGCAATCAAGGCACAAGCGATGACTTACTTCCTGACTGACTATATGGTTGAGGTAGCAGAGGACAAACTATCTTATCTCATCCCTTAGAAAGTGATGGTTGACGGGGCATCAGGGAAGCACTCCATGGGGGTCAGGGTCGTCTTAGAGAGCCCCCAAGGGACCAGGATTGAGCAGACAGTGGTAATACATTTTTCCATAACCAACAATCAGGCCGAGTACGAGGCAGTGATCACAGGGTTGCGCCTGGCCAGGGAGCTGGGAGTGCATGATGTGAAGGTCCTCACTGATGCCATGGTGGTAGCCTCCCAGGTCAACGGGGAGTTCGAAGCAAGGGAGCCCACCCTACAACGGTATCTGGCCAAGGTCAAGGAAATCATTGGGGGGTTCCAAACCTTCTCCATTCAACATGTGCCGCGGAAGGAAAATGAACAGGTCAACCATCTTGCCAAGCACGGCCCTCGGGTGGGGGGCACCATCACAGACCTCTTCCACCCATCCTTGGAGGAAGGAGAGTTGATAGAGATAAATCAGCGACCCACATGGATGGACCCCTTCACCACCTTTTTGTCCACTGGAGAGTATCCAGAAGGGATGGATATAAAGAAACTCAAGTACAAGTCAGCATACTACCTCTTGCACGACGGGCAACTCTACCGAAAGACTCTCTCGGGGTTGCGGGCTCGTTATGTGGCTGAGGGGGAGGTGTCGAGGATTTTGGAAGAGGTCCACTCCGGGGAGTGTGGGAGCCACTTGGAAGGTCAGACCCTGGAGGGGAGAATTATCAGGCAGGGCTACTTCTGGCCTACCCTGGGGCATGATGCCTTCGAATTTTCCAAAAAATACCATAAGTGCCAACTGTTCGCCCCCCTCGAACTACAACCGGCTCAGCGACTCAGGAGTATCATGGCCCCCTGGCCTTTCGTAATTTGGGGAATAGATCTGGTAGGGCCCTTCCCCCAGACGAGCGGGCAAAGAAGATTCTTGTTGGTGATGATTGACTATTTCTCCAAGTGGATGGAGGTGAAGGCGTTGGCCAAGGTGACCTCGCAGATCATCCGAAATTTTGTATGGGGGGAAAGCATTTGTAGGCATCAGATTCCCCAAGCCATCGTCACCGACAACGGACCGCAGTTCGCCAGCAACGAGTTCATCAAATTCTGTGGAGAGCTCGGGATTGACCTTAGGTTCGCCTCTATCCATCACCCAAGAAGCAACGGGCAGGTGGAAGCGGTCAACAAGGTTATCGTGAATCTCCTGAAAAAGAAGGTTGAAAATTTGAAGGGGAGTTGGGTGGAGCAGCTCCCCTCCGTTCTTTGGGCCCTGAGGACTACCCCCAATACCGCCACAGGGGAGACACCCTTCAAACTATCTCATGGAAGCGAGGCAGTGTTCCCCATCGAACTCGAGGTCTGTACTCCCAGGGTCGCTGAGGCGGAAGCTGGAAGAGAGGAGTGGAGAGTTGAAAATGAGGAGGAACAGCGGCTCTCCTTGGATTTGGTAGAAGAATTGCGCGACCTATCAGCAGTCCGGCAAGAGGAATTCAAGCGGAGGATGGCTAAGTATTTTGACAAACATGTTCGAGTCAAAGAGTTTGTAGATGGTGACTTGGTCCTAAAGAAGGTAGATGCGGCGGAAAGATCGGCTGTCGTGGGCAAGCTCCATCCAAACTGGGAGGGGTCATACATCGTAAAAGAGGCACTAAGATCACCTGGAGCGGCGACGACCAGAAATGCTTCTATCCCTAAATATTTGTATGTGCTTTCGTTTTTTCAATACAATTTGTTTCATTCATTTGAGCCCTTTTTGCCTGATAATCGTAACGGTAGCATGAAATGTTGTGGAGCTTTCATAGCATAATATCATAGACCCTCAAGAAATGTTCTAAGTCTTCTCGCTCTGGGGTTAGGTCTCGATTCTCCCGCTGTCAGGCTCCCTCCAAGCTGGCAGGGCAGGGGTCTCGATGGACGTCGTTATGACCGTGGGGCTGAGCCCGGAGGATGTTCAACACCCGCCCTCAAGCTTCCATCTAGCTGACTATCCTGGTGGTAGCACCCGGGAGAGGCAAATGTTCTAAGTCTTCTCGCTCTGGGGTTGGGTCTCGATTCTCCCGCTGTCAGGCTCCCTCCAAGCTGGCAGGGCAGGGGTCTCGATGGACGTCGTTATGACCCTGGGGCTGAGCCCGGAGGATGTTCAACACCCGTTCGCAGGCTCCTATCTAGCTGACTGGCCTGGTGCTAGCACCCGGGAGAGGCAAATGTTCTAAGTCTTCTCGCTCTGGGGTTAGGTCTCGATTCTCCCACTGTCAGGCTCCCTCCAAGCTGGCAGAGCAGGGGTCTCGATGGACGTCGTTATGACCCTGGGGATGAGCCCGGAGGATGTTCAACACCCGCCTTCAGTCTCTCATCTAGCTGATTGGCCTGGTGGTAGCGCCCAAGAGAGGCAAATGTTCTAAGTCTTCTCTGTAACACCCCAAAATGTTGTAGGAGCGACGGAGATCACTTTTGGCCAAGACAAAGTTTTGGTGTTGGTGACACGGGCCCCGACACGGGCGTGTCGGAGGCCGTGTCGGGCGTGTCGAGCTCGGGCCATCGAGCTGGCCGTGTAGTCGACCAGTTCAGGTCGACGATGGTCGTGTGGTGGAACACGGCCTAGGACACGGGCGTGTCCCAGGCCGTGTCACACCTGGGCTGTTTGGTGGGGTACACGGGCAGTGACACGGGCACGAACATGGGCGTGTCTAGTTTGACACGGGCGTGTCTGATGCCGTGTCACCAAGCCGTGTACCTCTCTAACTACGAATTGTTGGCCGATTGCACACGGGGGGCGTGACACGGGTCCCGACACGGGCGTGTCGCAGGTGACACGGGCGTGTCGGAGGCCGTGTCACATGCCGTGTTGCTGGTTTTCAATTTTGGTCGAGACGGCGAATGAGCTACACAGCCAGGCACACGGCCGTGTATGAACCCGTGTTCGGCCCAGTTTTTGTGATTTCAGATCTAATCCTGGCCGTTCGTTTCCTTGGCTTTGGATCCGACGGTGGGGGGCTGCTCCTAGGTGGTTTTAGCCAGGAATAGGGTTTTGAAACCCTTATTTCACTTGGGTACTCTCTCTCTAAAATCTAGAGAGAAGGGAGAGCTTGGAGGAGGAAGAAGGAGGTCAACTCCGGCGGCTGGTGGAGATTCGGAGCTCCAAATCGCGAGCCGTCTTCGGATTCACGGAGGCAAGGAGATTGCGGTGCTTTTCATCCGCATAGATTTTCATGGCGCCACGGAAGAATGCAAGGGTAACGATTTCTCATCCTTGGGCATGTGAAGCCCTTTTTTCCTTTGCATAGGAAGCCCTCTCTCGCGAGTGAGCGAAGAGTTGGAGCGTTCCTTGGGGTAGATATGTAAAGTCCCCCTTGTGTAGAGTCCGTATGCGAAAACGGACATAGGCATTGTGTGTGAAGCCTATCCGGACAAGTAGAGCCGGATCGGTGATGTTGCATTGCATATGAACCAGGGAAGACTCCGGGTGTTTGGGCGTTTTTCGGGTTTTCTACGTGGTAGATTGCAGCAGGGAGCCTTGGAGATTAACTCCAAGGTGCACCCGGAAAACTGGGCAAAAGCGAGTTTTGCCAACACGATGGCCGGGGAGCCAACGTGAACATAACCGGGTTATGTGATTGTTGTGGTGGAAACGGGACTCGGTGAGTCTTGGCCTGCGCATATGGCTTAAATTGTCGTTGCGGTGTGAGCACGGGTCAGGCGGAACCGTACCCGGTCTATGTCGTTCGGTAGGACCGTTGGCATGGATGAGGGTCTTCGACGGTCTATGGCTTAAATTGTCGTGACCAAGGCCAGGAAGGCAAAATGCTCATATGGATGACCGTCCAAGAGGCGGTGGTGGATTGGGAACGTCTATGGCTTGAATTGACGTGACGTTGGCCGGTTCGCCGAGAATGTGTCCTGAGTGCACGGGGTGTGTGGCCGTGCGAGCCCACGCCTGTGGTGAAGTGCAAATACTTTATATAATTGCCTATGCTAATAAAGTGTAGGGAAAGAGCATTGCCGCCCCGAATGTGGGGGCGGGATCGTTATAATTTGGTCAGCATTGCTGACCGTTGCTATTGTTTGCCACCGGGCGGTGGTTTGTGGCTTGCAAGTGCTGCGGAGCAGAGCGGGAAATAGCGGGCTAAAGCCCTTGTTGCTGTGCCGGCCCTCGAAGGCCTAATTGCTTATGTTTCTTTCCTGTTTTTCATGTATGGCCGGCCTGCGTGCCGAAGTTTGGAAAACACTTCTTTTGTTAAGTGAACAGTGTAAGGCATTAAGGCCATTTCTCTTTTTGTGTATGTATACATTCCTGAGTTTGTAGTGGACATTCATGCTGTTGTGGCTGGGTTCTTATTTCTTTTGCAACCTAATAAATTGCTTCCGCTAGGTGTTGTGTAGGACGACATGATTGGTTGAATGGTTTCAACGCGTAACCAACCGGTCTGTCCGTATTATATGGCGTCGGGCCCCGGCTGGACCTACTATTATATACTATGCGACGGAAAGAGGTATTACAAATTGGTATCAGACTTCTGGTTTCGGTCAAGCTTAAATGAATTCGTGGACGAATTCACTTTAAGGGGTGGTGAGCACATGTGTGCGTCATCGTTATAACATGAAAAGAACCCATGAATGTCCACTTAGGAATGAAAATATACATGTTTGAGGAACCTGCGTGTTCCTATAATTGCTGTTTGCAGTAATCTTTGGTCGCTTATCGGTGTTCTGCACGATTATAGGTGACCAGAAGTGGTGCTGGGCCGTCTGAACGGCCAGGTTCTGAGGCGAGCAGTGCGCCAAGTGAAGCGCCTGCAACACCTCCGTCTGCCGAGACCATTAGGTTGGTGGCAGAAGCGGTCATGGCAATGATCAATGCGCAGCCTGCAAGGCAGGTGCAGCAGCCTGCTCCTGCTGTGGAGCAAGTACCGCTTCAGACGGCAGAGCAAAGGAGGGTTGAGCAAGTAGTTTTGGAGCCAGAGTTGCCTCGGAGAGCAACTGAAAGACAACTGAAGCACGTGATGGGCTTTCATCCACCGGTATTCACGGGGGCAGAAACCCCGACCCAAGCAGAGGATTGGCTCTCAAGGGTCAACAGGGTGATGACTGCGAGGGAAACGGAAGAGTGGCAGAAGACCACTATAGCGACGTTCCTTTTGGATGGGGACGCAAGACTATGGTGGGAAGGCCTAGAGCTACATCAGTTGCGGGGAAGGCCGTTGGCCGAAGTTTCGATGGAGGAGTTTGCGAGACTATTCATGGCTCGATACCTCCCCTCAGCGCAGAGAATTGCGCTAGAAAGCGAATTTCAGAAGTTGGTGCAAGGGGATTGCACCGTTGATGAGTACCTCCACGAGTTTACTCGGTTGGGGAGATATGCCGGCGCTACCTTCGCAGACGAGGAGCGCAAGACCAGCCGCTTCTATGAAGGGCTAAGAGATGATTTAAGGTTGCTACTGTCGGGGCCCAAGGCGCAGGGTTTCATGACCCTGGTCAGTTCGGCCCGGTCCTTGGAGAAGGACATGAAGAATGTCCAAGCGAAGAAAGAATCCGGTAGTAAGAAAGCGGAGTTCAAGGCACCGACTACGTCGAAGTCGGGCTACCGCAGATTCTATAAGAAAGCTAAGAAGTCGGGTCCAGCTTCTTCAGGTGCCTCGGGGGCAACTACCAATCGAACCCCGGGCGCTTGTTTCACGTGTGGAAAGACGGGGCACTTTGCCCGTGATTGCTGGAGTGGATGCTCAAAGTCCGAAAGGAAACAAGGAGCTACCTACGAGGAGAAGGGCAAAGCGGTGGAGTCGACCGCGTCCCACTATGCTCCGACTCAGCCTAGAGTCTATAACTTGGGCAGCATGAGGCCATCAAGCAAGCGGATGTGGTGACAGGTATGAGTTAATTTATAGCAAGTTAGCTTTAATACCGTTATCTATTGCTTGTTAGCCTAATATTATTTGTATAGGCTTTGTTGTGATTAGAGATAGTCCGGCACGGACACTGTTCGATACGGGAGCTTCACACTCCTTCTTGTCTGAAAGCTTTATATCGCGCATCGGAGTCCCTTCTTCGATGGCGAAGGACAAGTTGGATGTGCTACTACTGAATGGGTGCTTGATGCGTGCGGACAGAGTGTGCGCCGTGAAGGTTCACATAGGGAGCCAAGAGTTTGACTTGCTAGCGTCATTACTGCCGTTAGTAGAGTTCGACGTTATATTTGGAATGGATTGGCTTTCGGAGCAGAAGGCTTGGATCGACTGTGACCGGAAGGAGGTCAAGCTGGGTGTTGGGCGGGGGACAACATTTGAGGGACTCAAGGGGTTGAGCAAGACGCTGATGTCTGCTCTTCAGGTGGTAAAGGCAGTTCGTGCTGGAGCAGAGCTGTTCTTCGCAATAGTGGGGGCGGTGGAGCCAAAGTCCACGTTGGATAGCATTCTCGTGGTTTGCGAATACCCCGATGTGTTCCCGGATAGTCTTCCCGGGGCCCCACCGCAGCGGGAGATTGATTTCACCATCGAGCTCGTGTCGGGGGCCAAACCGGTGTCCCGTGCTCCGTATAGATTGGCGCCTAAGGAGATGGCAGAGTTGAAAGTTCAGCTAGAGGAGCTGATGGAGCAAGGGTATGTGCGTCCAAGCTCGTCGCCTTGGAGCGCACTGATCCTCTTCGTTAAGAAAAAGGTTGGTAGTATGCGGCTGTGTATCGACTACAGAGAGTTGAACAAGCTGACGGAAAAGAACAAGTACCCGATCCCGAGGATTGATGATCTCTTTGATTAGTTAGTCGGATCGTCGGTATATTCTAAGTTGGACTTGAAGTCGGGGTACTATCAGCTGAGGATAAGGGAATGTGATATCCCGAAGACGGCGTTCAGCACAAGGTATGGGCATTTCGAGTTCACGGTCATGCCGTTTGGACTAACGAATGCCCCATCAGTATTTATGGACTTGATGAACAGGACGTTCCGAGATTTCCTGGATCGCTTTGTGATCGTCTTTATTGACGATATATTGGTGTACTCGCAGTGCAAAGAAGATCATTTCAAGCACTTGCATTTGGTGTTGGAGACTTTGAGGAGGAATGAGCTGTATGCGAAGTTCTCCAAGTGCGAGTTCTGGCTACCCTCGGTAGTGTTCCTTGGTCATATTATTAGTGGGGAAGGTATAGCGGTGGATCCGGCGAAGATCGTTGCGATACGGGAGTGGCCTGCGTTGTCTTCTGTCGCGGAAGTCCGTAGTTTTCTCGGGCTTGCCGGATATTATAGGCGCTTCGTAGAGAACTTCTCGCGGATAGCGCTACCTCTCACGAAGTTGACAAGGAAAGATCAGAAATTCTTGTGGACGCAAGAGTGCGTGCAAGCTTTTGAGGAGCTGAAGAGGCGGTTGACCACGGCGCCAGTGCTTAGTTCGCCGAGTGGGACCGAGGGCTTCGAGGTGTATAGCGACTCTTCAGGTAGTGGCTTGGGCTGCGTGTTGTTGCAGCATGGGAGCGTGATAGCGTATGGATCGCGTTAGTTGAAGGTGCATGAAAGAAATTATCCGGTGCACGACTTGGAGTTGGCGGCCGTGATATTTGCACTCAAGTTGTGGAGGCACTACCTTTACGGCATAAGGGTCGATATATACACCGATCACAAGAGCCTAAAATACTTGTTGGATCAAAAGGACCTTAATATGAGGCAGAGGAGGTGGATGGAGTTCCTAGGGGAATACACCTTCAAAATACATTATGTACCCGGGAAGGGCAACGCAGTTGCGGATGCGCTGAGCCGCAGGGCTCCCGCCCGAGCCAACTGGTTGTCGGTGCATGATGAGCGGCTAGTACGGGAGTTGGAGGAGCTTGAGATCTGTTGCGTTGACAAGCAAACGAGCGACAAAGCAATGTTAAACTGGACAGAGGTGTAGTATGACCTGGCTGACCGGGTTCGGCAGGCATTGGAGTTAGATGACTCCATGAAGGAGCTTATGGAGGCCGCTTTGGATGTGTCAAATTCCCAGTTCTCGGTGGAAGATGGTTTATTAAGGAAGGATCATCGGTTGTGCGTCCCGAGTGGGGGTAACCTCCAGGCGGACTTGATGTACGAGGCTTATCATACCAAGTACTCAATCCACCCAGGGAGCACGAAGATGTATCATGATCTCAAGAAGCTGTTTTGGTGGCCGGGGCTTAAGAAAGATGTGGCGTTGTTTGTGGCTAAGTGCCAAACATGCGCCTTGGTGAAGGCGGAGTGCCAAAAGCCGGGAGGATTTATGAAGTCCTTGCCTATACCGGAGTGGAAATTCGACGATATATCTATGGACTTTATGCACGGGTTGCCAAGGTCGCAGAAAGGGAACGACGCCATCTGGGTGATCGTAGACCGGCTAACAAAGGTGTCACACTTCATTCCGCATAGGAAGGATGATCCAGTGGAGAAATTGGCAAAGTTGTATGTTGACAATATTGTTAGGCTGCATGGTGTGCCCCGTAGCATTGTGAGTGATCGCGATGGGCAGTTCACGCCAAATGAATGGAGGTTGGTGCAGCAGATGCTGGGGACAAAGTTAAAGTTCAGCACAACTTTCCATCCGCAGACGGATGGGCAGACCGAGAGGGTCAATAGAACGATGGAGGACATGCTACGCATGTGTGTTCTGGATTTCGGTAAGCATTGGGAAGACCACCTGTATTTGGTGGAGTTCGCGTACAACAACAGCTACCAAGCAAGTATACAAATGGCGCCCTTCGAGGCCCTGTATGGTAGGAAATGTCGCACGCCGTTATCGTGGCTTGAAACGGGTGAGGCAGGGTTGTACAAGGAGCAGGAGGTGGAGAGTGCTACCTCGTTAGTACGGATCATTCGGGAGCGCTTGTTGATCGCTCAGGACCGGCAGGTGAAGTATTACAATGCCAAGCACCGGAACGTGGAGTTCACGGTAGGCGATTGGGTATATCTTAAAGTGAAGCCGTTCAAGGGGGTTTCGCGGGTGAGACGCTTGAAGAAGCTGAGCCCAAGATACCTTGGACCTTTTGAGGTTCTGGAGCGAGTCGGCGAAGCGACATACCGTTTGAGGCTATCGGAGGAATTAGGTGGATTACATGATGTGTTCCACATTTCAGTGTTGCGGAAGGCGGTGCAAGAGCCTTCGCAGGTGATCGCGGTTGACCAGGTGCCGGTGGACGAGGGGTTGACGATTAGGGTCAAGCCCATTCGTATTGGAGATGTTGAGGTCAAGAGACTCCGTAACAAGGAGATCCGGATGGTTAAGGTCCAGTGGGATAATTGCGGACGAGAGGAGCTCTCTTGGGAACGGGAGTAGACTATGCTGGAGGAGTACCCGGAATTGTTCTGCTCAGGTACTGATTTACGTTAAGTCCTGTTTTTCCTTTATTAATTTCGTGGGCGAAATTCTTTAAGGAGGGTAGAATTGTAACACCCCAAAATATTGTAGGAGCGACGGGGATCACTTTTGGCCAAGACAAAGTTTTGGTGCTGGTGACACGGGCCCCGACACGGGCGTGTCGGAGGCCGTGTCAGGCGTGTCGAGCTCGGGCCGTCGAGCTGGCCGTGTAGTCGACCAGTTCAGGTCGACGATGGTCGTGTGGTGGAACATGGCCTAGGACAAGGGCGTGTCCCAGGCCGTGTCACACCTGGGATGTACGGTGGGGTACACGGGCAGTGACACGGGCATGAACACGGGCGTGTCTAGTTTGACACGGGCGTGTCTGATGCCGTGTCACCAAGTCGTGTACCTCTATGACTGCGAATTGTTGGCCGATTGCACACGGGGGGCGTAACACGGGTCCCGACACGGGCGTATCGCAGGTGACACGGGCGTGTTGGAGGCCGTGTCACATGTCGTGTTGCTGGTTTTCAATTTTGGTCGAGACGGCGAATGAGCTACACGGCCAGGCACACGGCCGTGTGTGAACCCGTGTTCGGCCCAGTTTTTGTGTTTTCAGATCTAATCCTGGCCGTTCGTTTCCTTGGCTTTGAATCCGACGGTGGGGGGCTGCTCCTGGGTGGTTTTAGCCGGGAATAGGGTTTTGAAACCCTTATTTCACTTGGGTACTCTCTCTCTAAAATCTAGAGAGAAGGGAGAGCTTGGAGGAGGAAGAAGGAGGTCAACTCCGGCGGCCGGTGGAGATTCGGAGCTCCAAATCGCGAGCCGTCTTCGGATCCACGGAGGCAAGGAGATTGCGGTGCTTTTCATCCGCATAGATTTTCATGGCGCCGCGGAAGAACGCAAGGGTAATGATTTCTCATCCTTGGGCATGTGAAGCCCTTTTTCCCTTTGCATAGGAAGCCCTATCTCGCGAGTGAGCGGAGAGTTGGAGCGTTCCTTGGGGTAGATATGTAAAGTCCCCCTTGTGTAGAGTCCGTATGCGAAAACGGACATAGGCATTGTGTGTGAAGCCTATCCGGACAAGTAGAGCCGGATCGGTGATGTTGCATTGCATATGAACCGGGGAAGACTCCGGGTGTTTGGGCGTTTTTCGGGTTTTCTACGTGGTAGATTGCAGCAGGGAGCCTTGGAGATTAACTCCAAGGTGCACCCGGAAAACTGGGCAAAAGCGAGTTTTGCCAACACGATGGCCGGGGAGCCAACGTGAACATAACCGGGTTATGTGATTGTTGTGGTGGAAACGGGACTCGGTGAGTCTTGGCCTGCGCATATGGCTTAAATTGTCGTTGCGGTGTGAGCACGGGTCAGGCGGAACCGTACCAGGTCTATGTCATTCGGTAGGACCGTTGGCATGGATGAGGGTCTTCGGCGGTCTATGGCTTAAATTGCTGTGACCAAGGCCAGGAAGGAAAAATGCTCATATGGATGACCGTCCAAGAGGCGGTGGTGGATTGGGAACGTCTATGGCTTGAATTGACGTGACGTTGGCCGGTTTACCGAGAATGTGCCCTGAGTGCACGGGGTGTGTGGCCGTGCGAGCCCACGCCTGTGGTGAAGTGCAAATACTTTATATAATTGCCTATGCTAATAAAGTGCAGGGAAAGAGCATTGCCGCCCTGAATGTGGGGGCGGGATCGTTATAATTTGGTCAGCATTGCTGACCGTTGCTATTGTTTGCCACCGGGCGGTGGTTTGTGGCTTGCAGCTGCTGCGGGGCAGAGCGGGAAATAGCGGGCTAAAGCCCTTGTTGCTGTGCCCTCCCTCGAAGGCCTAATTGCTTATGTTTCTTTCTCGTTTTTCATGTATGGCCGGCCTGCGTGCCGAAGTTTGGAAAACACTTCTTTTGTTAAGTGAACAGTGTAAGGCCTTAAGGCCATTTCTCTTTTGGTGTATGTATACATTCCTGAGTTTGTAGTGGACATTCATGCTGTTGTGGCTGGGTTCTTATTTCTTTTGCAACCTAATAAATTGCTTCCGCTAAGTGTTGTGTAGGACGACATGATTGGTTGAATGGTTTCAACGCGTAACCAACCGGTCTGTCCGTATTATATGGCGTCGGGCCCCGGCCGGACCTACTGTTATATACTATGCGACGGATAGGGGTGTTACATTCTCGCTCTGGGGTTAGATCTCGATTCTCCCGCTGTCACGCTCCCTCCAAGCTGGCAGGGGCAGGGGTCTCGACGGACGTTGTTACGACCTGGGAGGCGGACCTGAAAGTTGACGCATGGCAAGCATGTACAAGCAAACCCGCCAGTCGAAAATGCGAGCTCAAGGGGCCCTGTCCCCCTTGGTTTTCTGTTAAGGGGATTTTTTGTTCCCACCTATGGTTGAGAGAAGAGCGCACCTCCCAGGCGAGCCCGTTCTCGCAAAGGTCTGCTCGGCAAAGGGTACTTCTCGGTATGTTTGGCGGCCACCGGCGGCGGCCTGACCCCAGACGCGCTGTGAATTTTCGACGAAAGAGAGCGAGGAGCGGCTCGCAGGCAAGCGGAGTGTTCGCGAGTCTAGCCGCTGCCGACGCTCAGGGCCCCTCGGCGAGCGTGAATCTTAACTCACGTGAATTCTAAGCGTTGAAGGTAAAAAGAAGATAGAAAATTCTTTACCATTATAATTTCAAAAAGGGAGGCTCGCCTCGACGAGATTACAAAAAGGGGGGTGGTGGAAAACAGATTACACAAAGAATGCAGAAAGTGGGGGAGGAGATCCGGTCAGCTCTCGCCCTCCTCCCCCGAAAGATGGTCCTCCTCCTCGCCTCCGAGCAGCGGCTCCTTGTCCTTCGCCTCATTGAAAAGGGAGCCAAAGCTTTCCTCTTTCCCGCTAGGCGGTGACGACAGAAATAGACTTGGCAGAAGGTCTCGGACCGCCACTCCCTCGCAGCCCTCGGCCAGGATCCCTGATCCCCTCATGGCACCTAGGAGGCATTCGGCAGACTCGATCGAGTTGACTCGCAGTCGCTCCATGACCTCCCCCTCGCCAAAAACTCGTGGTCGCTTATAGGGAAAAGGGGGCTCGGCGCCGTCCGGGGGGAAAAGGGCTTCCGTCAGCCGACGGACCTCGCCTTGGAGACCATGGTTCTGCTCCTTCAGCGCCTCCACCTCGGCCGCCGATCGAGCAGCAAGAGCTCCCTGCTCGGCAACATGGGTCTCCTGCTCGCGCGAACAGGCCTCCTGATCAGCGAGGCGGACCCGCAACTGGGCGACCTCGCCCTCCAGCTCGCTAGCGCGGGCCTGTAGCACCCTGGCGGACTCGGCATCCTGAAAGACAAAGAGGTCAGATTCTTGGTGAAATATTTTTCTAAGTTAAAATGAGAATTGGTTAAATCTTACCTGCGCGCCCGAGGCTTCGTTGAGTAAGCGCTCGGTAATGTCGAACTGCCGCTCCGCATCGGCAGCTCTCTCCGTCGCCAGGTCGCGCTCCTGCTCGGCCTTTTGCAGGAGCTAGCTGAGATGAAAGCCGCGGCGAACCATCATGTGATGTAGTTCGAAGGCCCTCAGATGGGCCTGCAGACCCTCGTGGCCTATCTGCCGAGGAGTCATATTTTTGTAGGCCTCGGCGCCCTCCCGGCCATATAGGCCAAAACCAAGGGCGAACGCATGGCCCGTAGGAGGCCGGCGAGCTCCCCAGGAGGGGGCGCGAGTAGAGACGGAGACTCGGTGGGCCCCCTCATCCCAGCTCAGCATCGGCTCGCTGGCTGCGTTCTTGCTTCTTCCCCCCTTGCCGAAGTGGGGGTGGTCCTTTGGAATTCCCGGATCGCAGGGAACAACCTCCTCCACGGAGGGAGGGGAGGAGGACCCACGCTTCCTCCCACGGGGGGGGGGGGGGGGGGGGGGGGGGGATGACGCCTCCTTCAGTGGGCTTGCCGGGGCTTCGTCAGAGAAAACCTCAGGCGAGCTCATAAATCTGACAGGCGATGAGGGTTGCTGTTGCTAGACTCACGAGATCACCCTCGCCTTTTTCTGCTTAAGGGCCGAGGGACGGTGGAGCGAGCTCGGCCCTCCGAGCTACAGCCTCCTTTTGCTGGAAGGCTTGCCTCTCGCCTTCTCTTCTCGGCACGCCTCGGCTGCAGCCCGAGCTCGCTCGAGCGGGTCCGAGAACACTCCCGGGTCAGCAAAGGGAGGGTTCACCGGGACCAGTCGCTCCCCTATAAGAAAGACTTAGTCGAAGAAAAAGGTTTTGACCGATCAGGCCAAGTATGACGAGCAGAAAGTGGGCGAGACATACCTTCGCCAGGAAGGACTGGCGGCAGGGATTGGAGGCCGCGGTGAAGGAAGGCGACTTCAAAGTCCTTGTATAGGAAGAACTTGTGAAGCTCGGCATCATTGTCGAACACGGATGGTGGGCGGTACACCTCCTCGCTTTTCTGCAGGGGCGAGAAGGGAATATTGCCGAGGTCACCCCGGATGAAGACAATCTTCGACATCCAGTTGTGGTTCTTATTGGCGACCTCGCGGATTTTTATGGAAGAACCACCGAAGAAGGCGACCCCGTCAGCGTTGGCCTTGTAAGAAAAGAGTTTGCGGAAGACGTTCAGATTAAACTCAATCCGCTCTCAGTGGAGGTAGCATGCAAATCCAACTACCATAGCGATGGCATTGGGGTTAAGCTGCGCGGGCACTGCGCTGTAATACTTCAGGACCCGACGGACCTCAGGCCAGAGCGGCAGACGCAACCCCACCTCAAAATGCGAGATGGGGGAGGCTAGTTCATCCTCGAAAAAGGAGTTTATGGCCTCATGCTCCGCCAGGAGGCGGTCCACGAAACCGGCAGGAACATAGTCCGCTACAAACTCGACGAGCTCGTTTGTCGTGGTATTGCCCTCGAAGAAGCAATGGTCGACGAAGTTCCGGGAGCACTTGACGCGACCATCAGAATCAGGGTGTCCTTTTCCCATACTCGCCAAGGGGAGGAAAGCACACGAGCAGAAGGCAAGGGAGGCAAGGAGGGGAAAAGATAAGAAGGCAATAAAGGCGTAGCTAGGGGGTAGGTAGGGATCTCTATTTATAGAAAAAGGGGAGGAGAACCGGAGACGACTGACCAGCCCGGCTCGCTTACTCCGTCTCGTCGCTCTCTGCTCCCCGACCTCGGCGAGCCTGGATGAGGAATTCGAAAAGACACGCACCGTTCAAAGGAAATAAAACACACTCGTATAACGAAAACTTATACAATTTATTAGCATAAAGAGAGCAAATTGTCCAGAACAAGAAAAATTAAAAGCACACGCATGGACCAGGCGACAGCAGTGGCGAGTGCCGGTCGGCTCGCAAGGGAGCCGTCCTTAATTACCCCGTTCTCGCCGGCCCGATGTCGCCAGCCGCTGCGCGAAGAGTTGCCGAAGCTGCCCCAAGTTCCTATTTGCCGCTCACAAGTTCTCATCAATCTCGTCGAAGAGTATGGAGGAAGACGTCGCCACGTACGCCGAGCTGACCCTCGCCTCGCCAGCAAGCTGCGCGCACTCCTCCTACAGCCTGGAATTGTCTTTCTTCAGCTCGTGGAGCTCGCGCACCAACTTTTTGAGGACCAGTTGGCTTCGTCTCGACCGTTCGGGGCTATTCATCTCTGAGTCCAGGAAGATGTCTAAAGCGCGCGGCGATGGAAGAGGCGAGTAGCCAGCCCGTTCGGCTGAATCATCAGCCCCAGATCGGCTAGGAAGGCCTGCACGGGAGAGTCAGGATAGCGAGTGGGAGGAGCGAGCACCAATTGAAATCATACGCAATGTGAGGGGATCAAAGATATACCTTCAGAATTTCGGAGGGAATCAGGAGCGGATGTGTGCTCGGCGTCCTCCCCAGTAGCTGCGGGAGCGGAAGAGGGTTGTCGTGAAGGGGTGCGAGCCGGCGAACCCAGCTTCCGCGAGTCCAGCTCCATGGTTTCAGTGGCAAGGAGCGAGTCCTGCGGACGTGGGTCAGAGGATGGCTCAGGCGCCTTGGCAGGAAGATTCTCGACCCTCGGCGTGGAGACCTCACCGCCATGGTATTGTTCGGTGGTAAGGTCCACAAAGTCTTTATCATTGGGAGCCAGAGCAGGACGGCTGGAGGAGTCGGAGCCATTGACCAGGGTGTTCTTCAAGTCAGCGAAAATGTGCTCGGCCTCGGGAGGAAAGGGCCTCTCCCTCTTGACCGAGCCGAATTCAGTGAAGCGGCGAGCCGGGACATTCAGATCAGTTAGGGCCGCAGCGCGAAGGGCGGTCTCCTCGCGAGATTTTGCGAGTCGCTCCATGACCTCCTTAGGGAGTGGCATCTCGGCAGGGCTTAGTACAGGGAAGGGCGGAGGTCAGTCGGGTATGTTAGGTATGTATATAGAGCCCTCGGTGGGACCCACCAAGAGATTCCTTTTGGCTCCTGTCGCACTCGCAGGATCCTAGGGGGTTGGATGTTTCTTTCCGAGTTTGTGCCAACCTCGCAAAGAGCGGGGATTGTGTAGAACCCCGTATCCAGCGAGTGGGTTGACAGGAGCCAAACCGGCCGGCTCAGACCGCCCCAGAGCCCCAGGCGAGTTCAGCAGAGCATGCCGAGTACGGGCTCGATAATCGTCGGGCCGAGCTCGGAGTTCGTGGAGCTGAGCCCGGCAGAAGGAAGTCAATTCATCGGGCAAGGAGATCCAGCCTAGGGCGTGCTCGCCCAGATCCAATGGGTGGGCGAGTGCCAGCACGCCCGTCACCCGCGAGCAGAGGCTTCAGAGCCAACTCGCCCAGGCCCAAGGCGAGGCGAGCCAGGCTAGTGGCATTGAGAAAGGCGAGCTCACTCAACGCCTTCTCCCGTAGCGTTGAGTGAGGCGAGCCAGGTCGGTGGCGTTGAGAAAGGCGAACTCACTCAATGCCTTCTCCCGTGGCGTTGAGTGAGGCGAGTCAGGCCTGTGGCGTTGAGAGAGGCGAGCTCACTCAACGCCTTCTCCCATGGCGTTGAGTGAGGCGAGTCAGGCCTGTGGCGTCTAGAGAGGCGAGCTCACTCAATGCCTTCTACCGTGGCATTGAGTGGGGCAAACACCCTCACCGCCTTTTACCCCGACATGGGGTGAAGCTTTCCCGCTCCAGTACTCTCCGCCCTTGCCGAGTGGACGTTATCTCAGGGCCAGCTCGCCCCTCAGCTGTGGTGTACTTTTACCATGTTACCCCCTTCAGACTGCCTATAGTCCTCGAAAAAAGTGAAGGTTGGATATTTGCAGACCGTCTTTTCCTATAAATAGGACCCAAGGGGTACCTCAGATGGACACGCTTTCTGGTGCCCGGTCTTCTAGTGCTTTCTGAGGTACCTTAGCTTCAACACTTGGCTAAGGAGGGAAAGCGCTCTAAGATCTTCCGGGTGTGTGGTGGGACCTCCGTGTTGGAGCCTTGGGTCTGTCCCTGGTCCTTTTCCTCTGTCATTTGGGCTCGTGGGGAGAGAAGTAAGTGCGCGATCACCCCTTCCCCAAGGGTCGAACTCCTCAGGGACCGATTTTTCGGTTTCAACAGTGATGGTATTCGCACTGTGCGGATACGTGGTGTTAGCCGACAGGTTTGACGAGCGATTATCGTATCACTATGGGTGATGACGACACCCTTCCTCAGACTTATAAATAGGAGTCTTCGGCTCGTCATAAAAAACAATGAACAGAAAGAGCTAGCTCGCGCTTGGTTTTTGCGGTTACGGTTTTCTAACCGTTGCGATTAAGGAAGTTGATTCTGTAGGCTGTGTGACTAATATCAGGCGGCTAGGAAACTATTGAAAGCTTGGTATGGAACAGTTCGCGGATAGCAGTCAGCGGATAACAACAGGTCGTGGTCTTTGCGATTTGATCTCTTCCTCGGAGTTGCGGATAAGCAGAGCAGTTCGTCCGGTCTATCAGCGGACTTTGTTTGTGTTCCTTCCGCATTTCAAGAACAGCAGTCCGCGCGGTTAGCCCAGGATAGGCGGCTTTGACAATCTCGGCGGACTCGGCTGGCGGTTTGGCGACTTGTCCTGTTACAGATTTCTGTCCACGCGGTTAACTTCTTGTGGCAGTTTTCTGTTTCCCTTGGTTGCATTGTAATCATGTCTTGCAATGTTTACCTCGTTCTGTAAAAGAAGTTAATTTCAATTGAAAATTCTTGTGCTGTGATTGCTAATGATTTTTACTTGTATTCAGTTGTGATTGAGTGTTCCTGCGACCTCGTTTTCAGCTTTTCATAAATTTTTTACATTCCACGTGGCGCACTTTACAATTCCTCAACAAGATGTAAGTTATTCAAAATTTACCTATCTTTCACGAAAGCCCCTTGCTCCATGGACACAATATTGGGTAAAAGCATCTTCAACGACCTTGAAGCAACTACTTTGGAAAAAAATTTAATTGAAAAATAAGATAATGAGATAGGCCTGAATTTTGAGAACTTAGAAGAGGATGGCACTTTAGGGATAATTGTGATGATTGATGACGTGAAGAACTGGTGGTTCAGGTATCCCCAAATAAAAAATCATTTACAGCCTCTACAACATCAGTTTTAATGACCTCCCAAGTCCCAACCAAATTGACAGAAGCCACCACCGAGACCATCAAGGCCTGATGCACTATCCTTAAAAAGAGAAAAAAAAACAATATCACGCACCTCTTTTTGGGTAGCAGACGTCGCAAGGGACACACACTGGCTTGGATTGATGAGTTTAGGGATGTGCCTCAGGAGCTCTGAAATCTTGCATGGTAGGTTTGGCGTCGAGAAGATTTGTCAAATGGCTGACCGCCTCCGCACAAACACTTTCCTTGGACTCAATTGTATTACCAAATTTATTCTTTATGCATAACATATGGGTGACATTCCATTTGCACTTAACCATTGCATGAAAGTAGGCCGTGTTTTTGTCTCCTTCCTTTATCATTTTGTCTTGTGATTTTGCTCCCAATAAATCTCTTCTTGTAGTAACACGGTTTCAAGGTTATTATCAAAACCCTCTTCTGCCTTTGCCACCTTCGCCTTCGCCTCCTTCAACTTGAGGAAGATATTTCCTAACTCCTTTTGGTTCCATATTTTCAGAACATTCATTATATTTCTTAGCCTATGCTCGAAGGTAATAAGAGCATTACATCCCTAGCTCTTTCCGCTTGAGCATTTTATCCTCGATAAGTTTATGAAAACTACTTTGGATAGACCACATGATCTGAAACTTGAAGGAAGTAGGGGCACGACTTTATCCTTCACATATTGAACCAAAAGAGGACAATGGTCTAAGTATTTCCTCGCCAAATGCTTTACTAAAGCTTGGGGTATTTGACAATCCCATTGCCTATTAACCAGCATTCTATCAAGCCACTGAATCCTACATCAACAAGAGAGATGTCTTCAATCATATCTCTGAATTCATTCATTGCTCGGTTGCAAAATGGAATGACTCCTTTGTTTTCCAAGTTGCTAGTGATAAGGTTGAAATCTCCAATGACACCCCACAATAAGGTATTGGACAAATTGGAAGTGTTTAGTTCCAACCAAAGCTTCCTTCTTTTAATGTATAAATAACTTGCGTACACCACTGAAAGAGCAAATGTGTGTGAACCCACACAAACTTTAACATGCATTACTCGGGAAGAAGCGCTCAATATTTGACATGACCAAACCTCTTTAAACATAATCCAGATTTTAGGACACCTATCGCAGGATTGGCACCCGAAATACCAAGGATTAATAGCGACAACTCACAATATTCAGCATTCGTTCGATAATTATGAATTAGTTGATGTTATATAAACAAGTAAGAACTATAATTCTGGATTTTGGCTTCGTTTGGTTCGGCGTTTCGTCGCCTTCATTTGGAGCAAACGCCGCCGGACGGCGGGTAAACAAACGGCTGGTGGCGGCGATTGCTCCGTTTGCACCCGCAGCAAGGAGGAAACGGCCCCCATCCGCTCCGTTTCGACCCCCGCCTCTCCCCCTCCGGTTTCAAAGTATCGTTTCGACCCACTGGATGCACCCGCCACCGCCGAACCAAATATAACCAAATTGTGTTGATATCTGCAATTCACATGCAGCATAGTCCTGGAAATAATTATACCAATGGAGGTCGGCCTCCTCTTCTAGTTGTGATATTATAAAAATGGCCTTTTTTTTGAAATTACAAGAAACACCTTTGAAAGAGTGCATTTCATAATACCTATGCACAAGAAGATTCATTGGAAATTTACTGTGTATTTTAGTGCATGAAATGAAATGTACATTTCAGAGTAGATTTTAATAATTTCAAAAGTAAGATGAAAGCACCATGTAAATATGCTTTTCAAAAAATGTTTTTTTAATAATTACTCTTATGTTTATATATATCGAAGGATGAAATGACTTTGTTTTTTAGGCTTTTTTTTTCTACAGAGAAACATTGGAAGGGGCTCTCTTTGTGCAAGTCTAAGGCTTCATTTGTTTGGGCGTTTCATTGCTCCGTTTTGAGCAAACGCCGCCGGAAGGAGGAAAAACAAATGAACCTCCGGCGGCGTTTGCTCCGTTTCCACCCGCCCCCCTTGAGAAACGCCCCCAAAAAGCTCCGTTTGGAGCAGCCACCTCCCCCCTCCGGTTCGAACACTCCGTTTCCACCCGCCGGATCGACCCGCCACCGCCGAACCAAATGAAGCCTAAAGAAAAAAAAAAATAATGATGCATGCCTGTTAAATAATATTTTCTTAATTCACCATCCAACAAACATATGGCAGCGTGAAGCAGTGGAGGCCGGCGATGGAGAGTTTTTATCGGGTGCTGTTATTAGCAAACCCACTCTCGTTACTAGCAAATCAGAAAAAAAACAGATTCAGTCATTTTTTTCATTTTTTTCTCTTCCCAAAAATTACTACTAGCAAACCAATCTTGTTTTTTTTATAATTTTTGCATTTTTGAATTTTGAGCCCCAAATGTTTCTCATTTGAAAAAGTGGTCAACATAGAAGTTATAGATTTCATCGAGATCTACAACGTTCATGTTGACCATTTTTTGATTTAAAGCCGTTTAGGCCTCCAATTTGAGCCCGAAAACAGATACGCACGGAAAGAGTCGTCCGTATAGATTTTCGGCGTGACTTTTTTTGGGACTAAAATCGAGGGTCTAAACTGCTTCAAATTAAAAGGAGTTCAACATGAAAGTTGTAGATCTCGTCGAGATATACAACTTTCATGTTGAACACTTTTTGATTTGAAGCAGTTTAAGTGCCCGATTTGGCCCCCGAAAAAAGTCACGCCGATCCCGGGCGTCCGTACATATGTTCTGCGTGACTTTTTTATGGGGCCAAATTGAGGTTCTAAATGGCTTCAAATCAAAAAGTGTTCAACATGAAAGTTGTAGATCTCGTCGAGATTTACAACTTTCATGTTGAACACTTCTCATGAAAATGTATGTATAAGACGCAGTTCAAAAAGACGTGTATATTCTTATATACACTTAACTTTATAGGAATTAGAAATCAAATATATTTCTAAACCGGGCGTTATTTTGTTTAAAGATTTTGAGGCAGATGATGATATTTTGTTGAAAAAAGAATTTTGGACATGCTAAACAAAACTTTGCGACATTTTGACTCATTTCTAATTCTAACAAAACTAGTTGAATGAATACATTTGAAATCATTTGTAATGTCATTATATGTAGTAGGTTATTTTGAAAAAAAGAATGTTTTAAACAAAATTTAATTTTTTTAAAAAAAATTATGTTGGTTTGCTAGTAACAAAATAGTTTTCAATCTTGCTTCTGCCTCACCGCAAACAGGCACTCCGCCATCTTCTTCCGCTTCTTCGATGTCGAGAATCTCAATAGGAAACCTCGACGCAGATTCTCAAAACTGTAGATCGAGCTTGCCGGCAACTGGTGGAACCAGTCCCGGGCCTTCTCCTTCAACGTGATGGAAAAGAGCCGGCACTTGAAGGCGTCCGTCATCTGCCTTATCGAAACAACGTCTTCAAACCGTTGCACATGCTGCACAGGGTCATCCTTGCCTGAATAGTAGGACATGTCGGGCTCCCGGAACCCCTCCGGAACCGGAGCCGAGATGATGAGCTCACTAAAAGGGCTCTCTCCCTCTGCCTGCCGAGAAGGCACATCTCGCGGCCTCGGCTGGCTGGCCCGGTCCGCACTGCCTTGCTCTGGGAAGAGTTCTTGCGCAGCTATATCCCTCTTGTCGGCCTCTGCCGGCACCTCCTTCCCGGGACGCTGTTCGGGAGCGTTCTCGCCCAAGAGAGGGACCGCCTCCACTAGAACTTGAGGCGTAGCCCACTCGCTCCTTGCCGAGAAGGCCAAGTTGATGGTCTGCAGGACTTCTCGCCTGAAGTCCTCCAGTATCTTCCTTGTCGCCTCCTCTCCCCGAGAAGGGGAACCTCCTGAGCCTGATCCTTCGCCTTCACCTCCAGCCATGGGACTCAACTCAAGATTTTCTTGCACTGGTTACCTTCCACGCTCACCGCACCAGAACTGTTGGAGCCAAAATTTAACTTCAACGAATGTTCGAAAACAGGGGTGTAGCCAACACCTACTTCTCTCAAGCTCCGATCTCTGACTAGCGATAAAGGACCAAAAACCGACTCAAAGCCTCAGCTGGGAGGTCTCACCTCTAACCCGGAAGATCTCTGAGCGCTTCCCCTCCAAAGCCAAATGCTGGGCTTGGAGCTCCTCAGAAAGCACTAGAAAATCTTAGAGAAAATATGAAAAACCTGCCTTTTGAGGAGCCCCTGTGGGTCTATTTATAGCCTTTGCTGACCTGAAATTGCTAAAATACCCCTGACTGGTTTGCCAGCAGCTAAACTTCGATGTTCTGAGGAGCTAAATGCAGACCCTGGGGGTATACAGGTAATTTTGTCTGAGGGCATCCAGGTAATTTCCCCAGGGCCGTACCCGGCGAGAGCCTTCCTGCCGAGAACTGAAGGCTCTCGCGCTTACCTCTAGCCGAGAACTCTCCCTCCCTCACCCGGCGGGAGCTGAAAAGATATTAATGAATGTTATAAGTTGTGCCTGCACCCGCCCTCACGAGGCGCGAGCCTTCTCGCCCGCCTCCAGGCGGGAGTAGGCCGAATCAAAAACCCGACCTGTCTTGGCGGGCGTCGAGCTCTGCACGACAAACTACTTACCTGGAGCGCGAGCGCATGCTCCTACACGAGAGCTCTCCTGATCTGAACCTGCTCGACGAATGTCGAGGAGTCCTGAGCTGAGCTTGACGAAAGTCGAGCTCGAAAAAAGTCGAGCCCAATCCTGAATGGGCGAGAGAAGACTCTTTTCACCTGAGGCTAGCCCAAACCTGGCCCTGGGTGTTTTTGGGTCCCACTCAGCGAATATGAGATTGTACAATTTTCTCTAAGATTTTCTAGTGCTTTCTGATGAGCTCCAAGCCCAGCATTTGGCTTTGGAGGGGAAGCGCTATGAGATCTTTCGGGTTAGAGGTAGGACCTCCCAACTGAGGCTTTGGGTCGGTTTCTGGTCCTTTATCGCTAGTTAGAGGTCGGAGCTTGAGAGAAGTAGGTGTTGGACTACACCCTTATTTTCGAACTTTCGTTGAAGTCAAATTTTGACTCCAACACTCACTCTTCAAAATATCCACGAAGTTTGGTTTTATCTATAGTTCAAACCCAAAAAATGTACTATGCATCAAAATACAATTGAAAATGCGGTTTAGAATTACGACTGCAAATGCCTACTACAATTACGACTGCAAATGCATACTTGAATTACGACTATAAATGCATAATAGAATTACTATTGCAAAAGCGTACTGCAGTTACGACTGCAAATGTCTACCATAATTATGACTGTAAATGCAGACTACAATTACGACTGCAAATGACTACTAGAATTACTACTGCAAATGCATAATAGAATTACGACTGCAAATGTCTACTACAATTACGACTGGAAATGTCTACTAGAATTACGACTATAAATGCATAATAGAATTACGACTGCAAATGCATACTACAATTACAACTTGTAAATGCATTTTAGACTTATGACTGTAACTGGTTTTAAATTTTCAGCGAAAAGAACAATTGCAACTGCAGCTGCAACCATTTAGGTATTACCAACCTTATAACTCGTTCGTAGTTTCGTTAAGAGATCGAAGCAAAATTGGGCACGATAACCCTTCTTAGATGACCAACGACAAATTCTTGGCCTAGCAAGTTCATCAACAATCACTTGCACATCTGTGTGCTCGTAAAGCCAGTACCTAGAGCCAAAAATAATGCAATTATAAAAATGTTTAATATAAAAAAAATGTACTGAAAATTATCTTACTTATCAATAGTATGATTGCACAACCCTCCAAGTATCCCAAATTAACACCAACTTTCTTGACTACAATAGCTTGACTTAGTGCATCAACCTGTGATAGCAAAAAATGGTAAATTGTCTTTGGCCAGTTGTACTTCAGAAAGTTCGAGAGACCTCTAATTTTGTACGAAAAGAACAATTGCAACGGCATCTTAAACAACTACAGCACACCGGCTTTCCTCAAAAAATTTAAAGTTTTTTCTTCTAAAGCGTTTAACAAAGGACGGGCATTCAACTTGAAAATCGATACAACACATATGGAGTGTAAGTAATTGCTCTTCAGGCACTACAAAAGACGTTTTGATTTATCATATATGAATACAAAAAACACACCAAAAAATGTGTAGATAATCTTACTTGTTTGTGAATGTTCTCATCCTTGAATGTCATCTTATGGAAAGTTGTATTACAAAAATTTGTAATTAAGAACATATTGTAAAACGAAACAATAAACTTTCAATTACAATTGAAATTATATCTACTTAAAAATAGAACTGTAACTTCATTCTAATATGCAAGATAGACGAGAAAATCCAAAAAAGAACAACAACTAGTTACAATTGTAAATAGAACTGTGATTTAGACTGTTTTGGATTCTGCAGTTGTAATCCAAAAAAAATAAGGTAATTTCTCTACCTCTCTGAGCTATGTACAACTAATGATGTGAATAATTTATTAATTAAATGGGTGATAAATAGAACTATGAGTACGACTGTTTTTTGTCCTGCAGTCGTAATTATACAAAAAATTGAAATTCCAAACAGAGATGAAGACATTGTAACAATATTATACACAAATTAGAACTGTAAATAGTACCGAATTTACAACTGGAATAAAGTAACATAAATCCAAAAAAATAATTAATTAGACAGCATTTTACAGCTCAAAAACAAAGAACTGTAAATACTACTATAATTACAACAAGAATGACAAAAAAAACAGTAAGAATCTTTGAACTGTAAGAAAACTAGAATAACGACTGCATATCTTTATACAATTTGAATTGCAACAAAAACTCCAATTACGACTATAAATATTACGAAAACTGTTTGGTTCTTTGAACTATAAAAATAACTAGAATAACGACTGTAATTTTAATTTGCACTGCAATTTCAAAATGACGAGAAGCTGACTCTAATTTGGACTAGAATAACGACTGTAATTTCAAAGATGATTGTTTATCTTCATACAATATGGACTGCAATTTCAACTCACTTTACGACTGTAAACATTACATACATTAAAAATCCGCAACTACATCTAATTTGCAAGAGAAAGAATAACTTATAACTGGAAGATTTCACCAAACAACTTTCATTTGAAGTGAAACATAAACCCTAAATTCCAGTGTATTTGGTTTAAGATTTTCTACCTTCTTAAATCAGAAGCGGGTTCGTTTGGAGTTCGAACGCAGTAATGGCGAATGAAGGTGCCCTGGATCGCAGTAACGACAATGGGAGAAAGACGAGAAGGTGGCTCTAGGTTTTCGTTTTTCGTTTGGGCAATGAAGAGGCGCGAGAACGGTGTGGATCGGAGATGTCTCTAACGCCCACTATCGCAGAAACTGCGATTGGAGAAATAAGGGAGGTGCAACTAGGGCAGAGGCGCGAACGAAGAAGAAGAGGCGTTTTCGGTGTGCGTTTCGGAAAGGAAGAAGCGCGATCGATGATTTTTGAATCGCAGAAAGACGACGTTTACAGGCTCCGGAGGGCAGCTAGGTCACGAAATCAGAAAGATGCGCGAAAACAAAAAAAATAGGGGATAGGTCTTTCCGTAATTATATAGGGAAGAGAGTATTTATTTATGGATCATAAGAATGATACACACAAATTTTTTTCCTCTTACGTGCCTATCAGTCCTCCCTCGTTTGCCATAAATGCTTCAATCTTGTCTAAAGAGTCGTGATTTGCAGTGAGGCAACTCTTTTTGTCTTAAAATCTTTCATTAGTCAACATCTTGCACGCCTCAAAAGTGAAAAAGCCCAAGTCGAATTTGACTTCATTTTGTTCCCTTTGTTTTTGCCGCTTAAAATTGTGACTCAATATTTGATCATTTCCACCCCTCAATCATCAAGCCATAGCAGGATTAAGCAGGAAATTTGATTTATCAAGCCCGCTTAAGAAGATGGTGATGCCCAAGGCTCCGTTTGGCACGGCGGTGGCGGTCATGAATACATGCGGGTTAAATTATCATTCGTTAACGCACACCTAAGAAACTCCATTCACTTTTATGTTCAAACAGATGATGTTTGTTAGGTGATCTTAATTAACTAATTTCGATTTAACTCATGTGTTCATGACCGCCACCACCGTGCCAAAAAGCGCCCGCGTATAGACAAGATGAGCTTGCAAATAAAAAACATCCACATATACATATACAACTGCAAGCGGTATAACGATTAACGAAACATGATAATTAATTTAAAACGGTAAATTCATTATAACAAACCAGCTGGGTACACGATATTAATTCATGAACATCATACACGCTGACGCTAGGACGAAGCAGCTGCTCGCCGCCTATTATACTTAATTCATGGAGGGAGCAGGTGCCGGAGCTTCGACGCCGGCAGTGGCGACGGCGTCATCGAGCCAGAGAAACTTGTAGATCTCATACCTCAACACGCAGCTGCTGCCAAATATCCGGCATCCGTTACTCCCTGTGCAGTACTTTGCCATAGTGTTCAGCGAGCTTTCAAGGCACTGCATGCATTCTGATTCCGGCAGATCCTGCGTGCACTGTGCCATTCCATAGATGGTCATGTTGCTGTCGTTGTGTCCTTTCAGAGAGCTTTCCCCCGATTTGAACTTCAATCTTGATTCCCCTGCTCCGGCCGCCTCCGCCATCACCTCGCCCATCAGCTCCGCCACACCTTGTTGAAACGCCTTCGGATCTTCGGGTTTCAAGACTGAGTACCACACCGAGGCAAAGTTCTGGTCCCACTTTCCGATGAAGTTTGTGACATCGTAGTGAAGGTAACATTTCTCGCGCCAAGCGTGAACCGCTCCCGAACCGGGGCATGTGGCCAGGATATCGTGCTCCGCCCCGGTGATGCAGGCGGAGCATGCTTCGTGGCTCATGTCTCCCTGGCATCGCGCCACGCCGTAGACGGCATCGTAGCCGCCGCCGCCGAAGGTGGAGATTGCAAAGCGGTCAAGGGTGGACTGGGCAGCCATGTCGATCATGACGTTGTAGATGTTGCTCTGCAAGATGTGGTTTTGGGTGAAGTTCTGGTCGCATTGGTGGTAGAGGAGTCCTGAATCAACGCCGAGGGTGGAGATGGGGAGGGAGACGAGAAAGAGGAGGAAGAAGAAGACATGCTGGTTCTTCATCAGAAACACCATCTTATCTAAGCTAAGAATATATCTTATAGGGATACTAGCTAGCTTGCTTGGGGCCTTTTTCAGTATATTTTTCCTCTTTCTTTCATCTCATATATATATATAAGCAAGTAAGAAGCTTCATCTATGGCCTGATGGCCGGGCGAAATTGTATCGTACTGGTATAATTAAAAAATTCAGCTGTTATTGTTGGAAACGTGAATGGTCTCCCGCCAAACTCAACTCTACAAACCAATTCCACTTAACTCCAAAATACCAAATGTAGCCGGCGAAATGACCCTCTCAAACCGCCTACCCGTGCGGTTAGCAGCTCGGCAAAATCTCTCTCCCGGCGAGACCGAACACGCCTGGCGAGTACACCACCGGCGAGATGGGTGCAAGCCACCTTCTTCACGCGAGACCAACACCTGGCGATCTCAAACACACTCGGCGAGAGCTACCCGGCGAGTTCCACCCTACCACCGCCGAGATCAACTCCGTACGAGAACGAACTCACTCTGTTGGCGAGTAGGCCCGCGCAAGATCCTCCTTCTCGTTGCGGTCTCCGGCGGGATGCCACCGACGACACTGCTGCGCCCAACGAATTTCTTCTTGCGCGGCGAGAACAGTCTACTCGCTCGCCGAGTTCTTCAGCGGGCAACACTACTCAGAATACTCTAGCGCTGCAGCGCTCCATACTCAAAACGAAAACCGGAAATGGGGGAGAAAATTTCACTATCTCATCAACTCTAAAAGAACAACAACATGCATATTTATAGGCTAACCCAACAAATAGAAAACGGACATGTGGCTCCACATTAAATGTCACTCCTAACCACTATATACTTACATTGAACATAGACCATGCTTAAATAAGGACGTCGCTATCCGCACCGCAGTTTTGGTATTCGCACCATATTTTCTCCTAAGTTTTTGTATTTTTTGAAAATACGTCTTGTACATGCATTTTTAGGAAAAGTGTTCAACACGAAAGTTGTAGATGTCGCCGAGATCTACAACTTTCGTGTTGAACACTTTTCCTAAAAATGCATGTACAAGGCGTATTTCCAAAAGGCGCGAAACCTGGACGTATTTCCAATGTACGCCTTGTACATGCATTTTTAGGAAAAGTTCTCAACACGAAAGTTGTAGATCTCATCGAGATCTAAAACTTTCTTGTTGAACACTTTTCCTAAAAACGCATGTACAAGACGTATTTCCAAAAGGCATGAAAAATTAGGAGAAAGTACGGTGCGAATAGCAAAAACTGCGGTGCGGATAGCAGCGCCCTTAAATAATTCCAACACCTGTTGACCCGATCAACGAAGTCAAAGTCCAACAATTATGGCTGTGAATATCGATCCGCCGGGTGATTTTTCAATTTTTGATGCACAATTTTATATTCAAAAACTGTTGTTCCATTTCAATTCCGAGGATATTTAGGGCCGGCAGATTTGTATTTGGACGGATGGATCGATGGGTAATGCGCGGCACAATAAAATTTCTCCATCACCGGCTTAGACTGCTTCATGCTGACATAAGTTTGTTGGATGGATCGAGAATATGAAAATATTATTTAACAGGCATGCATCACTTTTTTTTCATTGACTAGCACAAAGACAGCAACGTCCAATATTTTGTTGGGATCTCGTTGGTTCGGATCAGAATTCAAACTGGATCCGGTATGGGGTTAATAACCAACCCCCCTGCTGCCCATCTAGGCCAGGTGATGCCCAAGGCTCCGTTTGGCATAGTGTTGGCGGTCATGAACATGAGGGTTAAATTGTCATTCGTGAACGCCCACCTAAGAAATTTCATCCACTTTTATGTTCAAACAGATGACGTTTGTTAGGTGATCTCTAACGAATGATGGTTTAACCCATGCGTTTATGACCGCCACCACCCTGCCGAACAGAGCCTAAAAAGACGATGTTAAGCAACTATGCATTCCAGAAGAAAAATATCAAAATAAAAAGAATATACTCTAGACGTACTTAACCATAACATTTCATCACTCCTTAAATCCATCTTTGCCCTCAAACTCACAAGAGAGGTCCGACTTTTGCGCTCAATGCAAGTGTTTCATGTCCAGTTTATGCAAGGGGCGTAGGTGAGCATACAACGGCGAGCTCAAATGCTCTGTAGCTGGAGGGAATGCGGGGGCAGTGAGAGTCGCATGTTACCGTGACTCAAATGGCCTCTTGTAGTTGCACCTTCATCGATGTTGTTGAGCCTCAGTCGTCTAACTGTGTCCCAGCATCCATTAACAAATATAAAGACAAAATTATGGCATTCTCATAAATTAACAGTGATCCATTAACAAATATAAAGAAAAAATTGCATTAAATAATCAATCCTAAGAACAAAGAAGGAGCCCCTTGATGTACATGCTTCACAAAACCTCCTAAATAAGAGAGTAACAATTACAAGATCAAGGGTTCACCTCTTTGATTCACTGAGCGGTCTAACAGACTAACAACAACTGATGCATCATGTAAAAAAACAAAGGGAAGAAAAAAAGTACTCCCAACTCCTCTTGAACAACTAATTGATCGTTCACAGCAAGAATTTGGCATTTCTTGATCAAAAAAATGAATTTGTACCTCCAGAGATGACTGCAGCCTTCTTCAAAAACTTCCTTCTGCTGCATTAGACGAGCGTGCAAGCATTGCCAACTTGAATATGTAATTGTCACAGCTTTAACTCTTTGATGAAGATATTGAGAAGTTGATCTTGGAAGTTCAGAATGGGTGTACAGATATTGACCTTGTTGAGGTGATCTGTAATAAAGTGTCTAGCTTATCAATTTCAACATGTTTTGTCTGATCATCTTGAATTAGTTTGTGAGCAATATTAATGGTTATTTTTTTGTCACAACAGAGAGTAATAGACTTGTTCTCAAAGAGACTCAAATCCTAAATAATTGATTCAACCAAAATCCCCCCCCCCCCCCCCACACACACACACACACCAATATGCTGCCTTGCAACATAGCCATGTATTCTGTCTTGGCAATATATCGTGCTATAATATTTTGTTTCTTGCTCCCCCAAGATAAAAGATTTTCACCTACAAAGGAACAGTATCCTGAAGCATCTATAAAAATTTAATTTTCAAGGGTTGGTTTGGTGACAACTAACAGAATCTCATGCCCTGGAGACTTTTTGAGGTACCTAAAGACCCAATAAACTGCCTCATGATGGAGGATTCTGGGAGCATGCATAAATCTACTCAGAATGTCTACAACATACGTATTATCAGGATGGGTATGAGATAAGTATATGAGTATACCAACCAATCTCCGATAGCTAGATGAGTCAACTTTATCTCCTTGTGTTCTTATCATTTTTGTGATTGGCCTCAATAGAGTTATCCACTGCAACACATCCAGGCATAACAAATTTCTCTAAAAGGACAAGGACGTATTTTCTTTACGATATAAAGATTTCATGGCTAAATATTGCTACTTCAATCCTCAAGAAATATTTCAACTTTTTCATATCTTTAACTTTAAATTATGTGCCCAATTGCTCTTTTAGGAGCATGATTACATCCAAATCATTCTCTATAATGATGATATCATTCACATATACAATGAGCACTGACACATTGGCTCCTCTATTCTTAACAAAGAGGGTGTGATCATCATTTCCTTATTCATAGCATGGCTGTCCCATGGTTTATGCAACTGCCAAAAACTATTTCTTAAGGATTGCTACAGCCCATGTAAAGATTTTTTTAAATGACAACTTTCTCATTAAATCCTTCTTTGAAAAAACCAGGGGGGAGCGTCATGTAGACATCTTCCAAATAACCATGCCGGAAGACATTTTTAATATCTATCTATTGTAAGTCTCACTCAAGACATGCAAGATCTGAAAGGAGCATCCAAATATAATCCATTTTTGCAACAAGAGCAAGGGTTTCTCGAGTGCTCATGCTGCATCTTCATCTCGATTAGAGTGGGTCATTGACATTGGGGCAACCGATCATATGACCAGATCCTCATCAGGTTTTACCTCTTACACTTCTTTCAGGTAATGATAAAATTATTGCAACTAGTGATTCTCTTTCCTTTATTGATGGCATAGGAACAATTCCTCGGTCTACCGCCCTTTCTCTCTCTTTTGTATCACATGTTTCATCATTTTTTAGCAATCTTCTGTCCATTAGTCATTTAACTAATTTGTTAAATTGCTCGCCCTTTCCTAACTTCTGTGTTTTTCAGGATTTGGCATGGTTACAAAGCAGAACACTGATAGTGGTAAAAAAGTTGTTAGACTATACTTGTTGGACTAGCAGTTGCCCACCAGCGCTCTCTGCACCACCAGTGCTCTCACTCTCCTCGACATCCGACGTTGGCATCACCGTCTTGGGCACCTCTCGGCTTCATAATGTACCCAATCTTTTTTTTTGTTTCCAGTTGTTTACCTAAGTTTTTTTTGTGATGCGTGTGAACTATCAAAACATCTTCTTGATGAAACTTTTTTCTGCTTTCAGTTATTTATATAAGTTTTTTTCTTATGAAACTTGTGAACTGTCAAAACATGTTCAATGGCCAAGAAGAATCGAAGGCAATGTCGGACGAGCGGAAGGAAAAAAGTTAGAGAAAAGACACAAAGCAACCTAGCAATGAAACGATTTTGATTTATTGTCTATTAGACCATAAACACTAAATAAATTTATTTGAAATAAGGCAGCAGATATAACATCGGGATGTATCGGCCGATATATCGGCGAAGGCTGATAGAGGAATAGAGGATATATCAGATGATATATTTCAAAAGAATATTTTGCAAAAAAAATATCGAAAACTCATCGGTTTGTCCATGAAACTTTTATGTCGGCCATGTCGGAAGATATCCACAACATTGTCAAAGTCCTTATGTAAGCAAACGAACAGCCAACACTGCATTGCCTAAGTCTCTCAATTACTTCTCTCTATACTTCTAGGATCTCATCATTAAGCTCACTAATCATTGTCCCAATTGATGGGATCAATCGAGCCTCATTTGAGCGATTATTTATGACATTTGGGCGAGCGGAGCCCATGATTGTGAGCAACTTGATTTTTCCTATTTTATGTAGTTTCTTACATTTTTCTTGTGTTTAAAGAGTTAGGTTAAATCGTCTAATCGTGTGATTTTAGTCGTTTGATTGGTTTGTCCAACCCCCACCCCTATTTATATGTTAGTAGAAGCCAAAATAAGCCATCCCAAAGAGCCGCTCTGCCCCATCCTCAAGGATGATGTTGAGACGCACGGTGTTGTTGTTGTGGACTCCCGCCCCATCCATCCCTTTTTGGTGCATATTTCAAAACACATCACCAACAGGCAACAAACCATCATTCTCTCGCATGTTCCTAACAACCTCATGATAATCTCCCTCCAGCTCGTCGTTTAACTCCTCCCAGTCACCTATGCCTCCACCTCCGCCCACAAATTCCTCTGACGACCTAGCGACGACTCCATTCGACCTTTGACGAATCCGCCTGATCACCGCCTTCATTCCTCTTCTCAGTCTCTCCATCCATCCGCCAGCCCTATAGAGTACACCCAGCAACCCGCCTCTGCCCTCAACCACCTTCAACGACCTCATTGGAGTTCATAGCCACCTCTTATTGCCACTCAAAGGCCAAGAACCGTTGCTCCTTCCATTCCAACAGTCTCTAAATCTACGTGAGACTTTTCAACAGTCTCATGGCAATCTCCCTCCAGCACGTCATCTGACTTCTCCCAACCACCTGTGCCTCCACCTCTGTCCAGAGGTGTATTTGACGACCTTGCTGCAACCCCATGTGACCTCCGGCGACTCTGCCTTGTTAATAATTAGTTTTTTTAATGTCTGGACTGTTTTTTACCGTTTCTTTGTTTTTTCATGGGCCTTAATATTGCAGGCAGATTTTGGAGTTTATTTCCCTTCAATAGTTGTAGGCGTTTTGCCTTAAATAGCTTAGGAGTTATGATTTAATTATGTGTTATTTGTTTAGGCGTTTCTTTGTATATCTCCAGCTATATAATGGAGTTGTATTGCTGAATGAAACAATAAGGAAAAATTACAAAGCTTTCTTTCTCTACAAGCTTTCTTCCACCAGTTTTTTTTCGTTGAGCTCTAACACTTGGTATCAAAGGCAACCATCGCCACCACAGATAGCCATCGTTCTCGGGAGGAGATCGATGGCGACATCTTTGAAAAACGATGTGCTCAAATACTCGGTGCTCACGAGGAGAAACTACGGCGTCTGGGCTATCAGAAGGAGGGGGATCCTCGATGTTCAAGATGCATTGGAGGCGGTGGAACCAATCGATCCGACGGCGACAGTGGATGCGAAAAAGAACAAAATAGCTTTTTCGGTCATCCAACAAGCACTTCCAGATGACGTTCTCCAGATGGTTGCGGAGAAGAAAACTGCGAAGGAGATATGAGACATGCTTAGGATCATGTACCAAGGCGCGGACCGCGTCAAGGATGCAAAGATCCAAACTCTGCAGACGGAGTTTGAGATGCTTCGCATGAAGGAGACGGATTCAATAGATGATTTCACAATGAAGCTCACCACCAACGTCAACATGCAAAGGGCGTTGGGAGGAGAGGTAGCGGAGGTTGCGGTTGTGAAGAAGTTCTTGCGATCCGTCTCATCGAAGTTCGTCCAAATTGCTTCGACGATAGAGCAATTTGGCGACTTCACGACGATGACCGTGGAGGAGGTTGTTGGTCGTCTCAAGACTCATGAAGAGCGTGTTGGTGGGCTACCAACAAAGACGAGGAGAAACTCCTCTTGATGATGAGGGAGTTTATGGCTCGTGACAAGAAGCCATCCAGTGGTGGAGGACACCAAACCGGCGGTCGTGGAGGTCGTGGTCGTGGATGAGGGCGAGGAGGACATCATCGCAACAACGATCAACGGGACAGTCAAGGTCGCAATGACGGCGTTAAAGATAAGTCAAAAATCGATTGTTTCTATTGCCACAAGATGGGCCACTATGCCGCGGAGTGCCGCTTGAAGAAGGACAAAGAGGAGAAAGCGCACATGGCCGAAGCCTTCGAGGACCTTGAACCGGCCCTTCTATTGGTGGAGGGCAAAGAAGATCCCCCGACAATGGCATATTCTAATCTTCTCCTTAATGAAGAGAATGTGCAACCAAACATTTTTCAAGGCGACGTGGAGAAATCAGATTGGTACCTTGATACGGGGGCTAGCAACCATATGACGGGTTACAAGGATTACTTCTCCTCTCTAGATGAGACGGTGAGAGGCAAGGTGAAGTTTGGCGATGGCTCTTCGGTGGAGATTTGTGTTCGGGGAGCGGTCTTCTTCAAAGATCAAAAGGAAAAGCACAAAGTCCTCACTAACGTCTACTACATCCCGAAACTCCGCACAAACACTGCAAGCTTGGGACAATTGGAGGAGAACGGATGCAAGATCGTCATGGAGGACGGATTCTTGTGTCTATTCGATCAAGAGAGGCGTCTCTTGGCAAAGGTGGAGAGGTCCAAAAATCGTCTCTACATCTTAAATATGAAGACGGATGCTCCGGTGGCCTTGCTAGCGGAGAAGTACAAAGACGAGGCGTGGCTATGGCATGTTAGATGGGGTCATCTCAATTTTCGGGCACTTCATGATATGGGGCGTTTCAAGATGGTGGAGGGGATGCCCTCCATTGAGCACTCACAAGAAATTTGTGACGGGTGCTTGGTGGCGAAGCAAAGGCGATTACCATTTCCAAGCGTTGCGGCGGACCGTGCATCAATTCCTCTTCAATTTGTGTATGGAGATTTGTGCAGACCCATCAATCTGGCCACCCCGGGAGGTAAACACTACTTCTTCTTGCTAGTAGATGATCATAGCAGGTTTATGTGGGTGGAATTATTAAAATCCAAGGACGAGGCCCTGGATGCATTCAAGAGGCTAAGGGAGCGAGCGGAGATGGAAACGGAGTTCAAAGTGAAGGGATTCCGTAGCGATCGAGGTGGGGAGTCGGCCTCCAAGGGGTTTGATGCCTATTGTGAGGAAGTCGGGATCAAACGATTCCTCACAGCCCCTTATTCTCCGCAACAAAATGGCGTGGTGGAGCCCGCAATCAAACAGTCATGGGGATGGTTCAGAGTCTTCTCAAGTGCAAAAACGTGCCTATGAAGTTTTGGGGAGAAGCGTTGGCAACCGCGGTGCATCTTCTCAACCGGGCGGCAACTCATAGTGTTGTTGGGAAGACGCCTTACGAGGCATTCTACGGAGGGAAACCAAAAGTGCACCACCTTCGCACTTTCGGTTGCCTTGCATATGCGAAGACGACGAAGCCAAATCTCACGAAGCTAGCGGATAGAAGCACGCGGATGGTGTTTATCGGCTACGAGGCAGGTTCTAAAGCCTATCGCCTGTTCAATCCAGCAACCGGCAAACTGGTGATCAGCCGGGATGTTGTTTTCCACGAAGAGGTGAAGTGGGAGTGGGAGGAGAAAAGCTTTGAGGGGCTCTCTGTCCAAGGTCCAATTTTTTCCTCAAAAGAGGGATCTGAAGGTGGATTTGGAGATCAGCTAGAACTGGGCCCCCAAAATTTGGAGGCAATCGGGGCCGGAACAAGTGCGGCCACAGCACCATCAGGTGCGTCTGCAGCACCTCAGGCTGCTTCGGGCGTGAATCTCGAGGCTCCATCTCCTGTGCACGACAACTCCCCAGCACCTCCACCACATCTTCAGTTGGGATCTCATACCTCATCAATTTCACAGAGCGGGTCCTCTTCCGACTCGAGCGGACCGATTCGATTCCGGTCGCTTGAGGAGATCTATGACAAAACTGAAGACATGGAATTGCAGCAGGAGGAGGCTGGACTTTGTCTCTTCGCAGCAGGAGAGCCAGCAACGTTTGAAGAAGCCAAAGACAAACCATGTTGGAGACGAGCTATAGAGGAGGAGCTAACTTCCATCCGGGACAATGACACTTGGGAACTCACCACCCTTCCTAATGGTCATAAGTCCATTGGACTCAAGTGGGTCTTCAAGACAAAGCGGGATCCGGAGGGGAACATCGTGAAGCATAAAGCTCGGCTTGTTGCGAAGGGGTATGTGCAGCGACATGGGGTTGATTTCAACGAGGTGTTTGCACCCGTGGCGAGATTGGAGACGGTCTGTTTGCTCATTGCTTTGGCAGCAGAGGAAGGATGGGACATCCACCACATGGATGTCAAATCGGCATTTCTCAACGGGGATCTAGTCGAAGAGGTATACGTCTCTTAACCTCCAGGTTTTGTCATTGCCGGAGAAGAGCACAAGGTGCTGAAACTCAAGAAGGCGTTGTATGGCCTTCGACAAGCACCGCGGGCTTGGAATTTCAAGCTGGATCAAAGTCTATCCTCATTGGGCTTTGAGAGGAGTCCGACTGAGCACACCGTTTACAAGCGAGTTGTGAGAGATTCCAACTTGCTGGTTGGAGTCTATGTGGATGATCTCATCATCACCGGGTCAAGCGGCGTGGAGGTAAACAAGTTCAAATCTCAGATGAAGGAACTTTTTTGCATGAGCGATCTCGGATTGCTCACTTACTACTTGAGGATAGAGGTAACCCAAACGCCTCAGGAAATTACCCTTTGTCAGTCTTCGTACACATTAAAAATTCTTGAAAAATTTGGGATGTGAGACTGCAATAGCGCACAAGTTCCAATGGAACCAAGGCTCAAATTGAGCAAGACCGGCGATTATCCTTTGGTGGATCCTACGGAGTATAGGAGCGCAATAGGATGCTTGAGATATTTGGTGAATACGCGTCCGGATATTGCATATACCGTTGGGATTGCAAGCAGGTTCATGGAAAAGCCAAACACCCAGCACTTTGCGGCGGTGAAGCAGATTTTGCGGTATCTAAAAGGTACAAGCGGGTTTGGTCTTTCTTATGAAAGGAATCTTTGTGGAGGAACGGAGCTAGTTGGCTACTACGACAATGACCATGGAGGAAGCATTGATGATAGGAAGAACACTACAGGAGTTGCATACTTCCTAGGCCGGAACATCATCACTTGGATGTCGCAGAAGCAACGGGTTGTAGCCTTATCTTCTTGCGAGGCCGAATATATATCAACTTCGATTGCGGCACAGCAAGGAGTATGGTTACTCAACCTACTCGATGATATTCGGAAGCGGATTAGGTGCAAAGCAACTCTCTTTGTTGACAACAAGTCGGCAATTGCACTAACCAAGAACCTCATGTATCATGATCGGTCAAAACACATTGATACTCGTTACCACTACATTTGGGACTGCGTGGAGCGTGGAATGATCGAGGTCGAGGTATGTACATACTAATGACCAGCTTGCTGACATATTCACTAAAGCACTCGCAAGGAACAAGTTCGTTGAAATACGGGATCGACTTCGAGTGCGTGACGTGAAGGACAAACTAATTAGGGGTTGAATATTAATAATTAGTTTTTTTAATGTCTGCACTGTTTTTTACCGTTTCTTTGTTTTTTATGGGCCTTAATATTGCAGACAGTTTTTGGAGTTTATTTCCCTTCAATAGTTGTAGGCGTTTTGCCTTAAATGGTTTAGGAGTTATGATTTAATTAGGTGTTAATTGTTTAGGCGTTTCTTTGTATATCTCCAACTATATAATGGAGTTGTATTGCTGAATGAAACAATAAGAAAAAAATTACAAAACTTTCTTTCTCTACCAGCTTTCTTCCACAAGTTTTTTTTTCGTTGAGCTCTAACATGCCTGACCCAACTACCACCCCCATTCCTCTTCCCAGCCCTTCATACATCCATCAACCCTCTAGAGTACGCCCAGTCACCCTACTTATCCTTCAACCTCCTCCAGCGACCTTATTGAAGGTCCTAGTCGACACTTATCGTCACGTGAGGTCAGAGGCGGATCCAGGAAATTTGATTAGGGGGGCCCAATCAAAAGGCGAAGAATTTTTTTTATGATCGACGTCTATACCAAAATTTGCACATGTCGAGATATCACAATTGGGTCATAAAAAAGAATTATTTTTTATTGTAACTTATCTATTTAGAGACATCTGAGCTTGGTCTTTTATCAGTTATTAGAAAATTGGAATATTGTGTGATGCTGGTCTGGTCTTTGTTGCAGTATACATAAAATAACTTTTCAATAATTTAAGATGTGGTAATTTAAAAAATATTAACAATTCTAATTTGAATTGTTTGTTCAGGTGTTCGGGTTAAATATTTGTGTGATGAAGTAAATAAATCCAAAAAAAATATGTTGATTACAATGAAAATGTTTAAGATGACTTCATTGCTATAAAGTATGAGTTACAATAAAAGTGTAAAGTGTTATTATTATTATTTAAACATTCGACTGGCCATATTGTCGTCATCATTCGTCAACACCCCTAAGAACTTATGAAAGTTCCTCTTTAAAGTAAAAGAAGTTCATATTAAAACGATCTCAAAGTAAAAGTGTGGACGCATACTCCTGCAGAGAATGTGAATTTTAACACGGGGGACCCAAACTATTCAAAAAGTTAAAGAAACACGTAGTCAAAATTCATTGGCTTTGAACTCGTGTATTCTTAGGGTGTAATAAAAGAGACACTGAGAAATAAAATAAGATTACAGGAGTTAAGTAAAGAAGACGTCGTGTTATATTGTGCTGAAGATGACGATAGTATTTTTTCAGAGATTTCAAATAAGTTATGAGTAAAGAAAAATGTGGAATTCGCTGTGTCAAAATTGTTTGCAGTTATCTTAACTAAATTTATATGTGTTATCTCCATAAAAATTAATTTAACCAGTTACATCTCATGTCAACTTTCTCATTTTTCAACCAAAAAAAAATTTAAATGTCTTCACCTTTCTGGGTTCTTTTCTCCCTTATTCGGACACCGTTTTTGACGTATAAGTAGTCAAAATCCATTAGCTCGACGAGAGGAACACAAATTCATCATCTATTTTACCAAAATCCTTGGGGGGGCCCGGGCCCCCGTCGGCCCCCCTTTAGATCCGCCCCCTGCGTGAGGTCCTACAATCACCGCTCCTTCCCTTCCAACAATATCCAAAGCTACGAGAGACTCTCCAGCGCTCCACCAGTGCATGTTCTAGCGCTCCACCAGTGCATGTTCTAGCGCCCCACAGCCTAACCTTCATCCAACATCATCCCAGACCAAATCCAATTACGTGATAAGTTATATTTTTATTTCCCGCATTGTATGGATGTAACCTTATTCTGAGTGTATTTTTGCGGTAATTCATTTGACTCAATTTAATTTTTGTAAGTGTGTGCTCCATTCGCCCCTACATTAAATTCTAGCACTTTCAGTTATTATGCAATTATTACCTATTAATCTAGGCTCTGTTGGGGACAGCTTATGCAGATGAAAAATCTCTATTAAAAATGCAAACGTAGTTTTTCAGCTTGTTTCACAGCTTATAGAAAATCACTTATTTAAAAATTGATGATAAGTTGATTTTTCATAAGCTATCCTGGTACAGCTTATGTCTTCTCATAAGCGTTTATCCCTTAAGAAAACTCAAAGTTGATTTTTTCACCGGGGCGTGATTTTTTCGCAATAGAGCGATTTTTTCTTAAGGGTAAAATTTTTTTGCCATAGAGTGATTTTTTCGCCAGAGCGTGATTTTTTTGCCCAGACACGATTTTTTCGCCCGGGCGCGATTTTTTCGCCGAGGCGCGATTTTTCGCCCGGACGCGATTTATTCGCCCGGGCGCGATTTTTCCGCCCGGGCGCGATTTTTCCGCCCGGGGCCGGGGCGCGTTTCTCCGCTCCGGCGAGTTTTTCCGCCCGGGCGCGATTTTTCCGCCCGGGCGCGATTTTTTCGCCCGGGCGCGATTTTTCCGCCTGGGCGCGGATATTTCTTTTGTGCGCGGTTTTTTCGCCCGGGCGCTAATTTTTCGCTCGGGCGCGAAATTTTCCACCTAGACGCGATTTTTCCGGTCGGACGCGATTTTTTTGCCCGCGAGTGTTTTTTTCGACAGAATGCATTTTTTCCCTTTCGTGCAAAAATATCGCGTGCGCGCAAAAATATCGCTTCCGCCCAAAAATATCGCGTTTGGGCGAAAAATTCTCTCCCGGGCGAAAATTTCGCGTTCGGGCGGAAAATTCACGCTCGGGCGGAACATTCGCCCCCGGGCGAAACATTCGCGCCCCGGCGAAACATTCGCGCCCCAGCGAAAAATTCGCGCCCCGGCGAAAAATTCGCGCCCTGGCGAAAAATTCGCGCCCGAGGGAAAAAAACGCTTCCGGGAAAAAATCGCACCTGGGCGAAATAACCATGCCCGAGCGAAAAATCGCGTCCGGGCAAAAAATTTTTGCCCGGGCGACAAATTCGATCTCGGCAGACAAATTCGCGCATGGGCAAAAAAAACAGCGTCTGGGCGAAAAAACCGCGCCCAGGTGAAAAAAACGCGTTCGGGAGATAAACCGCGTCCGGACGAAATATTTGCGCTCGTGCGAAAAAATCGCGACCGTACGAAAAAATCACGACCATGTGAAAAATTCGCACATAGGCAAAAAAACGTGCTTGAGTGAAAAAATCGCGTCCGGACGGAAAATACGTCTCAATGAACTGACTTTTATGAATGAATGAAACTTTAGATAAGAACTTATGAACGAACTATCCAAACAGTCTACTGCTTATTCATCATTGTTTTTATAAAATCTCTATCCAATGATCAATTTTAAATTAGTAGCTTATTCATCATCATAAGTTGTCTTAAGCAGAGCCCTAATTTAGAGCAAATTGTGATTGACTGTGACATCCATGCGAGGTTTAAATTAATGTTATTTAATTAAGTGAACGTTGGAATATTCGTAGATAATTGAAACATTTGCATTTGCATTAAGGTTTTGGTTTATGTGGTGACAGTATGTTCATCGATTTGTACGCATGCAACGTTCATATCTTCAATAAAATAACAAGATTTTAAGATTTATATATTTGAGGAGTTTAGAAGTTTCTCACGAACATTAAGAGTTGCATATTTAAGTCTTCTTCATTTCCCATGATCTTTAATAAAATAAAAGAGATTTTGCAATAAAACACCACACAGATGAAATTCCAACAAAGGGAAAATTCAATATTAAAATGCAAAAATTAGAAAACTGGGCTTAAGCCCCTTGGGCAGAAACATCCTCCATCGAGTATGCATCGTGCTTACTTTTTTGCTTGTATGTTCAACCTAAAATTGTGTCCATAACATCATTTCCCTCCTCCAGAGAGCTTTTCCCAAGCTCCTGCAAATCATGTCTTCTCTTCCCATTTTCCATTGTAACTTCTGCTTCAATTTGACCTTCCCATTGAACTAAAACTTCCTGGACTCCTTGAATTGAACAGAATGTGTTGATTTTGGTCAGAGGTGTTTGTTCTTCACTTGGGGCAAAGGAGACTTGGATAACCCATGTAAGGCTTTAGAACGGATGTGGAAAACATCATGGACCTTGGCATCATCAGAAGAGCCAACTGTTATGCCATCAGACCATTGTTCTATGATTTTGTAAGGCCCGTGGAATTTTGAAGTGAGCATATGAATGACTCTCCTTGCTACTGAAAGATGTCTATGTAATCTCAAACTTAACCACATCCGGGATTCAAAGTGAAACTGCAACTCTCTGCAGTGATTATCATTATGCGATTTTCTCTTTGTAGTAAGTGTTCCCAAGTTGTTACCAGTAATTAAATCAGATATGTATAATTCTTGGACTCCTTCCACCTTGGAAGACAGGGATCTCATTCTTTGGGTTTATCACTACTGAAGCATAAAAAATACATCTCCAATCAGTTCATCTCCTCTCTGTCTGCCCATCCGACTAAGGATGATAAGCGGAGGACATCAAGAGTTGCGTTGCTTAGTTTGAATAGTAATTCTCAACATTGATCAGTGAAGACCTAAACACAATCTAAGATGATTCTCTGTAATACCCTGTAAACGAGAGAACGGCTCAAAGAATTCATGCACTACATTATTCTATGAGTAAGCGGAATAAAATGAGCATGAAGTAACTCTGCCAAATGTTAGTGTTCTGCTTTATGTTGTTGGCATACTTTACACTTGGTAATAAAAGTTTCAATTGCCCTCTTTGATTACTTTCCAATAGAAAGGAAAATTGGAAATGTTGTGGCATTTTCTAGACTCACTCATGGGTCTGCTTATGAACTGTATCCATTATGGAAACAATAAGGGGGGAAGTAGGAAGTTGTCCTCACCTCTTAGAGAATAAGCAACTCCTTAAATGTACACTACAGAGATACCTTTTCTTCTAGGATCTGAGATCGCATTGTTGATAGAATGGTTGATTGTTCAATTTCATCTTGAGCAACATCAAATAGAGCAATGATTGGTCTTGATAAAATACATAAAATTCCCACTTCTTCCTCGTGATGGGATGAGGAATCTGCAACCTTGTTGATTGCCACTGCACGATACTCTAAAGTGATATCAAAACAGAACTAGTTGTCCTAATGTTGTTATGGCAAAATGAGAACGCATTTTTTTCCAAAAGATACTCTAGGTAAAAATGAACTGTGCAGATTAGGAGTCTTCATCCCCATAGATAAGATTGTCAATGTTGAATTGTCTTGGCTAACTCAATCAATTTGTGCTTTACGTAAGAAGAAAATTTAAGATGATGGAACGTTAACTTGCCACTAAAGAAGGCACTTGGGCATCCTTATTGTACAGCATCCATCTCCAATGCCTTCCTCAAAGCGGCAAAGTCAATCTGTAACTGTAAAAATTCCATAGTTGTAAGATGGGTGCTTTGATTAATGCTAGGTATAACTCTGAAAGTTGTCGATCCTCCGGGACAAGTTTTATTTTTGAAAGTTGGTCAATTTTCTCAATTAGTCCGGATGAATCATCTATAATACCTTGTGAGATCAAGAAATCCTAGTCAGACCTTGGGGCCTAAATAAGTAATGTGATTGTTCTAAACAAGGTAGATCTTAGATGCAATCATTTCAAGGTTGGATCGGATCAGATGGTAGGATTGCAACGAGGATCGCTTTACAAAATCTGGATCATAGGATCGTAATCTTACCATCCGGATCGCGATCCTGAAAACCATGGTTCTAAAAGGAGCATTTCAGTCATTTTAAGAAAAGTGATTGAATCTAACGAGGTTCAACACAATGCGAACATGTGGAGAAGTGTTCCGCTCAAGTCATTATTGTATATTAGAATGTCATCAAAGAAAGCTAAAATAATTTTCTAAGCTAAGAGAGGAGTATCTCATCCATTGAAGAATAGAAGGTAGAGAGAGTATTGAACAACTAAAAAGATTGACTAAAAATTTGAAGTTCCTATGGTGTGCTCTGAAGGCAGTGTTTTTCTGTCTGCATAGTGCATTGACTGCATTCTAATCTGATGATAATCAAAGTGGAGGTCTAGCTTTGTGAAAACCTTTGCTCCATAGAGTTCATCCAATAGCTCCTCAATCAATGAGACTTTTATCATTTATTACTTTAAAATTCACTTGTTAAACCTTACCACAATCTCCAAGTTTATTTCTTTATCTTAACTAAGAGAACTGAAGAAGTCAATAGTGACCGACTGGTTCTATTAATTCCTTGTTGCAGTATTTGCCCACATTGACATTGAATTTCCTCCTTTTATAAAAAGGGAGATTGGTAGGATCAGACTGCAAACACTACCATCTTGGGTAGCAGGCAAATTCGATGATCTATTTGTCTCGGTGACGGAAAGACGTCAATATACTCCTATAAGAGCTTTCTCCGTAGTCATTGAGAGAGAGAAATTGCATTGAGCACAGCCTATGGTGCAGAATCCTAGTAAGCCAGATTAAGACCCTCCTATGTGACTTCCTTCTAGCAAAATTTAAATGCATTGTAAATGATGTGAATGTGCAGGATCAAGCGCATACCCAATTAATACATAAAATTGGACTTATGAAAAGGGTGCAACTATTTCCTTTAAACAATCACAGAAAATCAACGCGGCTTGGCCACCTACCCACTCGAGTCAAAAGGTAGTGGTGGATTCAACAATGCCCCATTCCCACCCCCTTTCAGCGCCACCTGCTGGATAACTTAGTGTGCTTATCGCTTGATTTGGGGGTATTAAACCTCCCTCAATGCTCCCACTCATCATTGAACCAACAAATTTCTCATATTCCAATTGTAGGATCGCGTACATACTCAACTGGATCGTAAGTTTGAACTTATGAGAATTGGGAATGATGCAATTTTTTTTTTTTAAACGGTAGGAAAGCATCGTGGGCTTGGGCACCTGCCCACTCGAGTTAAAGGGTGGCAATGGATCCAACAAAACGTTCAACACAATGAATATCAAATTACTTATCTATTTAACTCCCACAGCCACATTAAAACTGAATAAGTTGAATGTTAATCCGAAATGATATAGTTTATGGACAATAATTTGACATTCTTGGCCAATGCAGATTCACGTAAGGCCTAAAAGATGACCCCACATGGTCCGTTCAACACGCGAGTTTTGGCTTTCTGGAATTGGCTTTGGGTTTCAAAAAGCCAATTCCGTTGTACCGGGCACAAGAATTGGAAATGGTTTTGATTTGAGGACCAAAACCAAGGGTTTTCATTCCGGGAAAACCTATATCCCCCGCTCGGTTTTCTGGATTTTCGTGTGTTTCTTTCCGCCTCCGCTCTCGTGTATGTCTTCTCCGACCGTGAGACCTCCGCTCTTCTCCTCCACCTGGTATTTTCTTCCACCTTCTCATCTCTTTTTTTCTTCTTCCTATTCTTCTTCTTCCTCTTCCGTCGCTTACTCTCTCCAACTTTTTTCTTGATTAAGTCACGCCGTTGGTTTCCGCTAGTTCCACTCCTGCGAACGAACTCGTCTCCGACCGTTGTTTCCTCTGCCAGGTTGATTCTACCTCCTATTTTTTCTTCTTCTTTTTCTTCTTCCTCTTCCTCCCCTAACTCTTTTTTTTTTCTGGAATAGATCCTGATCAGAGAAACTTGTTCCTGTTGCCATTTTATTTCTCCGGGTATCTTCTTCCTCCTTTTTTTTCTTCTTTTTCTTCCTGTCTCTAATTTTTTTGTTGGCTGTATATGTTAGATCTAATCTATGTGCGCATTATGTTCATTGTTCCATTTATGTGTGTATTATTTGGTTCCTCAGCCATGTCTTTTGTGTTTGGATTGCAATCAGTTTGGAGATAGAACCATTTCCAGTATGCTTAGGAGAACTCTTGAGAGATACATTTATAGGTAGTGAATACAAAGCAATTTTTCAAGTTGAAAAATCATATGGAGATAGAACCAACTATTGAAATCAGTATCATGTCTAACTATATCTTTATATTTAAATCACATAACGTAGTTTTTCTAGTCAAGCTGCGACCGCAACAAAGACGGCAAAGGATATAGATGTTGAGTCTATGGCAAAAAAAAACTACTAATATACAGGAGCAGACTATAGTGGAAGTAGAAGGAAGGAGTAGGAGGAGAAAGCGAGCAGTAGGAAATGATGCAGTAGCAGTGGCCATAGAAAAATTGGTTGACTCCGTGCAAGGTGCACATGACTACGAATTGGATGATTAAATTGGATGACATCTATGTCGCATTTAATCAGATGACTGATTTAAAAGTTCATGATTTACTTAGGTCTGTGAATATACTGTGTCATGATAATGTCAAACATGATATATTCAAGAGACTGCCTGACAAGTTGAAGGGCACATGACTGCAAATGCAGTTTGATCGCTACTTTGGTGTTTCTACCTATGAGATAGACTTTTTATCTAGATCATTTGTTATTTTTGTACTTTTTTTATGGACAATACTTATGGATTAGCTCATTTGCAATGTTTATGAACTTCAATTATAATTATTACTTTGATTTAATGGTTAAATTTTAAAAATTATGAATTCTACCAATTTCAATTTTAGAAAGTCAATTCCTTTGCGCAGTCGAATAGCATTTAGGTATCAATTCCAATTCTGTTCACTGAATATCATCCTGCAACCGAACAACGGAATTGATTTTCTGCACAAAGCCAATTCCTACAGATATCGGTTTTCTAACCAAAGTCAATTCCAGAAAGTCAATACTCATGCGTTGAATGGATCCTCAAGGTACAGGATATTCAAGTTCGGACTATTCCTCACAGTAGCCATGGCATTCAAAATTTTCATAAGTTGTCCTTTTACCAAAGCTTCATTTGAGCTTTTTGCAATCTAATGACACCAATAACAAAATACATGAAGGGCAAAGCATTCTAATGGGTAACAGGCACACAATTGAGTTGTGAGAAGATCAAGCAAGAAATCATAGATGCTTCAATCTTACTCCAACTAGACTACCAAAGATTTTCAAGTTGACTGAGATTGCTTCAACAGTAGGAAGTGGTGTGGTGTGCTCAACCAAACAGAACAACCAATGCAATTCTTCAATGAAAAGATTGAAGGGGATACAGGAAAGCAATCACATAAGATGTGTAGTCGCACATTCTCATTTGTGCTTCGCGGCATTATTCATGAATTTTCCTTTCAGTTTGGTAAGGTCAATCGAAAATGAGATTTTTCTCCATCGCCTTACGGCTCAGCCCTACGCCCCTTTCCTATGGCAAAAGTTCATTTCTTTCAACGCTTTTCAATGTTTTTGTCTTGAAAGACCTGCAGAGAAGGGGTAAGTAAAGGCGTGAGTTGATTTTCTTTTTTTTTCAGGACCTTGATTGAGTGCCCAACACGGAGATCAAGCATTTCACACTCAACATTGCAGAAAGACCATCTATGTTGCGCTCCGCCCATTCTACCAAATCAACTAGCAAAGTACGGTAGGGAATTTTCCAATTCTAGCCATGGAGTAAGGCACCAGGAAGAGAAGAGCTGGATTGGATAAAGGAGAATACTTCTCATTTCCTTAAACTAGTTAGTAGTTTTCACTCGTCTCCTACCAAGTGCATCAAGTGTTCATCCCGTTCATATATCACAAGGCCCTCAAGTAAATTCATGGACAATAAAAACTTAGCAGGGAGCACACAAATTAGCAAACTTTCAACATAAATATCAATAAACAATGTGTGATGCAGAAGGTGATTGATTCTCCGATCAGCATCCGAGTCACCTTACTCTGGCAGTGGATCTGTGAGGTGTGGCCTGCAATCCAATACACTTCAAATGAGAGACATTTAGGCTCCGTTTGAGAGACATTAAGGTCCGGTACATGCGGTCGTAACCGCTTGACCGCTGAAAATAAGTCCCCCCAAACGGAGCCTTAGATTAATATTCAACAGCTAGTATTGGCCAAAGTTGGATGTCACCGGTTTCATGGAGAGATGCCGCCTGTCAAGTGTCTAAGGATGGGCAACTAAAGTTGGTCTTTATACCCCTCTTTATGCAACTAATGCACAATGGATGATGCAAGGATTGTGCACTTGGCACGCTGAGGACGCAACAAGAATGGACTATTTATTTGTGGTAGTTGAGAATTTTTCACAATAGCACATTAGACATGTAGAAAGGTGAGTGCATCTAATATTGTCAAATCTATACTTGAAGAAAATTGTCTATCTCATGGGTTGCCAAAGACCATAGCATCAAATAGGGACACCAAGTTTATAAACCATTTCTAAAATAACTGTGAAAAGAAATTGGCTCAAAATTGTAATTCAACAGCGCATATCATCCACATACCTACGAGCAGAAAGAAGCAATTGTTGTGCCTTGCCAGGTAGAAGAAAAAACAATGGAACTTGGTTATTTTGCAAGCTGAGCACAGATTCAATAGGTGCGCTATAATTGCATGCTGATTTCATGTGATGTATTAGTGCAATCCAAAGAGTGTTCTGCCTTAACCTTGATACCTCTTTAGGAAGGACTGGTGGAAAGGGTGAAGAGTTGGTTGAACATCTCATATTTTTTCATGACTCCATCAAAGAGCGGATCAAAACACGCAATGTTGTGTACAAAGTTGTGGTTGGTATACACTGCGGGACGGTGGGCATCGAGGCCAGAGAAATTGTGAGGCTTGTTATGACAATGAATTGTTAACATGTGGGTGAGTAAAATAAGCTCGGAGAATGGAATGTTAGACATTGTGAAGTGTTGAAAAATAAATAATATTTATTAGTTGATGCATAAAGGACATCTTGGAACCTCTGATGTGTTGAGCCTGGTACATGATTCCTTACATTAGTGATTCGTCGAGTGATGTGTTTTCAGACTCGAGAGCGTATTTTCACAGTGTAATGAGGACTATCACAGAAATTATGAGTAGCGTTCACTAAAATGAGCATAACTATAAAAACACTCGTTAGCAAGGTTGTCAGGATCGCGATCCAGATCATAGGATCTTACGATCCAGATTTTGTAAATCAATCCTGATTTTGTAAAGCGATCCTCGATCCGACCCTACTATCAGATCCGATCCTACCTCGAAACGATCTCATCTAGGATCTCGATCCTGACAACCTTGCTCGTTAGAATTGCAACTATGGTGATAATCAAAGCTGTGTGTGAATGATCAGCTTAGGTTCAGCACGCCAACATATACGGCAAAATTTTCATCAATTAGTGAAAATTTGTTGACGGAGAGCCTTGGCGCACCGGTTTAGGTGTCGCCATGTGACCTTGAGGTCACGGGTTCAAGTCCTAGAAGCGGCCTATGGCAAAAAGGATAAGATTTGCCTACATTTCACCCATGTGGTGGAACCCTTCCTTGGACCCTCGCTACGCGGGGATGCTTTATGCACTGGGCAGTCTTTTTTTAGTGAAAATTTGTTATTTTAGGAGGGGGACTCTTCATTTAGTACAGGTAAGATCAATCCAGTTTGTTGTATTTCCTTATTTTGGAGTCTGAAATTTTCTATCATTAGTCATCTTTTTAAAGTTGATAATGGACAAATTAATGTTTATTATGTCCAAATGTGTATAGGGAAGATCATAAACATGCAATCGTCAAATTTTTTGGCTAAATATTTTAAATACAACTCTTAGAAATTATTCCACTTTATCCCCCATACTATGTTCCATATGCTTCCTTTTATCTGTCGTCGCCTTGCACACTATAGCTTTTTTGAGGTCAAATCATACCAACCATTGTCAGCCTTAACTCAACTCAACGTGAAAAAAATGAATTAACTTTGAGCTAAACTTCAGGCCTAATCAAATTTTGATCAGATTATTCACAACCTTCTACAAATTTTATGTGAAAATCAATCTATAGTGAACTATATTACTTGAAATAAAATAAATATCATGTGTAAAGCAACATACTTACATTTCGATGTGCTCTATAATAGGTGTATATAATTAGTTGAACAAGCTAAATCTCTACTTTCAAATGGACGGGATACATTAGTAAGTCAACAAAACTACAAATTATTGGCAAAAATTGAAAACATGACCAGATAACAAACAGCTTAAACAAAGCCTAAGAAATGGATCAGCTTCGACTGATATGTTATAAAAAGGATAAAGAAAGCTTACAAAAAAATTCTATGAGGTTCCATGACAAATTAGGTGATGATGATTCACTGCAGTACTGCACACAGCATTGCTAACCAAAATAAAGAACAGCCTGAAAGTTAGCTCTCTTCCAAGTTGAAGTGCTACTCCAAATTCCCTGCCAATTATCATCTAATTATAGAAGACTGGGAAACTGAACTTTAGTGCAGTAAGTATTCACTTACAAACTCAGATTTGAGACCAGTCCATAAAATAAACACAATTTACTGGGAGGATACTGTAAAATAAAAAATTTGTAAGACTACGGTTTGTTGGGCGGCTAGACAACATAAATTGTTGGGAACTTCCACCTGCCAAAAAAAGGACATTAACTATTAAACTGGGATGCAACAAGCTCCTCGTATCAGAAATGATAATGACTGATGTTATTAAAAGATGGTTAAGAGAAGAAGATGACCTTCAAAATTAGATATCACATCAACAGATTTTGATCATATGCTATGCTGAATCTTCTATTGACTGATGCTACATGAAAGTCCGTGAATACATTTTGCTAGGTAGAACAAAATATGACCAGCCTCAAAGAATTTAGCATAAAAGAATCATTTCTTATTGCGTTGCTGGCACATGTCAAATTGCATAAAAAAGCAACCTTGAGCTCGTTAGGAAAAGAAAGTAAACCAGAGGCCATTTGAATTTTCACATAGGGCAGTTCTCAGATGTCCATTGAAAGTCAAACAGGACCTTGAAATTCCAATAATAATAATAAAGCACACCATCATAAAACTCTAACATACTCTAAGTACCACTCTGTGTCTATCCCTACAGTCACACAAATACTGAGAAGCAACCAAAAAACACATTGCAATACACTAAGAATGAGCCCAATAACAACATTCAGTTCGTCTGCATTGCCTCTGAATGGTACTTGTCTAAATCAGCATCAAGATCAGCACAGGAAACAGATTCACCACGGCCTCTGCCTCTCCCACGGCCTCTACCCCTCCCTCGAACGCTGCTGCCGCCACCAAACCCACCACCACGTATCCGTCCACCAGGAACACCTCGCCCCAAGCCACTGTGGATAAGAAACCTTGGAACATTAAATTTTTTTTTTTCATTTTTGGTGGTAGAAGTGAGCAGAAAGATGGAAAGAAGTTGCTTGATAGCAGGAAGCAAAGCAGCAGTAGAGACTAACCAACAAAATGAACAAAAGATAAAAAGTGAGAAAAGTATAATTTAGTGTAAAAAAGTAAGTCATCGTCCATCAGTCAGTCAATCAAAAAATAAAAAACAAGGAAATGATTAGTAGGGAATGATGAAAGAATGGACAAAAGGTAGATGATTGGCCTCCACTAGTTGCAATTTATTTCCTCGGACTAAAAAACTATTTTAACATACCAACAACAACAAGGCCTCGGTGGCTCTCTCTACACACATAAAAGCACCCTTACGCCCAAAATCAGTGTTGTGGATATCCTCCGACATGGTCTTTATGTCGACCGACATAAAGGTTTCAAGGACAAAACGACGAATTTTCAATATTTTTTGCAAAATATCCTTTCGGAATATATCCTCCGATATATCTGAAATTGACTGATATATTCGCATATTCAAAGATTTTTATCCCTGAATAACCATTTGAGGATTGAAGCCCTGAAAGTTGCATTTGAGACCTTGAAACAGCTTCAATCCTCAGATGCGTCAAAAGAATAACCATTTGAGGATTGAAGTCTACTCTGATGTCAGCTATATTGATGATAAAGAAGATAGAAAATCTACATTTGGTTTTTGTATCTTTGTGGCGAGAAAATCTTGTTCGCTGGAAAAGCAAGAAACAATTTATTGTGTCCAGATCAAGTGTTGAAGCTGAATACATAAGCATTACTTTGACAACTTGTGAGTTGAAAAGGTTACGGGCACTTATGCTTGACTTAGGGGAGTTCTATGATCATCCTATGTCAATGTTTTGTGACAACAAAACCATTATATACATATCGAAGAATCCAGTTTTCATGAGATGACAAAACACGTCGAAGTTGATTGACACTTTATCAGAGATGAAATATTGAAGAATCAAATATGCACTCCGCTTATTACTTCCGACAAAGAACTGACAGATATCTTTATCAAACCAGTATCTACTTCTTTTTCAAACATTTATGACAAGCTGAGCAAGATTGGCATATATGCTCCAGCTTGAGGGGGAGTGTTAGAACATGGCTTGGTGGTCTGGTGTTGGTGGTCTGACGATCTAGCAGACCACTCTGGCAGTCTAGAGTAGTCTGGTTGTCCTGAGGATAACTGTTATGTTATGTTGGGTTTTTTGCTGTAATTGTTGTTAAGGGTGAAGGACATTTTGGTCTTTTGTTTTCTTTAGGGTTTTTTGTGCTATGTATACCGGTTCTGTGGGTGAACCGGGGTATGTGTGAAGAAGTATGCTGTAGTGTCTTGTGGATGAATGCTTCGGGAGAGCCCTGCATCATCTTCCCAATCCGTTCAGGCTTGCCTTCGGGTTGTGTATCCCCATTCTTATTTGCATTAATCTGATTCCAGTTGGTGTGTTTGTGGTTGTGCAAGTGCTCTGGGTTACTGTGTGAATTTGTCTAGTCTGATACTCTGTTTTTAGTGCAGGAACGGAGCTTCGCCGAAGGAATCCAGCGAAGAGTTCGCAACAAGGTATCAGAGCCCTCCTTGGCATGCGACGATGTCGGTGTCCGACGCCACTCGATCCAAGGACCAATAGACAGAGATCGACACCCTCCGGCACGGCCAGGAGGAGTTAGCCAAGTCCGTCCAAGCCATCGGGGAGGATTTACGCACCTTGCTCGCTGCCTGCGGCGGGATCGCAACAGTGAGTCGCCGGCGACGCTGCCTCCGGGTGGCCGGGAGTCGGCCTCCAGCATGACTCACATCCAAACGCGCTTCCCGCGGTTGGAATTTCCTCGTTTCTCTGGTGAAGACCTTCTCGACTGGGTTTATAAATGCGATCATTTCTTCGATATTGACGGCACGTCGGAAGATATGAAGGTAAAGGTTGTTTCCGTGCACATGGAAGGAAAAGCCCTCTACTGGCATCAAACATACATGAAGGCTAGACTCACTCGACAGTGGCCCCCGTGGGCTGAATACACACAGGTGTTGCATAGTCGTTTTGGTTCCGTCTTCTTCGATGATCCCCTTAGCGAGCTCAAACATTTATGGCAAACTACTTCAGTCCAGGCGTACTTGGATGCATTTGACATGATCCTGCATCGAGTCTTCGTGGCCGAGGACCATACCATTAGTTTTTGTTTGGCCGGGCTTCGCGAGGATATTCAGTTTGTCGTGTGAATGTTTCACCCAACCTCTTTGCAGCAGGTATTTTCTTTGGCTAGGCTTCAGGAACAGCAGCTAGCCTATCAACATCGTCGCCCCCCCCCCCCACTAGTGCAGACCACCATGTCCGTGCTGAGCGCAGCAGCCATGCCTTCCACTCCACCGTTCGCATGTCGGGTGGTTCCCCACAGGCGTTGCCAGCACGCCCCGAGGCCCCCCCACGCTCCGCCCCTACCGCGGCCAGCAAGTTGTCTTCGACAGAAATGGATGAGAAACGCCGCAAAGGGTTATGTTTTTGGTGTGATAAGCCATTTGTGCCGGGCCACAAGTGTCCAAACCGGAGCCATACTTACTCCTTGGAGGTTGTCGTGGAGGCAGTGCATGATGAAGATGAACCCTCGGAGGTTGACGACGTGTTGGATTTACCGGTAGACGAGGAGGCTCACCCGACACCGCAACTCTCAATGCATGCTCTCACGAGCATGACCCACTATCACACAATGCGGGTGACCGCGTCTTATGACGGCCACCCAATTCACGTCCTTATTGACTCGGGGAGAACCCACAATTTTTTGGATGAGGGAGCAGCGCAACGCCTGGCCTGCCCCTTAACTTCCATGCCGCCCTTCTCGGTGGCCGTGGCGAATGGGACGAAATTGGTCAGTGCACAGCAGGTGGTTGATTTCAAGTGGAAGATGCAGGGAGTGGTTTTCACATCGGATATGCTAATTTTGTCCCTTGGCGGGTGTGACATGGTTTTGGGCGTTCAATGGTTAATTACACTGGGACCGGTGAATTGGGATTTCTACAATTTGCGGCTGGAATTCTCTAGCCAGGGGAAGCAGATCGTTCTTCGGGGCTCCCCGTAGGGTATAGACCCTTGGGGAATGACAAGCGCCTTCATAAATTGATGGGGAAGGAAGGCCAATTGAGTATGCTCGCGCTTTGTGTTGTTCAGGAGACTAGTCCAGCCGGACCTGAGAGTGTCGAACCAGGCTTTGGCCAATGGCAGGTAGGCGGTGACAGGGCTTCCCCGGCCGACCAGCGCCTCCTCACAGCCCTTTTACATCGCTTCGCTGATTTGTTCGCCGAGCCGCAGGGCTTACCACCACAGCGGGACGTGGATCATCGCATCGTCTTGAAAGACAAGGAGTTAGATATCAACCTCCGCCCTTATCGTTATCCGCCACTGCAGAAATCGGAGATTGAGCGCCTCATCGGCGAGATGTTGGCAACGGGGGTGATTCGGCACAGCTGCAGCCCATTTGCCTCCCCGGTTGTACTTGTCAAGAAGCATGACGGCTCATGGTGTTTATGTGTGGACTACCGCCGTCTTAACCAGAACACGGTTAAGAATAAATTTCCCATTTTGGTTATTGAAGAACTCATTGATGAACTTCATGGGGCCATGTACTTTTCCAAGTTGGACTTGCGTTCCGAGTATCACCAAGTACGGATGGTCGCCGATGACATCTACAAGACGGCCTTTCGCACGCATCAAGGTCATTACGAGTTTGTAGTCATGTCCTTCGGTTTGACGAATGCTCCATCGACCTTCCAGAGCCTCATGAATCGCATCTTCCAAGGTCCACTTCGCAAATCCATTTTAATATTTTTTGACGACATTCTTGTTTTTAGTGCAACTTGGGCCGCGCATTTGGAGCACTTGGAGTGTGCATTTGCTATCCTCCGCACCAACCAATTAGTTCTTCGGCAAAGTAAATGTGACTTCGGCTTGACACAAGTTCATTATTTGGGGCACGTTATTTCCGGCCACGGGGTAGCCACGGACCCGGCCAAAATTCAAGTGATGCTAGATTGGCCTACACCTACATCGCTCAAGAAGGTGCAGGGTTTTTTGGGGCTCACCGGTTATTACCGACGGTCTATTCAAGGCTATGGGGCGTTGGCACGACCTCTCACGGAATTATTGAAGCACCGGTCGTTTACCTGGACGGCCGCGGCGGAGACGGCGTTCCAACTCTTGAAACGTGTGGTTACCAAACCGCCGGTCCTCCAATTGCCGAACTTTCAACACACCTTCGTGGTCGAAACGGATGCTTCCGACACAGGGGTAGGAGTTGTTTTGTTACAACATGAACGCCCGGTGGCGTATTTCAGCCAAGCTCTGGGGCCGAAAAACGCCGGCCTCCCAACATATGAAAAAGAGCTGCTTGCCTCATCGTCTTAGCCGTGCAGAAATGGCGTCATTATTTATTGGGGCTGCATTCGTGATTCGTACCGATCATCACAGTTTGAAATACGTGCTTGAACAAAAGTTAGCAACTCCGGCCCAACAACGTCTCCTTGCCAAGCTCATGGGGTATGATTTCACGGTGCAATACAAGCGCGGGAAGGAGAATGTCTGTGCGGATGCTCTCTCGCGACTCCACGAGGTGCCCCACGCCACGCTACATGCTCTCTATACCCTCCAATCGGATCTCATGCAGCTGATCCGCGATTCGTGGGGCTCCGATGCCCATCTGCGGAAGGTTATTTCAGCCAAGGAAGCGGGGGTGGAGGCTCACCAGAAATATACATGGGAGCAGGGGGTGCTCAAGCGGAAAGGCAAGCTTGTTATTGGTAATGTTCTCCACTTGAAGCAGCGCTTATTTCAGCTGTATCATGCGGGGACTATGGGGGGTCACTCCGGAATCTCGGCCACGTATCAACGCATGAAGCAGCTTTTCTATTGGAAGAAAATGAAACCGGAAATTTATGAGTATATTCAACAGTGTGCGGTCTGCCAACAATGTAAGCCGGATAACGAACGACCGATGGGGTTGCTCCAACCCTTACCCATCCCGGACCGGGTGTGGCGCGACATCTCCCTCGACTTCATTGATGGGCTGCCCAAGAGTAACGGGAAATCCACTATTTTAGTGGCCGTCGACCGCTTGAGCAAACAAGCTCATTTTGTTGCTATGTCGCACCCCTACACAGCAGTGACGGTGGCTCAGGTGGTCTTAGACACCATTGTCCGTTTGCATGGGCTGCCGGCCTCCATCGTGAGTGATCGGGGTAATGTCTTCATCAGTACTTTTTGGCAAGAATTGTTTCGGGTGCTCCAAGTTCAGCTCCACATGTCCTCGGCGTATCATCCTCAATCCGACGGGCAAACGGAGGTGGTGAACCGATGCGTGGAAAGCTACTTACGTTGTATGTGTTTCGAGAAGCCAAAGAGTTGGGCTAGTTGGTTACCACTAGCGGAGTGGTGGTATAACACGACATACCATAGCGCTATTCACATGACACCATATGAGGTAGTTTATGGTCAAGAGTCCACAGCGCTTCCGTCGTACGTGGAGGGTGCGGCCAAGCTCGACGCGTTTGACCGATCTTTAGCCGCTCGTGACCGGGTGATGATGATGCTTAAAGAACACCTCTCCAAAGCTCAAAACCGCATGAAGATACTGGCGGATTCCAAGCGTAGGGAGCATACCTTGGAGGTCGGAGAGTGAGTTTGGCTCCGCTTACAACCGTATAGGCAGGTTAGCCTTCGTGGGCACCGCATTCATAAACTCTCCCCTAAGTTTTTTGGGCCATTTCAAGTGTTGGAGCGGATTGGCTCGGTGGCCTACAAATTGGCACTTCCGGCGGATGCCAAAATACATCACACGTTTCACATCTCTCTCCTAAAACGGTACTCGGGACCACCGACCGGCCCAATTCAGCCCCTACCCACGACAATCAATGAGGAGGGCAATCCTCTTGTGGAACCACTTGCGGTCTTGGATCGCCGCATCATCAATCGCGGCGGGCGCGTCGTGACGCAACTTCTCATTCATTGGACCAATGGCTCTCCGGAAGACGCTACGTGGGAGGATCTATGGCGCCTCCGCAAACGTTGGCCGCACCGCGTTCCTTGAGGCCAAGGAACTTTTTCTTAGGGAAGGCAATGTTATGTTATGTTGGGTTTTTTGCTGTAATTGTTGTTAAGGGTGAAGGACATTTTGGTCTTTTGTTTTCTTTAGGGCTTTTTGTGCTATGTATACCGGTTCTGTGGGTGAACCGGGGTATGTGTGAAGAAGTATGTTGTAGTGTCTTGTGGATGAATGCTTCGGGAGAGCCCTGCATCATCTTCCCAATCCGTTCAGGCTTGCCTTCGGGTTGTGTATCCCCATTCTTATTTGCATTAATCTGATTCCAGTTGGTGTGTTTGTGGCTGTGCAAGTGCTCTGGGTTGCTGTGTGAATTTGTCAAGTCTGATACTCTGTTTTTAGTGCAGGAACGGAGCTTCACCGAAGGAATCCAGCGAAGAGTTCGCAACAATAACCAATGTAACTGCACCTTTGTTAGAGCAAGAGAAGTCTGGTGGTGGTTAACCGATGTTGCGGTCTGGCGATTAGAGCCTGTCAAACCACCTTTGTTGCTCCTGGTGGTCAATTGCGATATGTGGATTAGAGATCGGTGGATACTTTGTTGATATGGTCGGTCTGTATGTTATTCACCGGTTAGCTTGTCTAACCACAAGCTAACCACATAGCTCGACGCGGTCTGTAAATATCAGTCCGCCTGTTGTAATTAATCTCATGTCGTCTGTTCTATATCCTCTCCTCTATAAATAGGGGGTCATACATGTGTAATATTAAGTTTTTGGAGCAATAAAATTCAGTTATTTTTAGAATTCTCACACCCGCAATAGGGGACAAGGTGTCGTTTGCCGAGATAACCTTGTACTTACCAGACAAGGGAGAGTAGGAAACAAAACCTGAGGAGGATCCTGTCATATGATCGGTGGCTCCTGAGTCAATGATCCAATCAAATGGAAGGGTCGTAAGAGAATAAGCACCGGGTAAAGTGGCGATAGCAAAAGATGTAGAAGTACCAAAGGAAGCATTAGACTGTGAGTGGAGAAGGCAATGGAGAGCATCCAATTCATGAGCAGCTATGTTATTAAAGGCGCGTCTAAGGCTCCAGACTCACCAGGCTCAAAGGTTAGCGCCTCTATGTGGCTTATTTGCGCTTTTAGAATATAAAATACGCATATAAGTGAAATTTTTGTTGTAAATTTATTTCTTCAAAAATTAAGAAAAAAATAATGTAATAACTCAATATTTTTTTATTGATTTAGTGTTTGTGAAAGATAATTGTGTATTTAGGCTCAGATATGATATAAGTGACCACATTGATTCTATTTTTTAAGAGATATAAACGATAATAATGAATGATTAATTAGTAGAATGGATGAAGAATTTGATCGAGAAGCTGAAATGATGTTTGGTGTTGATTATTTAAAATCGATGTGGTTGCGCATTGTCTTCGTCGGGCGCGCGCCTGCGTTTTGAACCTTGCGCCTAGGCTCCAAGACCACTTTGCGCCTTAGTGCGCCTTACGCCTTTAATAAGAGATGACCCGGAGGCTAACAAATAGGCCCTTCATACGTAGAGTAGGAAGCATCATGAGATCGAGAACCACCCTGTCAAAACCCCCCTCTGTCTAAATCCACGGCCATGCCCACGACCATTTTCTGGTCCAGATGGAGCAAGGTGAAGATGAAGTTTGAAGCAGACATCTTGAGTGTGACCCTTGAGGCCACAGTAACCACAAAAAGGAACAGTGTTGGGGAGGGTGGGACTACCCCGACCAACATTAGTAAAGGCAGAGCGATCATGATTAGTTATCGTACTGAGAAATTGATGACGGTCTTCATCACCGAGAACCATATTGAAAGCCTCGCGAAAAGATGGGAGAGGAGAGCAGTGCAGAATATTACTCTGAACTATATCTAATTCCATGCTCAACCCCATCAGGAAGACATGGGGACGAAAACGTTCTTCCTTTCGCTGCAACAGGACTGCATCAGCAGCGCAAGCAGGTGTAAACTGTTCAAAGTAATCCAATTCCTGAGAGAGGTGCTCAAACTCGGAAAAATAGATGGACACATTCATAGATTCCTGTCTCAACTCCAATATACGACGCATAAGCTCGTAAATCTGGGTGGAATTGCCCATCTGAGAGTACGTTTCGGGAACACGAGTCCAGATCTCATGGGAATAATCCATCAGCATATAGCTCTGGCATTCCTGAGGAGACATAGAATGGAGGATCCATGGGACGACAAGGAAATTTTCAGAATCTCAATGCTTCCAAGTAGGATCATCGTTATGGGGTGCCACCACCGTCCCATCTATATATTCGAACATTTGATGACTTTGAATCACATGTTGGGCAGCACGCGACCATTCAAGGTAATTAGTTCCATCCAAAGGCACCATTCTGATCTTCAATGAGCCAGTGTGGCCATTAGTACGTTGAGGGCCACTCATTTGGGCATCTCAACACTTGGTAAGGAAACCAAAGACTTAACCATGGTGGCACAATGGGAAAAAAGGAGAGAAACTAGGAAGCACAATAGGAAGCCAGATCTGTATCGACAAGAAATCTAAGAAGGCATAGAGGGAGCAACGTCCAGCAGCAGACGATCCAACAACAGGCTAGAAGCATTCACAGGAGATCCAGAAGAGAGTCGGAAGCAACGCCAACAGCGCGATCCAAAAGCAGTTACAGGCTAGAAGCATTCACAGGCTGGAAGAGAGAGAGAAAACAACGCCAAAAGCTGTCACAGAGCTAAAAGCAGACAGAGTTAGAATCATTCCCAGGCCGAAGCATCCAACAACGCAATCCAGGCAGAGAGCGATCCAGACGAAGCAGTCGACGACCGATCCAGACGAAGCAGGGCGATCCAGAAGCAGTTGTCGGATGATCGAGGTGGAGCTGAGTAGACGACGGAGGAGAAACGAGGCAGAATTCGTCGATCTAGAAGAAATCAAAGACGCCGACGGACGAGGATGAGGAAGACGACCCAGATCTATTTAGCAGAGAACGGTAGAGAGCGTCAATGGCGAGGCAGCAACCATCACGAGGAGAGGCAGTGGTCTCCTTCAGCAATAGCCCCCCCACCCACCCCCCACCCCACCCCGACGCGAGAGTCGCGTGGGTTTGCATGGAGAAGACCTCAAACCAGTGAGAAAAAGGGACGACGGGAAGCTCTGTCTGAATCGGTGAGAACGACGGGAAGAGGTTAGGGTTACCTCTGATACCAAGTTGAGCGAGAGAATAATGATTTCAAGATTGAAAGAAGCTCTTTACTCATACATATACTTGAGTAAAGGGTAATACAAAAGATGACATTAACCCTCACGGGTACATACATCATAAAAACAAGACTTGAAAACATAATAATAAATAAAACTTCAACTCATATATCGTCGGGTGCCCCCAAACAAATTGGTGTGATGTGAAACACAATAAATGTGTCTCAATCAAGTGATCATAACAATATAACATGTTTTTCATGGGTAACTAGTAAGACCATTAGTTCTTAAAATTACATAAAATAGATATACAAATAGAGGGCATGGGAATAATTATTCTTACTATGACTTCTAAGTCAAAGATATGAATTGTGAAAATAAACCATCAGTAATGCAATGATTAGGAGGGATGCAATGGCCCTCTCGCATGCTTCACGGTAGTTATAGTTGAATTATATCAAGTCCGCACTGATATTTTGTATTTTACCCTCATAAGGATGTTTTGGTCTTTGTGCGTTTTCTCTTACTCAATATATGAGTATAGGACTAATAATATTTCATTCTAGTTTTTTCCCTCTCAACTTGGTATCAGAGCAAGACCTAATCGCCCGTGCCCGCTCATCTTTCCGCCGCTTCTCTCGTGCTCGCCTCTCCCACGTGTTTCTTCTCCCGTTCTTGCTCCGCCTCGCTGGTTTGAGGACCTACACAATGCTCTTCTGCGGCGACCTTGCCGGCGATTGCCCGCACTGAAGGAGAATGTTGCCTCTCCTTGTGACGTGTATCGGTGGACCGCGGCTCATTATTGTTTTCTTCTTCCAGTGTCGGCGTCATTCCACGAGCCGTCTACTTCCAGAGCCGGCTTCCCTTCTTTATCGATCCAGCCGACTGCATCGATCCAGATCTTGCTCCAGCTTCATCGATCCAGGCGTCTCTAGCCTGCATCGTCTCCAGCTTCTTCGGCCTGCTTCTGGTAGGGCTGCTGTTTCTCTAGGCCAACTGCTCCTCTGGTCGTTGTTTTTCTAGCCAACTGCCACTTTGGCTGCGATCTTCAGGCCGATTGTCATGGCCCCAGCTGCAATGTTCTCAGATACCTTGTCCAGTATGAGTAATCAGCCACAATAGTGTTGCCTTCTTCTAGTTTTTGTTTGGTTTCTTGGATTGTTTTCGTCAGTCTGTCATGGATAGTTCTCCTGCCATGGTTGATTCTTCTACCTCCTCGCCACGTGTTGTGACGCCCAAGATGAGTGACCCTCAGCGGACTCATGGCCACGCTGGATCCTTGAAGATCACTATTGTTCCTCTGAATGGGGAGAATTATCTAGAATGGTCTCGTGTCGCTCAATATGTTATTCGCAATCATCGAATGTTCAGATATACTGATGGGACAATCGTGCCCCCCCCCTCCGGATGATCTAACATGGAAGCGTTGAGATTCTGAAAATTCTCTTGTCATCTCCTGGCTCCTTCATTCCATGTCCCCAAAGGTATACCGGAGCTATATGTTGATGGACTCTGCCTATGAGTTCTGGACTTGGGCACGTGAGGCTTATTCTCAGATCGGCAATTTCACTCAGATTTATGAATTGACGCGTCATATGCTGGAGTTACGACAGGGAACCATGACGGTGTCTACCTACTTTTATGAGTTCGACTGTATCTCTCAGGAATTAGATTATTTTGAACAGTTTACTCTTGCCTGTACTGCCAATGCCATTCTGTTGCAGAGAAGGAACGAACAATTTCGTCTTCATGTGTTTCTGATGGGCTTGATCAAGGAACTGGATATGGTTCGCACAAACATTCTACACCGATCTCCCCTCTCATCTCTTCGAGAGGCCTTTAGCACGGTTCTTGGCGATGAAGACCGTCGAAGGTTCCTCAGCACGGCTGCCCCTCCTTCTGATTGCCCAGCCTTTACTATTGTTGGTCGAGGTGGCTCCAACCATACCATTGTTGTTCCTACTTGTGATTACTGTGGTCGCAGGGCCATACTCAGGAGGTGTGCTTTAAGCTCCATCCTCACCTTGCTCCCCCTAGATCCGGTCGTGGACGAGGACGGGGTCATGGCTCGGGACGAGGGGGAGCCCGTCAGAGTGGTTCTCTTCCTCATGACGCTGCTTACTCTACTGAGGTTCATGACGACCATCATGGTCAGCCCCCAGGACATTTTACTACGTTGGAATTGGATGCTCTTCGTCGCCTCTTGCACTCCCAGTCAAACTCTCCCCAGAGTGGTGCTTCTACTTCCTTTGCTATTTCTACTATGCCCAGTGCCCATGCTGTTGCAATACCACAGTTTGAGCGGATCATAGACTCGGGAGCTACAGATCACATGACCGGCTCCTCAGGCTTTTCTACCTACACTCCCTTGTCTGGTAAGGACAAGGTTATCTCTGATAACGGAACCTTGTCCCCTATTGCGGGCAAAGGCAATATTTCTTATTCCTCCTCCCTTTTCCTTTCTTATGTCATGCATGTTCCTTATTTTCCTCGCAGTCTTCTTTTCATTAGCAATATCACTCGGTCTTTTAACTGTTTTGTAAACTTCTTCCCTGATTCTTGAGTTTTTCAGGAACTGGGTACGAAGCGGATCATTGACAGTGGTAGGAATCGCGATGGCCTGTACTATCTGGATGCTACTTCATCGTCTTTCGTTCTCTCTTCTTCCACTGTTACAGCTGCTGAGGCTCGACACTGGCATTTGCGTCTTGGTCATCCTTCTCCAGTCTACGTTCACTCCTTCAGAAACTATTTCCTACTTTATTATCGTTTATTCAAACTTTAAAATGTGATGTTTGTGAAAGGTCTAAACATGTTAGACATTTGTCATCGCATTTATCTTCTCCTAGCACTACTCTCTTTGCTATTATACATTGATGTTTGGGGGTCTTCCCATGTTGTATCTTTAACTAGTTATCGTTGATTTGTCACCTTTATAGATTGTTTTTCCCGCAATACTTGGGTATATCTTTTAAAGAAAAAAATGAAGTGTTTCAAGTTTTTCAAACCTTCCATAAAATGGTACAAACTCAGTTCAATGGTAATATCCGTATATCCCGCAGTGATAATGGGAAGAATACGATGATCGTGGAGTGTTTGGCTCCTACCTCACTAGTCATGGGATTATACACCAAATCACTTGCGTTTAAACCACCCAGAATGGTGTTGCTGAACGGAAAAAACGGCATCTCCTTGATGTTGCCCGGTGCCTCCTCACCACCATGCACCTCCCGAAATCATGTTGGGGTGATGTTATCCTAATTGCTACCCATCTTATCAATCTTCTTCCTTCACGGGTTCTAGACTATTCTACCCCTCTAGCCCATCTTTCCTCTACTTCTGTTGTTCATACCTCTTATTTTTCACCCCGCGTTTTTGGGTCTGTTTGTTTTGTTCACGTCCATCAGCCACATCGTGACAAGTTTGACACTCGGGCTCTCCGTTGTGTCTTTCTTGGCTATTATGCCACTACTAAAGGGTATCGGTGTTATCACCCCTCTTCCAGACGTGTTTTCTGTACCATGGACATGATCTTCCGCGAGGAGGAATCTTATTACCTGGATTCGACTCACTACACTCGTCAGGGGGAGAATGATGGCATATAGATTCAGTGTCACTCCCCCTGATTCCTCCTACACCTACCTTGTCTTGCACCATAGCTACTCTTCCTACACCTCCCTCGTCTCCTCTGACATCTACACCCCCTTCGACTCCTACGCCTATGTCGTTTTCAGACATATACCATCATCCGTCTCTCATCTCTCATTTTCCTCATATATATCATCGCCAGCAAATCGGTAAACAGTCCTTCGTTGTTTCGTCGCTACCAATGTCGTCTTTGGACTCATATTCTGATGTTGATCTGCATGTTCCCCTTGCTGTGCTAAGAGGTAAGGCTGTATGTACGGAACACCCACTTTCTAATCATGTTGATTATGATCAATTTTCTCAACCTCATCAGGCTTTTATATCTTTCTTGTCCATGATCACTATTCCTAAGACGTGGCAGGAGGTTGTTTGCATTCTGGCATGAGCTCAAGCAATGAAGGAGAAAATGTCTGCCTTGGATAAGAATCACACATGGGATGTCTCTCCTCTTCCTCCTAACAAGAAAGCCATCGGTTCAAGGTGGGTTTTCTCCGTCAAGCAGAATCAAGATGGTAAAGTTGAATGATATAAAGTCCGTTTGGTGGCTCGTGGATACACCCAGACTCAGGGAATCGACTACCAGAAGACCTTTTCCCTGGTAGCAAAGATGGACTCTGTTCATGTTATTCTATTTTATGGTGCGTGCTTGGGTTGGGTTTTATATCAACTGGACGTCAAAAATGTGTTTCTGCACGGTGATTTCGATGAAGAGGTGTACATGGCATTTCCCACAGGTTTTGTGAGGAAGGGACAAGAAGGATTTGTCTGTCACTTAAGAAAGTCTTTGTACGGGCAGAATCAGTCTCCCAGGGCTTGGTTTGGCAGATTCCACAAGGTCATGATCAAGTTTGGCTACAAATAAGGGCATTCTGATCACACATTGTTTGTCAGGAAGAATGAGGAAAAATTGTAGTTCTTATTGTGTATGTTGATGACATTGTGATCACCGGAGATGACACGGATGAAAACTCAAAGTTAAAGGCTCTTCTGTCAGCTGAATTTGAAGTAAAGGACTTAGGAAGGCGTCGCTACTTCCTAGGAATCGAAGTGACACGTTCTGATCAGGATATCTTCATCTCACAACGCAAGCATGTGTTGGATTTGTTAAAAGAGACTGAGATGTTTGGTTGTGTCCCTGCTAACACCCCTATGGAGGAAAACTATAGGATCGATGAAGATATTGATGGCGATTGCACAAACGCTTTCAATTATCAGAGATTGGCTGGGAATCTTTTATACCTCTCACACACTCGTCCTGACATCACATATGTGGTTGGAATCTTGAGTAGATACATGCATGCCCCCAGGATCAGACATCAAGATGTTGCCTACCGTGTACTACAGTACTTAAAGAAGGCTCTGGGTCGCGGGCTAATGTTTTCAAAGAACAACCATTTAAAGATTGATGTTTTTACATATGCGGATTGGGCTGAAAGCTGTGATGACAGGAAATCTACAACGGGGTATTGCACCTTCATTGGTGGAAACTTAGTTACGTGGCATAGCAAGAAGCAGAATGTTGTGGCCAGATCTAGCACTGAAACTGAGTATCGATCAATGTCTCAAGGTCTCTGTGAAGGTTTATGGCTGCGCACCTTATTGTAAGACCTGGACCTTCAGGACGATGCTCCTATCTCTCTGTTCTGCGACAATAAAGTTGTTATCAGCATAGCTCACAACACTGTTCAACATGACAGAACTAAGCATGTCGAGGCTAATCGTCATTTTATCAAAAGACCATCTAGAAAAAAGGAAACTTAGTCACCTCTTTCGTTCACTCCAAAGATCAGTTGGTCGATGTCTTCACCAAAAGCTTAGGGTGCGATGCTTTTATTGATGATATCCATAAACTCGGGATGATAGATATCTACCGTTCGACTTGAGGGGGAGAGTTGAATTATATCAACATAAGGGTGTTTTGGTCTTTGTACGTTTTTCCCTTACTCAATATATATGAGCATAGGGCTAATAATATTTTTTCTAGTTTTTTCCCTCTCAACTGTTAGAACTTTGTCCATGATAGATACTACATTTAGATGCATATACACACATGCAAATTTACAAATGTACAAATATATGAACAAAAATATAAATGTGGATCTCTACAATTATTTAGAATAAAAGAAATAAGAAGTACCTTCTAGGAAATGGATTGTAATTTCCAAAGTTTCCATTTAAAACCTGGGGGGCAGTTATAGGTGCTTGAATATTTGTTCCAACAATTTCTATTTTCATTGGTTTCCCATCGAGCTGCACGTTGTTATATCTCTTCACAGCAGCTAGAGCATCTGCTCTCTTTGAAAAAACAACTTCCGCTGTTCCCTTCGTTTTTACAAAGAGGGAAAAAATTAACACAAGCTACGAAATTCAGATTCTGAATCAACACAGAACCTAGCTAAAAAAATGTTACCTTAGATCTTCCGCTCCTATCATAGTGAATAGAACAACGTTTCAAATCACCAACCTCAGAGAAAAGTTCCTGGACATGATACTACGAGATTTAGAGTGCCAAACAAATTGATATTCTTCAAATATAATCAAAAAAGTTCCAATATGGGCAGTAAAAACTTCTAAAAAATGTTGTTTTATCTGGCAAGACTGAAAAAAATATTGCTTTAATATTTTGATACAGGGAAAAAAAGAATTACTATGTTTTTTTGTTTGACTAAGATTTCTAATAAAAAAGCAGCTTTATTACTATCATTAAATATTTATTTATGCAATTTGGGTATCATTAAAAGTTTATTTATGTGAATATCTTTCTCTTCACTCTGTGCTAATTTATAGAGAGACAATCATTTACTTAAGGCTTCATTTGGTTCGGCGGTGGCGGGTCGATCCGGCGGGTGGAAACGGAGTGTTCCAATCGGAGGGGGGAGGTGGTTGTTCCAAACGGAGCTTTTTGGGGCGTTTCTCGAGGCGGGTGGGTGAAAACGAAGCAAACGCCGCCGGAAGTTCATTTGTTTACCCTCCTTCTGGCGGTGTTTGCCCAAAACGGAGCAGCGAAACGCCCAAACAAATAGACCCTAAGACTTAAAAGAAAAATATTTTCTATCATTTCATTTTATTTCTGAACTGCCAACAAAACAAAAATGTTAAATTTAAAATTCTTTTCTTTTTTTCAAATACTAACTCCAATTCAGAATGTAAATGCCAAGTAAATGATGAGTTAATTCAATCTGTGTTTCATATTATATTCATCATTGCATTTACAACCTAGCACTAAAAAGACATTACCACCCAAGATGCAACCATTGGCACATTAATATGAGCTGGATGCAACCATTGGCACATTAATATGAGCTGGATGCATCATTAAATACCACTGATAGTCGTAGGCCCCAAGGACTGAACTATCAAAGTTCATTCTACTAGAGTGAAATGAAAGAATTCAACAACAAAATATCTAGTATATCAAATCCTACTTTTGTTCTAACGGAAAAGAAGATTGTTAAAGGCAAGACAAAAAGGCTATTCACAAACAAAAAAACTGACAATTTCAGCACTCAAAATTTGTTATCCGCAATTAAAAAATTAGAAAACTCCTTGATCTTCCAAGGCTTTTCGGGTTTCTCTTCAATAGCCGCATTGCAACCCTTGCCAGCCACCCACTACTATCGACATTTTTTTAAGATATCCAAAATTGAATCTTTTTTATTTTCAGATTTCACTAATCATGTTCTTTGCTTTCACAAAAAAACTTATAAAACAAAATATAAATTATTTTTAACAGCAGAATAATTAAGTTTGCTTTAAGTGCGTTTAATGAGCCAAAACATATTAAAATCTGATCAATTTTGTAGACGAATGAGAAACTTCCCAGTTAATAAAATATCTTGTCAGATAAACCTTGCACTAACAATAAGAGCTGCTGATAAAATTTTGCAAATATGATGTTTGCGGATAATTAAAAAAAGTGCATAGCTGCTTTTGGTCTGCTTATGACATTCCAAAAAGAAAAATACTGCAATATTCAAATGTTTGTTCTAGCATGATTGCAGGAAAATGTTATTAAGGGAAAAAACATGAACTTTCCAGTTCTAGATATCCAAATTTAATTACATACACTAAATTCAGTCATGAATAGAAGAACTTGTCTAGAAAGAAATGTTGAGAAAGTATGAACGATTGCGTGAACCAAGAAACATGGAATCTGTCTACAACTCTACATCAATATCTTAGTATGATGTAGGGATGCAAACTATGCTCTGAGAGGCATAACAAGTCTAGTAATGGAATGCAGCAAAATATCAACATTCCTTGATAAATACAGGAACAAGTATAACAAGTAAATTACTCTCCTTGCTTGAGAAAGGAATTCAAAAAAATGGGGCACAATACTGATATAGATCAAATCGATTGCATTAAGGATAAACCTTGATGTCCTCGTTGGAGACGCCGTAATCCAAGTTAGAAATGTAAAGCTTTGTGCCGGTCTCAATGGCCGTCGCCCTAGCCGCCGTTGTTGGATTCTGAAACACTGGCATCTGATCCGCGAACATGTCATGATGCCAAGCCGAATCGGGAGCCTGGATTCGATGGCGTCCACAATGATCTAAGTGAAATCGATCCATAAAAGAGGAGAGAAGAAGTGGATAGATGGAGAACCGGAGAGGTCCTACGAAACCCTAGTCATACCCTCGGGACGGAATAAGGCGCAGCCCTGTTAACAGAACGGTTGGGGAGGCGGCGAGCAGGGCCTGGGCCGGCTCCTCTGCCTCGCCCTCGGGGATTCCCACCGGAGGACTTGTTCTTCTTGATCAGATCGTCGAGAGACATGTCCAAGGCAGTCGACATCTTCCGAGGGACAGGGGGGCGGAGAAAGAGTGAGAGGAGAGGTAATATAGGGTTTCTAGCAGGGAGAGACGCTTTGAAGACCGAAATTGTTTCGGGGTTTGCATTTGCAAAAAGAACTGTGGGAATGGAGCTTTAAGAATTGAGCTGTCAGAATTGAGTTTTTTAAAGTGAAAAAATAGTTTGGTAAAACAGCGGTGACAGAGCTGTTTAGAATGGAGAAACAATTTAGGCTCCATTTGGTTTGGCGGTGGCGGGTCGATCCGGCGGGTGGAAACGGAGTGTTCGAATCGGAGGGGGAAGGTGGCTACTCCAAATGGAATTTTTTGGGGGCGTTTCTCAAGACGGGCGGGTGGAAACGGAGCAAACGCCGCCGGAGGTTCATTTGTTTACCCTCCTTCCGGCGGCGTTTGCCCAAAACGGAAAAGCGAAACGCTCAAACAAATAGAGCCTTAGTAAAACAGCGGTAGCATTTCTGTTAATTTGTATGATCATATTCAACATTTAATTCTTACACGATAAATATACCGCTCATGTTAAGTCCTGGTTTTTTAGTTACTGAAATAATAAAATAGCATAAATATCATAAGCAAATAATAATAACTTTAAACAGTTTTATTCAATAATATTTAGTCATAAACATATCCCGTGAATGAAAGCAAGAAACATTATCGCAGATCTTTGTCTTCAACTCGCAAACATGAGCATCACCTGTAAATTACGACCAATTAGAAATGCAAGAATACAAAATTTTAAATTTAGTTATTATGAGAAATAAGGAAATTTTAAATACCTATTAGCACAATGTATTAGATCAGCAATTGCATCTCGTAATGCGTACATCTCTGTTGTCCCTGCACCAACACTCCTACTCTGACACATGTCAATGGATCCACGTCGGTCTGTTGTAATTTCATTGGCCTCTGGATATATCAAATTATCATCTTCGTCGCATGCAATGAAATCAGGGTCCGCATTTGATGAATGTCGTCGAATGAAATTATGAACTGTCATCGTAGCGACAACAATATCGCGTTGTTTATTGAAACTGTATTGCGGCATATCCCGAAGGATTGCCCACTTTTTCTTCCAGACACCGAATGTGCGCTCTATGACACTACGCAAGGATGAGTGTGTCCGGTTGAACCTTTTTTGACGTCCTCGAATAGGACGATTGCCACGTGCAAAATCTGCTAGATGATAGCGTGTTTCTAGGTAAGACTTCAAAATTCCTCTTTCCAAAGGATACCCTGCATCAACCAAGTAGTACTTGTCTGCAAACAGTAAAAACAGAATTTATTCCTAAATTATAAGCTAGCAAGATTCTCATGTGATTTTTTTAAATTACCTGCAGGAGGATGAGGGAAATTCTAACAAGGTTCTCTTGTGGTTTTTTTAAAAATCCGATTATCATGTGCTGAACCCTCTCATCCGGCCATGACGAATGTGAAACACATGTTGAAATCACATACAGCCATAACATTTTGGGTTGTCGCCTCATGCCGGCCAATATATCTAACTTTATTTTCCGGATAAATTCGAGCATCGGCGTATGTTCCATCTATTGCGCCAATACAATCTTTGAAATATGGCATGTAACGAGAATCATTCAAAATCTGTGGCGGAATATTTTTGAATTCCATGTAGGTTGCATCTATCATTTTTATCGACATGTCAACTAGTGCATTGATGCCCCTGGAAATGAATTTACTAATAGTCTCCGTCGAATGTTGATATTGTTCTGACGCCTGTCTGACAGTACAATTCTGTGTCATCACGTATAAGGTAATTGCAAGCACCTCGTGTACAGTTGTTCGGCTAGAGCCACGCAACCCATATTCTTCGACAAGTAAAGTTAAGAGATCAATAAAAACTTCTTTTGACATTCTAAACATAATGTGGAATCTAGCTGGATGACCACTCATTAACTCCACAAGCCATTTATGTCTCGATGTGATGATGTCATGCATGGGGTTTGAGTTTGATACAATTTACTATACTCATGCGTCAAACATATAGTGGTATTCAGAAGCATCAGGTAGTAAGCATTTCCAAGAAGATTTATCGAACGACTCTGGATTTGTTCAAAATCATCAATTATGTTATTCGTGAATTCATCAACTTCTAACTGAAGATTTTGGTCATCCATAATCTTAACTGCAACAAAAAATGTGTTAATAGACCGAGTATGCAAGAGAACATAAATCCTAAAATTCAAGCTCAAAGTCTATTACAAATCTATCTTATTGAAGTGCAGTTCAAAAAACTATCATTTCAAAAAAACTATTAATAACCACTTTAATTATTGAATTTCAATCTGATGATCTGGAAAAGAATTATCAGCAAGAGAACATTCATACAGATTATACAACCATTTTGTACAGATTATACAAATTATCAGCTCAAATCCATTTTTGCTTGATTGAATAACAAAATTAATGAAAAAAAGTCACCACATATATCATTAGCTTAAACCAAGTTTAATAGTCATCATAGATAAACCCTACACATAAAACATGAGCTTAAACCAAGTTCCATAGACAAGATAGATAAACCCTAAACATAAAATATGAGCTTAAACCAAGTTCCATAGTCAGCATAGACAAACCCTAAACATAAAACAAGACTAGAAATACAAGTGATCGATAACGGTTCTTCAACCACCACACCCTCTTGTCTTCATCAAGACAAAGGAACATTTCCCTATTTGTTTTTTGCAGCATAAAAATTGTTGCAAAGTCATATAGGAAGTGATCTCCAAAGATATCTTCGTGTTTATTGAGTTTTTTTACGACTTCCGCAATGCTGTATGATTGATTTGAAGAATTGGTGGCTTCTCTAATAGCTAGTCCAACCGATCTTGTTTCCTCCACTAAAGACTCAATGTTTATACGTACTGCGTGCTTCTCTCTTCCGATCTTTGCTTTGCCCTTATTTATACGTTTTCTCACTGTGTCACTTGAGTCTTCCTCATTACTATATGTCGGGCGGGTACATGAACCGAAGTCACCCGCATTCATTGGAGTAGAGATAAGCTCCACCTCCTCCTCATCATCAATGAGTCGATCATCTCCCGTAGAAGAGTGGTGCTTTCCTAAACTTGATGCCCAACAATGTTCTCCGGTCGCAACTACTTCACTGAACAACATATACAATTTCTCTTTGAGCTCTGGTGAGATGTCAGTATAGCGAAATTTTTTAGCTGCGAGGACAATCTAAAAAATAACAAATATATAATTCATTAGAATTTATATGACAAGAAATTAAAGGAAATAAAATGAGCTAGCTTACAACCTTAAGTCGCTCATCCCACCATTCGTCAGACGCATCTATAGTCCTCCTTGAGGTGTTCCATCCCAAACCAGTCTCTTTTCCTTTAAGATCTTTCCACAATTTCCATTACTTTTTCAACATATCCCATTTATTTTTCATTTGCCCTCGATCGTATTGTCTGTCAGTGCGTACTTGAAAATTTGCTACTAAATTATTCCATCCAACTTTATTGAAGTGTGTGGTAGGTCTATTACCAAGTTCAATTTCTTTCGCACAAAGCTCACAATAGATAAAAACCTCATTTGCATCCCATATAGCCGACACTCCACCTTCCTTAAGTTTACCCATCTAAGAAAAAAACTACAGTAAATTAAACATTATCAGAATGCTGACAATATATAGACCGAGATATATAGCACTGTATGAGCATTTCAAAATACAATATATAGCAGTGTATTAGATTTCATTTCTAGCAGTTTACATTGGGAACCTACAACAATAAACAATAGAAGATCTATGAACAGACAGTAGTAATGTTATCATCCGTCTTTTCAAAAATAAGTTGTAAATTCAAATTTTGGATGTAATTAACAAATTTTCACATTTTAGCAGCCAAACACCACATATTTCTATGTTTATTGCCCAATATAAACCATACATTACTCCTAAATCTGATTTGAAACAGTTCATGGATCCTATCCAGGCCTTACATGACATGATCCAAATCATTTGGAGCCAATCTACGCTCATCTGTTGCTGGCAACATGAAATTGTCATCATGGAAAGTGGATAGCATAAGCACTTTTGCTGTTAGGGAATCCAACTATGATGAGAGGTCCAAGGAAATAAAATGTTTAGGACAACTTTATTGTATTGTTTAGATTAACATTAAATTGTTTCCTCACAAGAGTGAGTGCGTAAGAAGCTTTCATAAGTCCGTCTTTTAATTGTTTCTATAAGGGTGTTCTACATTTTGCTGAAGTGCACTGATATAACTTCACTTAGTTTTATAATGACCAACATTTTCATATTCAGGAAAATGGTGCAAAGTTCAAAACTATTGTGGTAATACACTACACCAGAAGGACCCTGCTTATGAACTCTATAAACAACATATACATTAGTTTCTTATGCTCATCTGTTGTCGGTAAATGGCCGGAGAAGAGGAGAAGAGGGGAATGCCCAGATCTGGTGCTAGGGTAAACGACTGGAAGAGGAGAAGAGGGGAATGGAGAGATCCGGTGCCGGCGAGCTTCACCGACACCGGATCTGTTGTCGGCGTCGTCATTAAAAGCGGCGGCTTCTAGGGTGAACGACCGGAGGAGGAGAAGAGGGGAATGAACAGATCCGGTGCCGACGTGCTTCACCGGCACCAGATCTGTTGTCGGCATCTATAAAGCGACGGATTCTAGGGTGAACGACCAGAGGAGGAGAAGAGGGGCGGACAGATCCGACACCGGCGAACTTCACCAGCATCGGATTTGTTACCGGCATCGTCGTCAAAGCAGCGACTTCTATGGTGAACGGCCGGAGAAGGAGGAGAAGAGGGAAGGAGTTACCTGCCGGGAAGGATCCACATGCAGGTTTCCGCGAGCGTTGACACCAGAGCGTTGAAAAGGAGAGTTCACCCACTGTTGATAAAACTCCGATTCAACGGAGGAATTGAAGACGCGTTGCCATCGGAACGCCCAAACAAACTGTTCAACAATTAAAGGGGCGTTGTAGTGCGAACGCAACAGAGCGAATTCGCTGAAACAAACGGACCCTCAGTCAAATATTCTGTTGTAAGGGCAAGGGCAGTGACATTAATTTTGGTTCAGAATTGTAATAGTCATATAATTTTGGCTTGCGGGCAATCGTATAGTACATGGGAGGCCGACCGCCCTTTTTGCAGCTACGTGCCAGCGGTCGCGGGGCGGCCGCGACCGCTCGCAGGGCGGCCTCCTGGAGGCTGGCCGCAACCCTTGCAGTCACTCGTGACGTACGGGGTGCAGGGCAGCCATCTGGGTGGCCGGTCGCGAATCTTGTGGCCGCTCAGGGGCGGCATCGGGGTGCGGGGTGGCCAGCCGAGTGGCCCCCCACCGGCCTTTGATGTCGCGCGCCGGGGGTGCGAGTCCGCGGGAGCCCGACTAGGGAATTGGCTACGGGGGCGAGATCGGAGGCGGCGGGTCACACGACGATCTGGATCGTGCATCCAATGGTTTTGCGAGCGCGCAAATTGCAAGGGGATCGCACGGGGATCGGGGGAGCGAATTACGTGCAAAGCGGTTTTTCGGTTTTTCCTTTAACACCCCACTTTGTTAGCGAGGGACATAAAAATTCTGGCTATTTGCAACATTAAATTCCTATAAATTGTGGGTGACCACATCATTTGCCCCTAAAAGTCCCCGGAGCCCAGTGCCAGAGCGAGAGAAGTACGGGTGCTTTTTGACGACCATGACGGAAGTGAACAAAGGAGCGTAAGAAGAAGTGGGCGGAACCGACGAGGTACGACACAGGACGAGCCAAGAGGCCCACACGGGACACACCCGCATGGGGTCACACGTACGCACTGGTCGCTTTTGCGCGTGTGGGGGGCTCTTGCCCGTGTAGCGCGTGCATGCGGGGAACTCTTGCGCGTGGGGCGTGTGTGTGCTCAAGGCTTGCCTGTGCGTAGTATGCTCGTGCGTGCGCGGGGCTTGCTTGGGGAATTCGACAGAGCACTGGCCCCGCCGCCCCCTTCCCCACGGTTGCCTCCTGCTGTCGTGGGCTCCAGCCGCAAGGGGCGGCATGCCCGACCTCCCCTTCCACGGGGACGCGTGCTCCGCCCGCAAGGGGCGGCGTGCCTGGCCGCCCCTTCCCCGCGGACGCGGGCTACGCCCGCAAGGGGTGGCGCGCCTGGTAGCCCCTTCCCCGCGGACGCGGGCTCCGCCCACAAGGGGCTGCGTGCCAGGCTGCCTCTTCCCCATGGACGCCTCCCGAGGCGGCGGGCTCCACCCGCATGGGGCGGCGCGCCCGCCCGCCCCTTTCCTGCGACTGCCCGCAAGGGGCTCCTCTGCCTTGCCCTCGGAGATTCCCACCGTAGGAATTGTTCTTCTTGATCAGATCGTCGAGAGACATGTCCATGGCAGTCGACATCTTCCTAGGGATAGGGGACAGAAAGAGAGAAAGGAGAGGTAATATAGGATTTCTAGCAGCGGGAGAGACCCTTTAAAGACCAAAAATGTTCCCACGGCTGCCCGACCGTTGATAAATGAATCACTCAGGCAAATATTTCGTTGTATTAAGGGCAATGACATTAATTTTGGTTCAGAATTGTTATGGTCACCGCAATTTTGGCTTTCGGGCAACCGTACTGTGCAGGGGAGGGGGGACGCCGCTTTTGCTGCTACTTGCGGGCGGTCGCTGCCGCTCGCAGGGCGGCCAGGAGGCTGGTCGCATCCCTTGCGGTCACTCGTGGGCGAGGGGGGGCAGCCGGGAAGCCGGTCGCGACCCTTGTGGGTGCTCTCTGGCGGCATCGGGGTGCGAGGCGGTCGACCGAGTGGCTGCACGCCGGCCTTTGCTGTTGCACGCCAGGGGGAGAGACCGCGAACGCCTTGCAAGGGAGTTGGCTATGGGGGCGAGACCGGAGGTGGCGGCTCCCGCGGTGATATGGATCGTGCATGCGGTGGTTTTGCCCAGTTGGCGCGTGGATCGCACGGGGATCGTGGGAGCGAATTGCGTGCGAAACAGGTTCTCAATTTTTTCCATTAACTCCCCCACTTTGCTAGTGGGGGACATGGGAATTCCAGCTATTTGCAGCCATAAATTCCTATTAATTGCGGGTGACCACATCATTTATCCCCGAAAAGTCCCCGGAGCCCATAGCCGGAGCGAGAGAAGTGTGGGGGCTTCTTGATGATCATGGCAGAAGCGAACGAAGGAGCGTAAGAAGAAGTGGGTGGAACTAGCGAGGTACGACATATGATGAGGCAAGAGGCACACGTAGGGGGGGTCTGTGCACTTGGGGCTTGCCCGTGCGTAGGGCGCCCGCGTGCGCGCGAGGCTTGCTTGGGGAATCCAACAGAGTTCTGGCTCGGCAGCCCCTTCCCCGCAGCCACCTCCTGGGGCCGCGGGGTCCGCCCGTAAGGGACGGCGCACCCAATCGCCCCTTCCCCGCGACCGCCTCTCGTGGCCGCAGGCTCCGCCCACCGGGGGCGGCGCGCCCGATCGCCCCTTCCCCGCGGCCGCAGGCACTGCCCGCTAGGGGCGGCGTGCCCTGGTCGCCCCTTCCCCGCGGGCGAAGCGGAGTGCCCCCGCCACCCCTTCCCGTGGGCGCGGGCCCCTCCCTCAAGGGGGCGTGCCCCGGCCGCCCCTTCCCGCGGGTGCGGGCCCCGCCCGCAAGGGGCGGCGCGCAGGATCCGCCTTTTCCTCCATCGGAGAGCATTCATCGCAAGTCCGACCGTCTATCCATGGCAGGCTTCCCTCGCCGTCCGATTACTCCATAACGATCACCGCCGTCTATTTCTTAAGTAACCATTCACTAACCATCATGATTAGTGGTTGAGCGATATTAATTAAATATTTAGCTTGCAAACAACAAATATAATGAGCAAAATATATGGTCAAAAATAATAATATTGGTAGTTACGGTGTACGGATAGTCGCATAACTACCGTAACCATCTATTGCAGCATATAAAAGGAGTCGCAAACCTCCTCATTTTTCACCTTTTCGTTCCTTGCTTTCTTCTTCCTCATGTCAGAGCTCTGCCGAATTCCTCCTACGAGCCACTTTCACGCCATTTTCAAGCCTTCTTCGAGCCTTCTTCGAGCCACCTGCAAGTCATCCCCTCGCCATTGAAATCTGCCCAAGCCCACGAACAAGCGACGAGAAGGAAGTTGCTACAGCAGCAGGTACACGTTTGTGCGCTTCGCCAAAGCAACAAACCTTACGCGGAGCAGTCTGTTGCCCGCCGTGAGCCGAAGTTCTGTTGCCCGCCGTGAGCCTAAGTTCTGTTGCCCGCCGCGAGCCTAAGTTTTCTTCTCTCTCATCTTCAAAGTGTAACGAGGAATAACATGTCGCACTCAATTATTTGAGAAGCTGTAACCGCAAATAGATAGTGGAGTTTGACCGACACAAACCAGGTTGCGTGGTTTTTTTACCTAGTTAAAGGGTTTTTTCACATCAAAACATCGTGTGTACAATCTCTCTCTAATTGGCTATGTGCGCGCTCGACCGGTTCATGAGCTAAGACGATCTGAGTTATTCCGATCCAACCGAGACGTCGAATTTGACCGCAATACAAGGATAACATAGAAACCCACTCGAGTTTTTTTTGAAATTAAGAAGTACAGAAACATGTTGCGCACATACAACTGTAAGCGTATTCAGAACGCACAAGGCAAGCGGTGTAACGAAACATGATAATTAATTTAAAACGGTAAATTCATTATAACAAAGCGATATTAATTCATGAACATCATACACGCGGACGCTAGGACGAAGCAGCTCCTCGCCGCCTATCTATAATACTTAATTAGTGGCCGTCGGCAATGGAGGGAGCAGGTGCCGGAGCTTCGACGCCGGCAGCGACGACGGCGTCGTCGAGCCAGAGAAACTTGTAGATCTCATACCTCAACACGCAGCTACTGCCAAATATCCTGCATCCGTCACTCCCTTTGCAGTACTCTGCCATAGTTTTCAGCGAGCTTTCAAGGCACTGAATGCATTCTGATTCCTGCAGATCCTGCGTGCACTGTGCCATTCCGTAGATGGTCAAGCTGATGTCGCTGTATTCTCCTTTCAGAGAGCTTTCGCCCGATTTGAACTTCAACGTTTCCCGTTCTCCGGCCGCCTCCGCCATCACCTCGCCCATCAGCTCCGCCACACCTCGCTCGAACGCCTTCGGATCTTCCGCTTTCGAGGCTGAGATCCACACGGCGGGAGTGTTGTGGTCCCACTTTCCGATGAAGTTTGTGACATCGTAGTGAAGGTAACATTTCTCGCGCCAAGCGTGAACCGCTCCCGAACCGGGGCATGTGGCCAGGATATCGTGCTCCACCCCGGTGATGCAGGCGGAGCATGCTTCGTGGCTCATGTCTCCGTCGCATCGCGCCACGCCGTAGACGGCATCGTAGCCGGCGCGGCCGAAGGTGGAGATTGCGAAGCGGCGAAGGGAGGATTGGGCAGCCATGTCGATCAAGAGGTTGTCGATGTTGCTCTGCAAGATGTGGTTTTGGGTGAAATTCTGGTCACATTGGGGGTAGAGGAGTTCTGATTCGGCGGCAAAGGTGGAAATGGGGAGGGAGACGACGAAGAGGAGGAGGAAGAAGAAGACCTGCTGATTCTTCATAAGAAACACCATCTTATGTAATTAAGCTAGCTATCTCTGGGCCTTCTGAGTGTATATATTTTTACTCTTTCTTTCATCCCATATATATATACAAGTGCGAAAAGCTCCATCCAAGGCGAGGTCCACCTCTGCTTAATGGCTTCCAGCTGCCATATGTTGGATCGAGAAAATGAAAATACTAGTTAATAGCTGTGTGTGTATCGTTGATTTCTTCTTTTGACTTGCACAAAGTGACGAAGAGAGCGAAGTCCAATATTTTTTTCTTCTTTTGAATTACACAAAGAGCCAAGTCAAATATTAGCTTACCGTGGCCTGGTACTCAATTGGCAAATCCCAAGCCAAAAGGTTTCTATAACCGACATAAATAATAGATATGGCCCCGTTATTTTTAATGGAACTGGCTTTCCAGGGAATTGACATTCAACATTAGAAATTCAATTTTCAAGTTAGAGGTGATTAAGGCTCCGTTTGAGGTGACGATCGTATGAATCAGGCCTTAATTGTTCATGCTGTCGTGACCGCTTGACCGATGAAAAAAAGTCCCCTCAAACGGAGCCTAAATTTATGCGGATATTTACATTGAAGCGAAATTTCAAGACGTTTATTTTGAACTAAAAAACAAAATCACCACATCTTACCTCTGCCCATGGGTTATCCGCAGAATTATTGAGTGATTTCATGCCCATGAGCGTTTTCGCGCAGGTGGGCATTTTTGCGAGAGCGGTTATATTCAGTGTGCAAATTTTTTGACCTGACCTCGCTTTTTTCGCCTAGGCCCGCATTTTTGGCAAGTGAGTGTGTTTTTTTGCCCGTGCACTCGTTTTTCGTTGGGATGCTCGTTTTTCGGCTCTGACGAGATTTTTTTCGCCGGTGCGTGCACACATTTCGCTTGTGGCACGTTATTCGCCCGACAACGAATTTTTTGTCTGGACACGAGTTTTTCCCCTTGAAGCGCGTATTTTGCCCGAGAAGTATTTTTCGGCCAGGGGCGAGTTTTTGGCCATGTCATAGGATTTTCGACCAGATGCACGTTTTTTACCCGGAATTGTATTTTTCGGCTCGACCAAGAATATTTCGTCGGGGCACGCCTTTCGGACAGGCACACATTGTTTGGGTGGGCACGCGTTTTTCTGCCCAGGAATTTGTTTTCGGGTTGAACACACGTGATTTTTTGCTCGAAAGCGAATTTTTCCCGTGATTTTTCGCTCAAACGAGCTCGTTTTATGTCTCAAATGTGCGTTTTTCGCTCGGGCGCGATTCATACGGCTGAGCACACATTTTTCATTCGGAGCGATTTTTTGGCCTAGAAGTGAAAAATGTGTGTTTGAGTGAAAAATTCACGCCGAGGCCGAAAGACTTGTGCTCAGGCGAAAAATGTGCGACCAGAGAAAAATATGCACTGATGTAAGAAACGCGCATCTTGGCAAAAAACGCGTGCCCCAGAGAAAAACGCTTGCCAGGGGGGGGGGGGGGGGGGGGGTGGGGGGGGGGGGGGGGGGGTTGATAAGCGTCCGGAAGAGATTTTTGCGCCATGTTGAAAAATTTGCGTCTGAAACAAAAAATCACCACCCGGGCGAAAAATTCTCGCTCGGGCGAAAACACGTACTCGGGCAAAATATTCGCGCCCGGGCCGAATATTTGCGCCCGGGCCGAATATTGCTTCCCAGGGCAAAAAATGTGTGCTCGGGTGAAACATTCGAGTCCAGGCCGAAAAGTACGCTCCGGGGCAAAAAATGCGCGCCTAGGCAAGAAGTGTGCGTCAGTGCAACTAATTCGTTTTCATGTGGAAGAACGCACGGAAGATCGTAAAACGTGGGGTTAGGAAAAAAAATCGTGTCGGGGCCGAAAAACACTCTCTCGGCAAAAAATGCGCGATCAGGCGAAAAATGCCCGGTGCGAAAAATTCGCATTTGGGCCGTAAACGCGTGCCCAAGATAAAATTTTGTTTGCATCCGAAAAAATGCCTGATTCGGCGAGAAACGCCCATCCTGGTGATAAACGCGCCTCTGAGTGAAAATTCGCGATCGGGCTGAAAAATGCATGTCCGGGCTCAAAATTCGCTTGCGGTCAAAAAATGCGCAATCGGGTAAAAATTTTTTTTCTTTTAATTCTTGAAAACCAATGTCTACCATGTGAATAAACAAAAATAACAAATGCAGATTTTTGTGATAGAATATTATCATGCGACTGAACAAAAAAATTAAACCCAATGTCAAACCGTGCTTGTATTAGAATTTGATTGAAAGTTAATTCTTTAAAATCAATCTATTCCAAACGAACGTACCCCTGACGCTTCGTTCAGCCCCTAGGAATTGGATTTCAAACTTGGAATTAAGAAAACAGAATTCAATTCCGCTGTTCGGCAAGAGAGAATTGGCATTGAATTGGAATTCCGCCTAAATCCTGGATTTTTATTTTAACCTTGGCCAATTCTTAGGGCAAGGCCCAGTTATTCCCAAATTCTTTCCCTGCTCGCTATCGCAAACCCGCGCCGCTGCTTCTCCGCGCTCGACAAAAGATTTTCGCCGCTCCTATCTCGCCGGCGGTAAGCTCTCCCTCTTTCTTCCTTTTCACCCTCTCCTGTTTCTGTCTGTGTCATTTTCTCATCTTCCTCCCCATCTTCTCGTCGTTTTCATCTTCTCCCTTTTCTTCATCTCGCTGGACATTTCAGATCTCCTTATATTTTCATTTTAATTTCTTTTCTTGCTCCTTTTTTATATATCTTGGCACACAATCACAAATTTCAGGATGCGGGTATTACTTATTCTAGGTCCACAGACACTATCAGTAGATATTTTCGTCTAGTGCTAAAAGCTATTCTACATATAGGCAAAGATTACATTAAGTTGCCTGAGTCCAGACAAGAATTCACATGGAGGTGGTTTGAGACTGCGTCGGTGCTCTAGATGGAACTCATATTGAAGTTACAGTGCCAATGAAAGATAAGGGTGGATTTAGAAATCGTAAGCAGACAATCATGACTAATGTTGTAACACCCTCATCCGTCGTATGGTATATAACAGAAGGTCCAGCTGGAACCCGACGCCATATACTACAGACAGTCAGAAGGGTTACATAAGAATATCAACAATCAACTACAACTACTCGCCCTAACTCAAAGCATTCTAGCGGAAGCTTTTACACAGTTTGAAAGAACCCATAATTGAAAAACAACTATCATGAATGTCCACTTACTACCACAGGAATGAAATAACAAATGCACCGAAAGTACTTGGCCTTATGACCTTACAAGAGTTAACTTAACAAAGTAATGTTTTACATACATCGGCTCGCAGGCCGGCCACACATGACAAAAATAAAACAACAATTCGCTTTGTCATTCGAGGGTCAGCACAGCAACATGGGTTTCAACCCGCTATTTTGTACTTGGCTCCGCAGCACCTGCAAGCAACATTTCACCGCACGGTGGCAAACAAAGCAACGGTCAGCTAAAACTGACCAAATTATAACGACCCCGCCCCTTACTTGGGACGGCGGTGCTCCTTCCCTACATTTCATTAGCCCAACTAAACAATAAAGTGCATACATACATCGCCACAGGTGTAGGCTCGCATATCCAAATACCCCGTGCACTCAAGGCACATTATCGGTGAATCCAGTCAATTCCGTGGCTTCACCACCATCCTCAGGATGACAACATCATGAGCATTTTAGTCTTTCTGACCACCGTCTAAGACTCCCGACTATGCCAACAACCAGTTCCACTATTGGGCCTCTAGCACCGAACCGCATAGTCCAGGTCCGCTTCCACTTGCCCGTTGCTCACTCCGCCTAGTCACTTTAAGACGTACGCGCATGCCAAGCTTCTCCCGGATCCTAATACATTCCCAATCATCACATAACCCAGTTATGTACAAGGCTGGCTCCCCGGCTGCCAAGTTAGCAGAACAACGTTTCCACTCAGTTTTCTGGGTGCGCCTTGGAGTTAATCCCCAAGGATCCCTGTTGCAATATACCGTGTAGAAACCCAAAAAAACATAGCACTGAGTCTTCTCCGGCAATCCATACAATATGCAACATCACCGATCCAGACCAACATGTCCCGGTAGGCTTCACACATAATGCCTATGTCCGTACTTCGATTCCGGACTCTATATGCAACACAAGGGGGACTATTCACATTTACCCCAAGGAACATCGCACACTCACCGCACACTCGCGGGAACGGGTTTCCCATGCAGAAAGAAAGAGAGCTTCACATGCTCAAGTAGATAATCGTTACCCTTGAAGTTTGCTTTTGCGCCATGGGAAACTATCCGGATGAAAAGCTTCGCAAGGGAATTTCCTCCGCAGATCCGGTCTCGGTTCTCGATTCGGTGCTCCAATGCTCCGCCGGCGGCCGGATTCCTCCTCCTCCTTCCTCCTTGCTCTCTCCTCTCTCTAACTCTTTTAAAAAGAGAATGGATTAATTGAAATGAGGAATAAACCTCCTAATCTCGGATTTAGACCAGTAGGATATCACCTGAACCGTCAGATCTTCTTTAAAGAAAACGAACGGCTTGGATTTACCCAAAATTTCTCATTCCTGGGCCGAACACGACCTTACACACGACCGTGTCTCAGGCCATGTGCCTCGATCTAGGCACGATCGTCTAGCGCGGAAAAGGACACGGGTCGAGACACGCCCGTGTCTCAACCTGTCACACCCGTGTCTGTTCCCGACACGCCTGTGACCTAGGGTCGTATCACAAATAACCGCCACGCCAACCGACACTTCCTTTGGTGGACACGGGTATGAACACGCCCATGTGGACCAGTACACGCTCGTGTCGGCCAGTACACGCCCGTGAACCACGACCGTGTACTTCATTCGGCACAACCCAATTTTCAACTCGAGCATGACACGGGTAGTGACACGGGTAAGGACACGCCCGTGTCACCCCTGACACGCCCGTGTTAGAACTGTTCAAAGCCGTGTTTCCTATCGTATCCCTCACTGGACACAGTCGGCCAACACAGAGAAAGAAACGGCCTTGGACACGCCCGTGTCCCAGGCCGTGTACCCCTATTTTAGCACCAAAAATTTCCTTAGGACGCGACCGATTCGATTACGATTTTCGGGGCATTACAAATCTCCCCCCCTAAAAAGAATTTCGTCTCGAAATTATGTAAAGGTACACAAATTTTAAATGTTACCTGAGTGGAATAACTCGGGGTATTCCTCCAACATAGTCTGCTCTCGCTCCCAAGAAAGCTACTCATGTCCGCAGTTATCCCAACGGACTTTAACCATTCGGATTTCCTTGTTGCGGAGTCGTTTGACTTCAAAGTCTTCAATGCGTACTGGTTTAACCTTTGTCGTCAACCCGTTATTAACCGACACTTGATCGACCGCAACGACCTACGAAGGCTCTTGCACCGCCTTCCGCAACACCGATATGTGGAACACATCGTGTATCCTACTCAACTCCACTGACAGCTTCAATCGATACGCTACTTCGCCAACCTGCTCCAGGATCTCAAACGGTCTAAGGTATCTCGGACTCAGCTTCTTCAAGCGTCAAACCTGCGAGACACCCTTGAATGGCTTGATTTTCAAATACACCCAGTCACCAACACCGAACTCCACGTTCCTATGCTTGGCATTATAGTATTTTGCCTTCCTGTCTTGCACGATCTTCAACCGTTCCTGAATTGTACGTACCATTGAAGTGACGTCTTCCACCGCTTGACGTTTGTATAACTTCGACTCGCCTGTCTCCAACCAAGACAATAGTGTGCGACACTTTCGCCTATACAAGGCATTAAAAGGCGTCATTCCAATATTTGCTTGATAGCTGTTGTTATATGCAAACTCCACCATGTACAGGTGATTTTCCCACTGCTTTCCGAAATCCAAGACGCACATGCGAAGCATGTCCTCCATCGTCTTGTTGACCCTCTCGGTCTGACCATCCGTCTGCGGATGAAAGGCTGTGGTGAAACTCAGCTTAGTTCCCAACAATTTATGCACCATCCTCCAGTCATTTGACGTGAAGCGTCCATCTCGGTCACTAATAATACTGCGGGGCACACCATGCAATCGTACAATATTATCCACATAAAGTTTGGCTAACTTTTCCACCGGATCTTCCTTCCTATTAGGAATGAAGTGCGACACTTTTGTCAATCTATCAACGACCACCCAGATGACGTCGTTTCCCCTCTGCGACTTTGGCTAACCATGCATAAAATTCATATAAATGTCGTCGAACTTTCACTCCGGGATAGTCAAGGACTTCAAGAAATCTCCGGGCTTCTGGCACTCCACCTTCACCAAGGCACAAGTTTGGCACTTTGCCACATAAAGTGCTACATCATTCTTCAAACCTGGCCACCAAAACAACTTATTCATGTCTTTATACATTTTCGTGCTCCCCGGGTGGATTGAGTACTTAGTATGATGAGCCTCATACATCAACTCCTCCCGAAGATTATCCGCACTAGGGACGCATAGGCGACCGTCCCTCCATAGCAGTCCATCCTCAACAACAAATTGGGAATTTGACCCATCCAATGCTTCATCTAAGATCTGCTTCATGCTGCTATCCTGAAACAAAGCCCGCCAAATCCTATCAGCTAGGTCATACTGCACCTCTGTCCAATACAATTTCGCCTCTACACTAGTCTGCTTGTCGACGCAAGAGATCTCCAATGCCTCCAAATCACGGACCAAACTCTCATCATGTACCGCCAACCAACTGGCCTGAGCAGGAGCCCTGCAACTCAATGCATCCGTCACTACATTTCCTTTCCCAGGCACATAATGTATCTTGAAGGTGTAGTCCCCCAGGAACTCCATCCACCTCCGCTGCCTCATATTTAGGTCCTTCTGATCTAACAAGTACTTCAGGCTCTTATGATCGGTGTAAATATCGACCTTCACACCGTACAGATAGTGCCTCCACAGCTTCAGAACAAATATCACGGCCGCTAACTCCAAGTCATGGACCGGATAATTCCTCTCGTGAACCTTCAATTGTCGTGATCCATAGGTTATCACGCTCACACGCTGTAGCAGAACATAGCCCAAACCACTGCCCGAAGCATCACTATAAGGCTTCGTTTGGGGGGACTTATTTTCACCGGTCAAGCGGTCATGACCGCATGAACCGGAACTTAATTAAGTCCCGGTTCATGCGATCATGACCGCTTGACCGGTGAAAATAAGTCCCCCCAAACAGAGCCTAAATTTCAAACCCTTTGGTCACACTTGGCGAATGTAAAATAGGCGTCGTGGTCAACCGCCTTTTCAATTCTTCAAAAGCCTGCGCGCACTCCAACGACCACACAAACTTTTGATCCTTCCTTGTCAACGTCGTGAGTGGTAGCGCTATCCGCGAGAAGTTCGCTACGAAGCGCCTGTAGTAGCCGGCAACCCCCAGAAAGCTCTGGACTTCCGCCACTGTAGTCAACACAGACCACTCCCGTATCGCCACTATCTTCGCCGGATCCACCGCTATCCCTTCTCCACTAACAATATGACCAAGGAACGCTACTGAGGATAACCAGAACTCACACTTGGAGAACTTAGCATACAACTGATTCTTCCTCAACGTCTCCAACACCATATGCAGATGCTTGTAGTGATCATCCACACACTGCGAGTACACCAAGATATCGTCGATAAATACTATCACGAAACGGTCCAGGTACTCTCTGAACGTCCTATTCATCAGATCCATAAACACGGATGACGCATTGGTCAACCCAAACGGCATGACCGTGAACTCGTAATGCCCAAACCGCGTGCTGAACGCTGTCTTTGGGATGTCGCTTTTCCTTATCCTCAATTGGTAGTATCCGGATTTCAGATCTAACTTTGAATATACTGTTGAACCAACCAACTGATCAAATAGATCGTCAATCCTTGGGATCGGATGCTTATTCTTTTCCGTAAGCTTGTTCAACTCCCGATAGTCCATACAAAGTCGCAAGCTCCCATCCTTCTTCTTAACGAAGAGGACTGGTGCGCTCCAAGGCGACGAACTTGGACACACATACCCTTGTTCCAACAACTCTTGCAGTGGTACCTTCAGCTCTGCCATCTCCTTAAGCGCTATCCGATACAGAGAGCGTGACACCGGTTTGGAACCCGGCACCAGCTCAATTGTAAAATCAATCTCCCGCTGAGGAGGGGCTCCAGGGAGATCGTCTGGGAACACATCAGGATACTCGGACACAAACGAAATACTATAAAGACTAGGTTTAGACGTTGAAGCCTGCACTAACGTGACAAAGAGCTTTCCCCCAGACCGAACTGCCTTAATCACCTAAAGAGCCGACATCAAAATCTTGCTCGACCCCTTCATGCCCGCAAACGTAGTCTCCTGATCAGTATTCAGTCCCAACTTAACCTCCTTTCGGTTGCAATCAATGCATGCTCACTGCTCTGAGAGACAGTCCATACCAAAGATTACGTCGAACTCCACTAATGGCAGTACGGACGCTTGCAAGCCAAACTCCTGATTCCCAATCCGTATCTTTACCACACAGATTCTATCCGCGCGCATTGAGCACCCATTGGGCAACAACACATCCAACTTGTCCTTTGCCATCGAGGAAGGAACTCCGATGCACGATACGAATCTTTCAGACAATAAGGAATGCGAAGCTCCCGTATCAAACAGGGCTCTCGCCGGACAATCGAAAATTAACACAAAGCCTAGCACTAACATTTATAAGCTAACATATAAAAAGGAACTACATAAAGCTAAAATGCTATATTAACTCATACCTGTCACCAAGTCAGCTTGTTTTATGGCCTCTTGCAAACCAATATTATATACTCTAGGCTGGTCTGGAGCATGGTGGGATGCGATTGACTCCACTGCTTTCCCTTTTTCTTCATAAGATGCTCCAAGCTTACTCTCGGACTTTGCACGTCCGCTCCAACATTCATGAGCAAAATGCCCCATCTTTCCATAGTTGTAGCAAGCTCCAGGGACTCGACTTGTGGTTGCCCCCATCGCACCAGACGAAGGGGCTGGGCTCGAAGTCTTCTGCTTCTTGTTCCATCTGCGGAAACCCGACTTTGTATTCGACACTTTGAACTATGACTTCTTTTCCCCTGGGTCCTTCTTCTCTCGTACTTTCTTCACGACCTTTTCCAATGACCGGGCCAAATTGACCAAGGCTTGGAAGCCCTGCGCCTTAGGCCCAGTAAAGAGTAGCTGTAGGTCGCCACGTAGACCCTCATAGAATCAGTTGGTCTTCCGCTCCTCCTCAGTAAACATTGCACTAGCATAACGACCCAACCGTGTAAACTCGTAGAGATACTCATCCACACTTTTGTCTCCCTGAGTCAAACAAAGGTACTGATTCTCCATCTTAAGCTTCTGAGCAGAGGGTAGATATCTGGCCAAGAACAACCTTGAGAATTCCTCTATAGGCACATCAGCAAGTTGCCTTCCCACTAAGAGATGAACCTCTAACTCGTCCCACCACTGCCTCGCCTCACCAGCCAATAGGATGGTCGCTATGGTGGTCTTCTGCCACTCCACAGTTTCTGTGGCTGTCAAGACTCTCTTCATCGTAGAGAGCCAGTCCTCAGCTTGAGTTGGCGTTCCAATCCCGTCGAACACCGGAGGATTAAAGCTCATCACATGCTTGAGCTATTTCTCCGTAGCTCTCCTTGGTGCTACTTGATCAACTGCCACGTGTTCTACCACTCCCGGCTCTGCCACCCTAATCGGTTCTTGCTCCTTAACAGGTGGTGTGTGCTACACTTGCCTTGCAGGTTGGGCATTTATCCTAGTAACGACTTCTTCAGCCACCAATCTGATGGTTTCTGCTGAAGGAGGTGTTGTAGGCACGTCATTTGGTGCACTACTTTCCACCATTTGCGGACGTTCTGATTGCCCAACACCGCTCCTAGTTACCTATAGTAGCATAAACCCTTGATTAGGCGACAAACAGATTGCTAAAAGCAATCATTGGAACACTCAGGTTCCTCAAAACAAGTGTATTTTTTATTCCTAAGTGGACATTCATGTGTACTTTTATGTTATAACAACGACACACATACATGTGCTCACCTCCCCTTAAAAGAATTCACCCACGAATTCAAATAAAGAAGACCGAAACCTTAGTCTGATACCAAATTGTAACACCCTCATCCGTCGTATGGTATATAACAGAAGGTCCAGCTGGAATCCGACACCATATACCACGGACAGTCAGAAGGGTTACGTAAGAATATTAAAAATCAACTACAACTACTCGCCCTAACTCAGAGCATTCTAGCCGAAGCTTTTACACAGTTTGAAAGAACCCATAATTGAAAAACAACTATCATGAATGTCCACTTACTACCATAGGAATGAAATAACAAATACACTGAAAGTACTTGGCCTTATGGCCTTACAAGAGTTCACTTAACAAAGTAATATTTTACATACATCGGCTCGCAGGCCGGCCGCACATGACAAAAATAAAACAACAATTCGCTTTGGCCTTCGAGGGCCAGCACAGCAACATGGGCTTCAACCCGCTATTTGGTACTTGGCTCCGCAGCACCTGCAAGCAACATTCCACCGCACGGTGGCAAACAAAGCAACGGTCAGCTAAAGCTGACCAAATTATAACGACCCCGCCTCTTACTTGGGACGGCGGTGCTCCTTCCCTAAATTTCATTAGCCCAGTTAAACAATAAAGTGCAAACATACTTTGCCACAGGTGTAGGCTCACATGTCCAAACACCCCGTGCACTCAGGGCACATTATCGGTGAATCCAGTCAATTCCGTGGCTTCACCACCATCCTCGGGATGGCAACATTGTGAGCATTTTAGTCTTTCTGACCACCGTCTAAGACTCCCGACTATGCCAACGGCCAGTTCCACTATTGGGCCTCTAGCACCGAACCGCATAGTCCAGGTCCGCTTCCACTTGCCCGTTGCTCACTCCGCCTAGTCACTTTAATACGTACGCGCGAGCCAAGCTTCTCCTGGATCCTAATACATTCTCAATCGTCACAAAACCCAGTTATGTACAAGGTTGGCTCCCCGGCCGCCAAGTTAGCAGAACAACGTTTCCGCTCAGTTTTCCGGGTGCGCATTGGAGTTAATCCCCAAGGATCCCTACTGCAATCTACCATGTAGAAACCCGAAAAACACATAGCACAGAGTCTTCTCCGGCAATCCATACAATATGAAACATCACCGATCCAGACCAACACGTTCGGGTAGGCTTCACACACAATGCCTATGTCCGTACTTCGATTCCGGACTCTATATGCAACACAACGTGGACTATTCACATTTACCCCAAGGAACACCGCACACTCGCGGGAGCGGGTTTCCCATGCAGAAAGAAAGAGAGCTTCACATGCTCAAGTAGAGAATCGTTACCCTTGAAGTTCGCTTTTGCGTCATGGGAAACTATCCGGATGGAAAGCATCGCAAGGGAATTTCCTTCGCGGATCCGGTCTCGGTTCTCGATTCGGTGCTCCGATGCTCCGCCGGCGGCCGGATTCCTCCTCCTCCTTTCTCCTTTCTCTCTCCTCTCTCTAACTCTTTTAGAAAGAGAATGGATTAAGTGAAATGAGGAATAAACCTCCTAATCCCGGATTTAGACCAGTAGGATATCACCTGAACCGTCAGATCTTCTTTAAAGAAAACGAACAGCTCGGATTTGCCCAAAATTTCTCATTCCTGGTACGAACACGACCTTACACGCGGTCGTGTCTCAGGCTAGGTGCCTCGATCTAGGCACGATCGTCGAGCGCAGAAAAGGACATGGGTCGAGACACGTCTCAACCTGTCACGCCCGTGTCGGTTCCCGACACGCTCGTGACCTAGGGTCGTGTCACAAATAACCGCCATGCCAACCGACACGTCCCTTGGTGGACACGGGTATGAACACGCCCGTGTGGACCAGTACACGCTCGTGTCGTCCAGTACACGCCCTCGAAAAATGGCCGTGTACTTCAGTCGGCACAACCCAGTTTTCAACCCGAGCGTGACACGGGTAGTGACACGGGTAAGGACACGATCGTGTCACCCATGACACGCCTCGTGTCAGAACTGTTCAAAGCCGTGTTTCTTGTCGTGCCCCCACTTGACACAACCGACCAACACAGAGAAAGACACGTCCTTGGACACGCCCGTGTCCCAGGCCGTGTACCCCTATTTTAGCACCAAAAATTTCTTTAGGACGCGACCGGTTCGATTACGATTTTTGGGGCGTTACAAATGTTCTCGGTGTTTGTGATAGAAGTTTTATATGTATTGCCTGGTTGGGAAGACTTCTCTTCAGATTCTAGGGTTTTGTGAGATGATTTGGAGAGGTCAGATCGATTCAGTGTACCAACTGGTAAATTATCAACCACAAATTCTTTGTCTGTTATGTTAACCATTAAATTATTTGTTTATGAATTCATATACATGTAGGTAAATACTACCTTGTTGATACTGGGTATACAAATGACCCTGGTTTTCTAGCTTCTTATCATTCCACATGATATCACCTTAAAGAGTGGTCGATACATGGTAATAACACTACAAATTATTAAGAATTATTTAATTTACGTCATGCGTGAGAAAGAAATATAATAGATGGGACTTTTGGTATGCTAAAAAACGATAAGCAATATTGATACAACTATCTTTTTTTGACATTAAAGTAAAAGTATTTGTAAAATTACTATTGCAAATATATTTATATGGGGTGATGTTAGCAAATGCAAATTATTAATGCATGTTATATTCTACACAACTTTTTAGTTGAGAGGAGATCTGAGAGTGATGTACAGTTACTTAATGAAGTGGATGCAGAGTTAATTAATGACAACAGATAATGAAGAAGAGCTATATGAGTACCCTGAAGGGGTCAATCCGATTCAAAACACAACAGACTAGACCAATTGTAGAAATAACTTAGTAATATCTATGTTTAATGAGTATCAGACTCGTAGAATATCTATGTAATTTATGAAGACATGACAATATCTATGTTTAATGTTTAATTAGTTGAACAATATTAATGCACTGTTATATGTGTGACACACAATTTAATATTTAATGTTTAGTATTTGTTTAATTTTTCATTGTTTCAGATTATGTTTAAGTGTTCAATGTTCACTATTTAATTTATGTTTAAATGTTTAATTATAGCATGGAGAAATCAATCAAAACTTTTATGACTAAGAGCGAACAGTCATATATACACTGGACTGTTCAAATGGATACAACTCTATCAAATGTGTTGATTGAACAACATAATATGGGTCACAAAACACCAAATGGATGGAAGCCTACAACCTTTATCGTAGTTATATCGATGTTGAAAGAGAATTGCAATGTGGATGTTAACAAAGAAAACACCACAGCACGCCTGAAAACTTGGAACAAATACTATCATGATGTAAGTGTTATGCTAGATACAAGTGGCTTTGGAAGGGACTGAGAACTGCATATGGTTAAGGTTGATAGTGAGAAGGTCTGGGCAAATTACGTAAAAGTAACCAATATTTTAGATTTGTAAAGTAAATATTGCTCTAGTATTATTGCCAGTTATTAATTTATGCAAATATGCAGGCACATCTAACTGTGACACATTACAAAGGCAAAGTTATTATGAACTGGTCTGATTTGAGAGTGTTATGTGATAACGATAAAGCCACTGGAAGTCATGTTGCAATCATAAACGAGAATGTGATTGAGGTAGACAAGGAGTCGTTCATGGAAGAAAGTGTCACACCAGGAGATCGTGCTGCATTGAGAGGGGAAGGAAGCGCCAAAAAAAGAAGAAATCTACTGGGATTGATGCATTAACAGAAGCAATATCCAGTGTTGTCACTAGCATGGATAGGCCATTTCTTGGGAGACACACTATTGCTGCAGATGCGTTTATGATGTACAACCACATATTCACTGAGTGGGACCCAGGGACACCCAGGGCCAGGTTTGGGCTAGCTTTGGGCTAGCCCCAGGTGAAGAAAATTGCTCTCGCCCAATCAGGGTTGAGCTCGACTTTTGTCAAGCTCGACTCTCGTCGAGCTCAGCTTAGGTCTCATCGAGCTGGGCTCGACGTTTGTTGAGCAGGTTCAGAACAGAAAAGCTCTCGTACAGGAACGGGCGAGAGTGATCGCGCTCAGGTAAACAGTTCGTCGAGCAGAGCTCAACGCCCGCCAAGACAGGATGGGCTTCGACCGAGACATACTCCCGCCCAGGGGCGGGCAAGAAGGCTCGCGCCTCGCGAGGGCGGGAGCAGGCACAGCCTGTAGCATTCTTCAATATCCTTTTAGCTCCCTCTCGGTGAGGGAGGGAGAGTTCTCGGCAGGGCGTAAGCGCGAGATCCTTCAAGTTCTCGGTAGAAAGGCTCCCGCCGGGTAGGGCCCAGGGTGAAATTACCTGGATGCCCTCAGGTAAAATTACCTGTATACCCCCAGGGTCTGCATTTAGCTCCTCAGAACAACGAGGTTTGGCTGTTGGCAGACCAGCAAGGGGTAATTTAGTAATTTCAGGTCAGCAATGGCTATAAATAGACCCACAGGGGCTCCTTAGAAGGCAGATTTTCATTTTTCCCAAAAGCCTTCTTGTGCTTTCCGAGGAGCTCCAAGCCCAGCTTTTGGCTTTGGAGGGGAAGCACTCAGAGATCTTCCGGGTGAGAGGTGGGACCTCCTAGCTGAGGCTTTGGGTCGGCTTTTTGTCCTTTACTGCAAGTCATAAGTCGGAGCTTGGGAGAAGTAGGTGTTGGCTACACTCCTGTTTTCGAACTTTCGTTGAGGTCAGATTTTGGCTTCAACAGTTCTGGTGCGGTGAGCGTGGAAGATAGTTAATACAAGAAAATCTTGAGTTGAGTCCTATGGCCGGAGGTGAAGGCGAAGGATCAAGCTCAGGAGGTTCCCCTTCTCGGGGAGAGGAGGCGACAAGGAAGATGTTGGAGGACTTCAGGCGAGAGGTCATGCAGACCATCAACATGGCCTTATCGGTAAGGAGCGAGTGGGCTATGCCTCAGGTTCCAGTAGAGGCGGTCCCTCTCTTGGGCGAGAACGCTCCTGGGTAGCGTCCCGGGAAGGAGGTACCGACAGAGATCAGCGAGAGGGATGTAGCTGCGCGAGAGCTCTTCCTCGGGCAGCGTCCCGGGAAGGAAATGCCAACAGAGTTCGATGAGAGGGATATAGCTGCGCGAGAGATCTTCCCCGGGCAAGGCAGCGCAGACCGAGCCAGCCAGCCGAGGCCGCGAGACGTGCCTTCTTGACAGGCAGGGGCGAGAGCCCTTTTAGCGAGCTCATCATCTCGACTCCGGTTCCGGAGGGGTTCCGGGAGCCCGACATGTCCTCCTACTCGGGGAAGGATGACCCTGTGCAGCATGTGCAGTGGTTTGAGGATGTTGTTTCGATTAGACAGATGACGGACGCCTTCAAGTACAAGCTCTTTGCCATCACGTTGAAGGAGAAGGCCCGAGACTAGTTCTACCAGTTGCCAACCATCTTGATCTATAGTTTTGAGGATCTGTGTCAAGGGTTCCTGTTGAGATTATCGACATCGAAGAAGCGGAAGAAAGAGGCAGAGTGCCTGTTTGCAGTGAGGCAGAATTAAGATGAGACGTTGGGTCACTACGTTGACCGGTTTCAGGATGAGATCCTCTTGGTCCATGAGTTCCCAGGGTATGCGCTGATGCTCGCCTTCACCCTAGGACTGAGGCCGAGATTCTTTAGCATGGAGCTGAAGAGAATGCCCCCTATCTTTTGAGGAGCTCATGGAGAGGGCGGCAAAGGAGATATACTTCGAAAGGCTAACCCGGCTTTTACTAGGAAGCTGACCAGGTTGGCGGAAGATGACGTGAAGGAGCCGTGAGCAGGAAGGCAGAGGGAAGAGAGAAGGAGAGAAGAGCCCTGAGGGCAGCAGTGACAGCATCAAGGTTGGGGGCCCGGGAGCCAAACAACCGGTTGGGTTGGAGGCTCCAAGAGGGTCGCTCCCAGGGGCAGGGCGAAGGCTTCCAAGGAAGGGGAAACTTCCATGAGCCAAGGAGGTTTGATCAGCCGGCATGGAGGCAGGGGAAGAGGGGTCACTTACCGCCATAGCAAGAAGCGATGGAGGTCGGCTGAGGTAGAGGAGGAAGGAGAGGAGCTCGGGGAGGAGCCGGAAGGAGAGGAGGCGGAGAAGGGAGAGGGGGCAGGGTGGCATTGCCTTTCTGTGACTTCCACCAGGAGGAGGGTCACCTGACGGCCACCTGCCCAGAGTTCTTAGAGATGAGAGAGGCCAGGGAGCTGGGGAGGCAGGATCCACCAATAAGGATCGTGGAGGTTCAGTAGGAAGCGGGGGAAGATAAGTGCGAGTACCGGGAGGACGTAGGAACCTGGGGAGGGATCGGGGTGATCCATGACAGAGTCAGGATTGAAGCAACTCGTAAGGGGAGCCTTCAGACCATGTTCTGAAGGGGGGTCGCTTCAATCTCTCAGGCTCCCCCTCCATAGGAAAAAATTACTTTCTCATCGGCAGACAAGCCAAACTTCGAGGACCCGTTCTGTGACGCCTTGGTGATCCAGACGGCGGTGGATAACTTTACGGTCTCCAGATCCTGGTCGACAACAGGAGTTCGGTGAACGTGATCTTCAAGAAACTTTCGATGAGATGAAGGTCGAGGCCAAGAGGGTTTTAGCTTCGGACGGACCATTATTTGGGTTTTCAGGAGAGAGGAAGGAGGTAGAAGGAGGAGTAGGGCTGCATGTGAAGTTGGGGGCGTCTCACGGAACTGTAGGTTCGTTATAGTGGACGCCCCAAGCAGTTATAACGCCATCTTTGGGCGCCCCCTCATCAGCGCCTTTCGCTGCGTCCCCTCGTCGTTCCACCAATGCCTCAAGTTCAATAATGGGGGGAGGGGTGTGCAGGTTAGGATCAGGGGGGACCCGAATGTGGCAAGACAATATTATGTGATGGAGGCCAACACCATATCTTGGATGACAGAGGCGGAGGAGTTGGAGAGGGAGATGACGTTGCAGGAAGAGGTTCTTGGAGGAGAGGAAGTGAGCTTGGAGGAGCCGAGCGAGGAGGTTGCGGAGGAACATGGAGGAGGAACTGTGCATGAGGTATAGAAGGACGAAGGGTCAGAGCCGCAAGAGGGTCGGCAGGAGGAAGGAGTAGAGGAAGGGCGAGGAGGAGGAGTTGAGATGGAGGCCCTAAGGGGGGGGGGTGGAGGTTGAGCAACATGAGAGCCTGGGGGAGGCGATTGAAGTTGAGGAAGCAGGAGGGGAGGAAGAGCTTGGGCAGGAGGAGGAAGCAAGGGCCGGCTGGGAGCAGTCATGGCTGGAGCCGGCTGAGAAAGTGGTGGAGATGGAAGTCTTCACCAGCGCCGACCAGGTGCAAAGGGTGCGAATCAGCGGGGGCTTAGGTCCCGAGGACCAGGAGTGGATGTGGGCTTGCATATATAACAACATCGACATCTTTGCTTGGAGCGCGGCGGATATGTCGGGCATCGATGCAGATGTAGCCTGTCATCGCCTGAACCTGGACACCCGGACACGTCCCATTCGCCAGAAGATGAGGACCATCGCTACCAAGCTGGAGGAGCCCATTTGCGAGGAGGTCAAGAAGCTTCTGGAGGCCGGCTTCATCTCAGAGATCCAATATCCAGGATGGATCTCCAATGTGGTAATGGTAAAGAAAGGGGGTGGAAAATGTCGCATGTGTAGAGACTTTTATTTATTAAATAAATCATGCCCCAAGGATTGCTACCCCCTGCCTCGGATCGACGCGTTGGTTGATTCAGCCGTTGGTTTTTTTTATTATGAGTTTTTTAGATACTTTTTCAGGTTATCACCAGATCAGAATGCATCCCCCTGATGTCAAGGATGTCTCTTTCATCATGAGGGAGGGATGCTTCAGCTATAAAATGATGCCCTTTGGGTTGAAGAACGCAGGGGCTACATATTAGTGCATGATGGATCGAGTATTCCAGGGCCAAAGGGGGAGGAACCTGGAGGTCTATGTTGACGATCTTATAGTCAAAAGCAAGGGTGTGGACTCGCACCTACGTGACCTGGTGGAGACGTTCGCTACCCGCGGAAGTTCAAGATGAGGTTGAACCCCCTGAAGTGTGTCTTCGGGGCAAGTTGAGGGAAGTTCCTTGGACATCTTCTGACCCCGGCAGGGGTAGAACCTAACCCAAATAAGGTGAAGGCCATCTTAGAGCTGGAGTCACCGCGCAATGCTAAGGAGGTCCAGCGCTTGACAGGCAAGCTGGCCGGACTAAGCAGGTTCCTCTCCAGGTTGGGAGAGAAATGCTCATCATTCTTCAAGGTGCTGCGGGGTAATCAAAAATTTGAATGGACCGCCAAGTGTGAAGAGGCTTTCCAAATGCTGAAGAGACAGCTCTCCCAGGCTCCGCTACTTCAAATCCCTAAGGAGGGGGAGGAGCTAGCCTTATATCTTGGGGTAGGAGCAGAGGTCGTAAGCTCCGTTCTTGGCAGGGAAGAAGGGAAGAAGCAATTGCCCATCTACTATGTTAGCAGGATCCTGAAGAAGGCAGAGCTCCACTACCCCATTTTATAGAAGCTGGCGTATGCTTTGATCACTTCGGCCAGGATGCTTCGGTCGTACTTCCAAGCCCATTCGATCAAGGTGGTGACGGACCATCCTCTTCGCAGGATTTTTGAAGGAGTGAAACACTCGGGATGGTTGGCCAAGTGGTTGGTTGAGTTGAGTGAGTTCGACATCTCATTTGTGTCAAGGCTCTCCATCAAGGCACAAGTAGTGGCTGACTTCTTTGCTGACTACGTTGTTGAGGTCGGGGATGAGGAGCCACGACCACGGGGAACTTGGAGGGTGATGGTTGACGGGGCTTTGGGAAAATATTCCCTTGGGGGAGTAATGTTAATAAGCCCTCAGGGGGTCACTATAGAACAAACCGTGGTCTTACACTTCCCAGTCACTAACAATCAAGCAGAGTACGAGGCTGTGATAGCCGACCTTCGTTTGGCAAAGGAGCTTGAGATCCAGGATGTGGAGGTATTCACGGACTTGCTGGTGTTGGACTCACAAATTCGAGGGGAGTTCGAGGACCAGGAGCCCACCCTTGTGAAATACTTGTCCAAGGTGAGGGTGATCATCGGAGGGTTTAGGACGTTCTCCATCCAGCACGTCCCCAGGGAGGAGAATGAAGCGGCTGACCGATTGGCCAAGTTCAAACCCTGAGGGGGTGGAACCCTGACCGAGCTATTTCGACCGACGATCGAGGAAGGAGAGTTGATGGAGGTGGATCGGATACCCTCGTGGGTGGATCCATTTATGACCTTTTTGACCACTGACGAGCTTCCGGAGGGGACTAAGGATGCAAAGAGCTTCAGGCACAAAGCGGCTCATTACCTAATGCTTGAAGGGGGTTACATCGGAAGATGTTGTCAGGGCTCCTGGCATGGTGTGTGACCGAAGAAGAGGTACCAAGGATCCTGGAGGAAGTGCACTCAGGTGAATGCGGCAGTCATTTGGGGGGAAGGACGTTGGAGGTGAGGGTGATCAGGAAAGGGTATTTCTAGCAGACCTTGAGGAAGGATGTAGCCGAGTTTGCGAAGAGATGTCAAAAGTGTCAGTTGTGCGCCCCTCTCCAGCTCTTGCCCACTCAAAGACTCTGAAGCATCACGATGCCATGACCTTTCGCCATCTGGGGCATGGATCTAGTTCGACCTTTCCCTCCAGCTAGTGGGCAGAGAAGGTTTCTTCTTGTCATGATTGACTATTTTTCAAAGTGGCTGGAGGTCAAGGCACTGACCAAGGTCATCTCTCAAGTCATCAGAAATTTTTTTTGGGGAGAGATCATATGCAGACACGGGCTCCCCCAGGCAATAGTGACGGACAATGACCCCCCAGTTTGCTAGCGAAGAGTTCACCAGCTTCTATACCCAATTGGGGATAGACCTTAGGTTTGCCTCCGTACACCACCCCAGGAGCAACGGTCAGGTGGAGGCAGCAAACAAGATCATCGTGAACTTACTAAAGAAGAAGGTGGAGAACTTGAGGGGAAGTTGGGTGGAACAGCTCCCCTCGGTATTGTGGGCCTTGCGGACAACCCCGAACACAGCCAACGACGAGACCCCCTTCAAACTTTTCCATGGGTGTGAGACGGTTCTAACTGTGGAGTTTGAGGTTCGGTCCCCACGGGTTACGGCCGCGGGTGAAGGAGACAAGGTTTGGAGGTTGGAGAATAAAGGGGAGTTACGCCTTTCATTGGAAATGGTGGAAGAACTGCGCGATGTCGCAGCTATCAGGCAGGAAGAAATCAAACGGCGGATGGCGAAATACTTTGACAAGCATATCAGAATCAAATAGTTCGTGGAAGGATATCTGGTGCTAAAGAAAGTTGATGATGCGGGGAGATCAACCCCCATGGGCAAGCTCAACTCAAAATGGAAAGGGCCTTACATTGTCGAAAGGGTCTTGGGAATAGGAGGCTACCACCTCCAGGATGTGGAGGAGAGGTCCATGAGCCACACCTGGAGCGGTGACGATTTAAAACGCTTCTACCCATGAAGGGGGGAGGAGGTGAAATTATATATTCAAAGTCAAGTTCATTATATTACATTCGCTAACTTGTTTTTGCTTTACTTATTATGAAAATTTGATGGTAAGGAGATTAAGTGATTGTACTACCCCGAGGCTGGCTCGGCCCCAGGTAGACCCGCTGCGCAGGCTATCACTAGCTGGCAGATCCGAAGGCTCGCTTGTGGGGGTAAGGGATACCCCGAGTACTGCTCGGCCCCGGGTAGACTCGCTGCTCAGGCTCTCATTAGCTGGGCAGGGCGGTAGGCACACCTGGGGGGAAAGGACTTGGTCTTGGATATGTTCTTGGAAATGCACTACTAGAAAAATGGCTTTTAGCCACGGTTTCTTTTGCCATGGGGAAAAATCGTGGCTAATAGTGAGTATTAGCCACGGTTTTATTCCGTGGCTAATACTGGACTTTTAGCCACGGTTTGCCTGAACCGTGGCTAAAAGTCTAATATTAGCCACGGTTTGCCTGAACCGTGGCAAAAGGTTGTGCCATCGTTTAGTCCCACACCGCCAAAACAAAATGAGATTTTTGGGTTTATAAGGAATTTATTTCAATTAGCCTTTGAAATAAATATGGCGGTGGCGGCGGCCGGGCGGCGGCGGCGGCGGCCTGAATTTTTTATGTTATGAGTGGCCTTTTAACCACGCCAATTAAACCGTGGCTAAAAGTCCACTATTAGCCACTGCAATGAACCGTGGCTAAAAGTCCAGTATTAGCCACGATTTTGGACTTTTAGCCACGGTTTGGACTTTTAGCCACACTCGTATTGCCCACGCCCATTTTCCGTGGGCAGACCGTGGCTAAAAGTCTTTAGCCACGGTTTTGGACTTTTAGCCATGGCAATCTGCCGTGGCTAAAAGTCAGTTTTCTTGTAGTGATGCTTCAGTATGGAAACTCTTGCACTACCTCGAGCCTGGCTCGGCCCCAGGTAGACCCGCTGCGTAAGCTCTCACTAGCTGGCAGGTCCGAAGGCTCTCCTGTGGGGGTAAGGGATACCCCGAGTGCTGCTCGGCCCCGGGTAGACTCGCTGCTCAGGCTCTCATTAGCTGGGCAGGGCGGTAGGCACACCTGGGGTGAATGGACTTGGTCTTGCTCATTTTCTTGGAAATGCTTCAGTATGGAAACTCTTGCACTACCCTGAGCCTGGTTCAGCCCCAGGTAGACCCGCTGCGTAAGCTCTCACTAGCTGGCTGGTCCGAAGGCTCGCATGTGGGGGTAAGGGATACCCCGAGTGCTGCTCGGACCCGGGTAGACTCGCTGTTCAGGCTCTCATTAGCTGGGCAGGGCGGTAGGCACACTTGGGGGGAAAGGACTTGGTCTTGGATATGTTCATGGAGATACTTCGGTTTGGAAGCTTTTACACCACCCCGAGCGAGGTCTACCCCGGGTTGACTCGCTGTCCGGGCTCTCGTTCAACCGGGCAGGATAAGAGGCACACCTGGGAGGCATAGGAAAGAGTTTTAGAACCTCTTTGAGTAGGAGGGTCTCAACCAAAAGATTCTCGATAGGGGGCCTTCGGCGGGAAGCTCTTGGCTAGACAGCAGGAAGTTCTTGGTGAAACTCCGTTTGTTCACGTACTACGAAGGGGCGACGACTATCTCTTAAGAACCTACGGTCGACGCTTTCGACAAAAGGTTCTCGGCGGAAGGTTCTCGGCGGAAGACACTCGACAAGAATACGCCGGGCCTTGAACTCTCGGCAGGGTTCCACCTATTAATCTATCACTAAGGGGTGCGACTCTCCTAAGGAGGCCGAGGGCCTCGGCGAGAACGCACTTGAGAAGCATTAGACACTATAAATTGCTTTTATAAGAAGACGAGAAGTAGAAAATCAATCATATATATAAATACACGGATGTGTTCACAAAAAATGATCACATGCGAGAACATCTCGCGCATTCAAAAAGAACAAAAAAGAGAGGGGCGACGAAACTCTTTATGGGGTTTCGTCGGATTCCCCGCTCGAGCTCTCACCAGAGCTCCCCCCTGAGCTCTCGCTAGAGCTCTCGCCGGATGTCTCGCCAGCTACAATGGGATATTTCGGGACATCCGAGGGCGGGGAATCAGGTGCTACTGGGGGCTTGGGGACAGGATCGAAAAGCTACATGAGAAGCCTGCGGGCAGCGATAGTCTCGCCGCCCTCATTCAGACACCCCACATCTTGCAGCGTCTCTATCGTCAGCCTGGATGTTTCCTGGGCGTTGACCTGCAGTAGCTTGTCGATGTCGTACTCGGAGTAGTGGTGGCTCCTCAGACTCTCGGCCAGTAAGGGAGGAGGCGGGATCACAGCCACAACCGCTTCCGCGCACTAGAGCTGGGACTTCAGCAGGACGTTCTCACATTCCAGACAGACCAGCTTTGCGCGAAGCAGCATGCTCTGGGTCGAGTCCTGTGCGCAGAAGAAGGCTCGTCAGCACATGAAGAAGGAAAGGGAAAGCGGATTATGAACTAAGGGGGAGTGAGAAGCCTTGGAGGATCTCGCTTACCTCATCCGCCGAGCACAGAGATGGAAGCCGCTGGGCATCCGCCAGCTCGACCTTCAGGGAGGCCGCGCTGGCCACCGCCTCGTCTCTCGTTTTGTGCATGTCGATGAAGTTGCGGTCTATGGTGATGCTTCGACGCGCGCACATATGCGCGAGCTGAATCCCGCGCATCAAGGCCCAGATGAAGTTGAAGGCCAGGAGCCGGGTGGGCGACCGGTCAAACACGTCAGCGTCTTCTCGGCTATACAGGCCTTAACCCAGCGCGAAAGCATCGCCGGTGACTTCGTCTTGCTCCGCCCAGCTGGGGAGGAGAGTAGAGATGGAGGCCTGGTTGGCTTCGGGATCCCACTGAAGCAAGGGTTTCCCTTCCACGTCTAGAAAATTCTCGCCGAAGCCGAAGTTCCGATGCCCTTTCGGCATCTGCTTGGGCGGGGCTTGGACGGAAGCCTCGGCGGCCGCCCTCTCTTCACCAACTCCGCCTGTGGCTGGAATGTTCTCAGCGGGAACCCTAGCGGCGGCCTCGGTAGCAGCAGCCGCCTCGCCAGCTATCAGTAGGCTCTCAACGAAAGATCGGCCCTCGGCGAGAGATCGAGCGGGAGATACCGCCACAGACTTACCCTTTTCCGCGGCGGTTGGCTTTGGTCTTTTAAGTGGGGCGGTCGAGAAGCCGCTAGGCTTTCGCTTCCGGGTGCTAGGCTCGGAGGAGGGGGCTGGTTCGTCTCGGCAAGCGAGCACGGCGGATTTTGCGAGGGCCAGGGGGTCGGCGAGAGCCCTGGACTCGTCAAATGGTTGGTGGAAGGGGATTTCTCGCTCACCTGCGAGATCAACAGCATTTAGCTCTACGTCTTAAGGTATAACATTGCATGCCAAAGACGAGATCATACCTTCGCCGGCAGGTACAGACAGAAGGGAGTCGAGGTCCCGCCTAAGAAACTGGACGTCGAAGTCCTTGGTCCCGAAGAACTCGAGGATGACGCTCTCGTGTGACCCAAGAGCGGGTGGTTTGTATGTCGCGTCGTCATATTGGACGGGAGCGAGAGGAATGTTGTCGAATTCGCCTGAGATGTAGACGAACTTCTCGTCCCAGTGATGGTTCTTATTGGCGAGACCACAAGTTTTGAGCAGCTGCTCGGAGAAGAAGACTACCCCGCTCTTGGCCCCGAAGATGAATAGCTTCCGGAAGATGGGCAGGCTAAACTCTATCCACTCGGCCCGCATGTATTAGATGAATGCTACTAGGATGACGAACGAGTTGGGGTTGAGTTGGGCGGGAACCACCCTGTAGTATAGGAGAGCTTGGCGCATCTCCGGCCAGAGGGGGAGGCGAAAACCCACCTCAAAGTGTTCTAGGGGGATGACGAGCTCCCCCTCTCGCGCGAGATTGACCCTGTCATTGTTGCCCGGGTTTCTCGCGGTGAATCCTGCGGGGATGTAGTTGGTGGTTATCAGTTGATACTCGTCTAGGGTCAGGCGGCAAGTAAAAAACGTGTGCTTTAGGAAGGCTTGCGCGCAGTTGGAACGACCTTCGCTCTCACCCGGCATCGTGAAAGAGAAGTTTTAAGGCAAGAACTCCTAGGAAGAGGGCGAGAACGAGAGAAGGTGGCGAAAGCAAGCGAAGTCGCGGAGAGGCACGAGAACGGCAAGAAAGGAGGCAAGGGTTTCAGATCAGAGAAATAAATGTTGTAGGTGGACCAGCCTATTTATAGAAAATCGTGGTAATGATGCTTTTTCCAAAAAGACGGCGGGGGTACGATCGTCAAGTCCCGAGGAGTCGGCGCCTCACTTTTCGCTCGGACACGCTTTGGTCGCCTAAGCCAGCATGGGGGGGGGGGGACTCCTTGGCGAGACCCCGGCCCAGAGGTAAAACGGCGATTAACAGACAGGAAGCTAGTGTTCACGCAAGTACCACAAAAATAAAGCAGTACAAAAAGCAGTGGGCAAAGCAGAAATTAAAAAGGGGCTCTCGCCGGTCGAGAGCCTCATAAATACTAATAATAATAATCCAGCATTAGCTATTGTCCAACAAGTAATTCGAGAAGGGGTACAACGGGGGAATGGTAGGCCGAGAGATGGGGGAGGCGAGACGTCATTGTTCAGTATTGCTCCCAGCGCCATCATCACCGGTCCCGTCTTCCCGTCCTCGGAGGAACCCGCGGGTTGAAATAGGCCGTGAGGGCGGTGCACCCAAGGTTAATCAGGAGCGCTTGGTCCCGAATCCGCGCAACATACTACACTGGGGATGTCTCGATTGTAAGTGTATCCTGTCGCTCCATCTCACCTAGGAGGTGGTTGTAGTCCCGCTCGATGACTGCCATTCGCCGCTCCACCATCCCGTGGAGGCTCTTCACTGCAGAGGAGTTGGCCCACTCCCGACACGCAAGCTTCGAGAAGAGTGCCGCCACCCACTTTCTCCGTTTCCTGCCGTTCTCGGCAGCGTCCAAGAACTCTTCCATCTCGTCAAAAGAAGGGAAGGGGGAGCTCTCAACGTCTTCCCTTTCCTCTTTATCTTCATCTTCGTCTTCATCTTCCTCCTCTTCGGCTCCCGCCCAATGCTCCATACCCCATGGTAAAAGAAAGGTAGTTCCGGTCATAACAAGGGAGGAAGTACAGGAAGTGGTGATTGCTTGCGTACCTGTAACATGGCGAGAGCCATCGATCGATGGCGGGCTAGAGGGTCCGGGATCCCCCTCAGGTTCCTTTCTAAAGAGGAGGTGGAGCGGCTTTCCTCGCCCCAGGCAAAATGTCTTACGCGTGATAGTTCCGGCCTGGCCAGGAGGAGGGAGGAGACGTTCTCCCTCGCGAGAGGGAGAGACCCCTGTGAAGGCGCGGAGGGTTCGATGGACACTCCTCCCGCCGGTAGGGCGAGATCAGCTGCCCTTGTGTCTTGGTTGACGAGTACAGTTTCGTTTCCCCGGGTGGCGAGACTCAGGCTGGCGGGAGCTGGCGCTGCGGGAAGTCAATTTAGCAGCAGTGGAACACATTAATTGGAATGAAGAATTGGACAAAATGGGGGTAAAAGGTTATTTGGGGTTCTCGGATGGTCAGCCAGAGGAGTGGACACCGAGACCCGTGATGGATCATTTACTTGGGGTTCTCGGAGGGTCAGCCGGAGGAGTGACCACCGGGACCCGTGATGGATCATCAGGGAGGAGAGGCGCCGAATCTGGGTGTACCAGCGGGGCCCCGATGCCGACATCTTGAATCGCATCCTGCGAGAAGTACGACATATCAATCATCGATCTTTCTTTTTCTACATCAGTTCACAGTTCTCGACTGTCAGCGAATCGAAGAGACATACCTTCTGCAAAGGAGAAGGATTATCCGCGTGGCTTGGGGTCGGGGTAGGCCAGCCCCGGTTCTCGCTCAAAAGGTCTCACTTGACCGACTTCGCCTTCTTCTTCTTCTTCTTTTTCTTAAGCTGGGGGGGGCTCAATGGCCGACGCCTTTCTCGCCAGCCAAGGGGCCACCAAGGAGCTGTTGGCATGGGCTCACACCTGTGCCGTGTCGATGCGGTTTTGCAGGCCTTACGAGAGCGGCTTCTCGGCGCATTCAGGGTGCAATGCGAGATCGTGGAGGACTCAATAAGGGGACGGCAGCGGCAAGGACGGTTTTGTGACTATCAGCAGATTTATATATGTATATAGTCGTGGGGTGGCCCACCAAAAGATTCTTTTTCAGGACAGCACGTGCTCAGCGAATATAAAGGGTTAGACGTGTCTTTTCAAGCGCAGGGCTAGCTCGAAAAGAGCAGGGATTGTGTACAACCTCATATTCGCTGAGTGGGACCCAGGGACACCCAGGTCCAGGTTTGGGCTAGCTTTGGGCTAGCCCTAGGTGAAGAAAATTGCTCTTGCCCAATCAGGGTTGAGCTCGACTTTTGTCGAGCTCGACTCTCGTCGAGCTCATCTTAGGTCTCGTCGAGTTGGGCTCGACGTTCGTTGAGCAGGTTCAGAACAAGAGAGCTCTCATACAGGAGCGGGAGAGAGCGTTCGCGCTCAGGTAAACAGTTCGTCGAGCAGAGCTCGACGCCCGCCAAGACAGGACGGGCTTCGGTCGAGACATACTCCCGCCCAGGGGCGGGCGAGAAGGCTTGCGCCTCGTGAGGGCGGGATCAGGCACAACCTGTAGCATTCTTCAATATCCTTTTAGCTCCCGCCCGGTGAGGGCATGAGAATTCTCTGCAGGGCGTAAGCGCGAGAGCCTTAAAGTCCTCGGCAGGAAGGCTCCCGCTGGGTAGGGCCCAGGGTGAAATTACCTGGATGCACTCATGTAAAATTACCTGTATACCCCCAGGGTTTGCATTTCGCTCCTCAGAACAGCGGAATTTGGCTATTGGCAGACAAGTCAGGGGTAATTTAGTAATTTCAGGTCAGCAAAAGCTATAAATAGACCCACAGGGGCTCCTTAGAAGGCAGATTTTCATTTTTCCCAAAAGCCTTCTTGTGCTTTCCGAGGAGCTCCAAGCACAGCTTTTGGCTTTGGAGGGGAAGCGCTCAGAGATCTTCCGGGTGAGAGGTTGGACCTCCTAGCTGAGGCTTTGGGTCAGTTTCTGGTCCTTTACTGCAATTCAGATGTCGGAGCTTAGGAGAAGTAGGTGTTGGCTATACCCCTGTTTTCGAACTTTCGTTGAGGTCAGATTTTAGCTTCAACATATGACACATGCTCAAGCCATATATGTTGCCCTTAGAAATCTACCGAGTCTGGAGAGGTATGAATTACTCGAGGCCATGTATATACTCTCTCGTGATACCACTATGTATGAGGTATTCATGACTTTGCCAGACGATCTGAAGTTGGAGTGGCAGTGGATGTAGCTTAATTAACAATATTTTAATGGACTGTATGTTTGCGTGCTTTGTTTGTGGACTTTATGTTTATCGAGTTTATTATTTTGGACTTTAGGTTTGTGCGTTATATTTGTGGGCTTTGTTTGAACTTTATTTTATGTGCTCTGAGTTTATTTTATGTCTTCGAAAATTTTATATATTTTTATGCATTAATTTTTCTATTCTGTTAAATTCAATTTCAGATTTGAATTTCATTCTGCATCCGAACAGTAGAATTGTCCAATTCCAATGCTTGATGCCCAATTCTGCGCAGCAGCCGAACAATAGAATTGGAATTCATCCAATTTCAATTTCTGCTGGTTTTGCAATCGACTTAATTCCAATTTCTCAATTTTAATTCTTGGGGGCCGAACGGTGCGTAAAAGATTTTTGGCAAAATCATCAAATAAGTCCCTTAAGTCTTTCCACTTTATGAAATCAATCCCTCAAGTATTATTTGATTTTGTAAAATGGTTAGTGGATTTGGATTTCTCTCGTCGAGGCAATGAATTTTGATTATTTATACATCAAAAATGATGGCCGGATGAGTAAGAAACGACTCCAGAAAGATGAAGACGTTAAAAAAATTTGTTGGAGGGTCCCCCTTGTTAACATTCCTAGATCCGTCACTAGTCTGAATTCATGAATATCATATGGACTTCATTTTTACAGGATTTCAGTATTTGTGGTCTAACTTTATGTGCTAGCAGTTATAATATTGCATTTTTATTATTCTAACCTAGATTTTAATTTCTGATTATACTTAGTGTTGAAACCGAAAACTCGGTCTTAGTGGAGTTCACCCTTGAAAAAGGGGTAATCACACACATACTTCTCTCATGCGAGCCAAAAGACTAAGGAAGAAGAACATGGGACAAACCCAAGGGCTCGGCGTGGAGGTCCCACCACACACCCGGAAGATCTTAGAGCGCTTCCCCTCCCTAGCCAAATGCCGGGGTACGGATATCTCAGAAAGCGCTAGAAGATTGGGGCACAAGTAAGCATGCCCTCTGAGGTACCCCCTTGGGTCCATTTATAGTTTTCTGAAAATGGTCTGCCAAAAGCCAATCTCTGCTGTTCTAAATAGCTATGTGCAGTCCAGGTTGGTCTGCCAATAACGTGACTCCGCTGTTCTGAATGGCTAAATGCAGATCTCTGAGGGCATCCAGGTAATTTGCCTCTGGGCCCTACTGGGCGAGTGATCTGTGAGAGCACCACTCGGCTAAAGGAGGGAATGCCGGGAGAACAACGCAGTCGCCATCTTGAAGATCTCTGAAGGGCAAGTGCCTGGTTGGGCGGCCACTCGCCCAGCTTGGTGAGAGCTAGTCTCGCACGCGCGCCAATGCGCGAGATCCTTAGGCGAGTGCTGGGTGAATGTGGCACTCGCCGAAGGGCCAAACCATTCCTCTTCGTGTTGCGCGAATGCCCCTCTTTAGGCCTTGGGCGAATGCTAGCCAAACTGTCCCACTCGCCGATCTAATGTGGTCCACTCATCGAATATCGGGTTGTACACAATCTCCGCTCTTTACGAGCTTTAACAAAGCTCGAAAAGAATCATCCAACCCTACATATTAGATGAGTGGACGCTGACCTGGAAGAGAATCTTTCGTGGGCCCCTCCATGACTATATAAATATCCAGGCAGTGGTAGGCATTTCCTGCCTTAACCCCTTGTTGCTGCTCTCGCCTCTGATCACGATGTCACTTTCCAAGGAAGCTCTAGACCGCCTCCACGATGTCCAAGACAAGAACAAGACCCTAATGGGCTCACTTGCCCCCTTGCTTTCTCGAAAAGCTCCCGAGTCAACCCCGAAGATGAAAAAAGCTAAAATGGTCTGGTGCGACCCAGCCAAGGATGAATCGATCTCTTAGAATCCTTCCCTACCCAAGACATCCTTGGTATTTGCATTCGCTTAACACTGCTCACTCCCTTTTTTGTTGCCGAGATAAAATGTTGATTCCTCGTATCCATTTGCAGATTCCGCCGGTGGAGAAGGGAGTTGAGGGGGCGAGTGCTAAAACGGTCTTGCTGGGGAATGGGCACGGCCAGGTGGCCCGCGAGATCACCTCCCCTCTCCGGCTTGATGTTCCCGCATAGGAGAAATGTAACCCTTCTTCTAACTGTTAGCTTTTTATCCTCTGGCTCAGCTGTCCTTTCTTTGCAGCTTCTGCTTTTGGAAATTTGGGGACGGGAAACCTGGCGCCGAGATCCCCCGTTCGCGAGACGCCTGCGGATCTCGCCTCTGCACCTCCAATGACGGATGCTACCCCCAAACATTTCGCTGAACCAGCCATCTACCCACCAAGCCTAGGGAAGAGAAACATATCCTTCGAAACCCCCTTTGAGGGGCGGCCTGGCACTTCTCGCCTTACGTCTTTTATCCCAGATTTTCGCGAGATTTCCATAAACGTTAATATTGACAAGGAGGAGGTCTCGCCCCTTCCTTCTCCAGATTCAATTGCCGATTACCTAGGCAATCTAGCGGATGTTGTTGGGATGAAGCGGCGGGTGGACGAGATATTCCGGAAACAATCGATGCTGCTGCGCGGGATCGCCAATCAGGTCGATAGAATCAGGAATCTAATGAGAAGCGACTCCTTAGTCTGGAGAATAGCTATAAACAACTAGTTGCCAATCTGTCGGGAGAGGTCGGTGGCGGGACCGAATATCCCGGCCTTCACATTGCGCGGGTCGAAGATCAACTTCATCTCGCGCAGCGAGAACTCCAAAAGATTCGCTCTATTGATTATGCGCGCGCTATGCCGGGAGCGGGAAGGGGAGGCCGGGGATGGTTAAAACGGCCCCCTGGTGGGCCTACCAGCACTCGCCTCCCGCTCCTGTTTTTATTTCATAAATTCTATAATAGACTGGGTTTTTATGCCAAATGTTGACAATGTGCTATGGTTGTATACCGTTTGATTTTGCTTTCTTAATTCGTCTTTTGTCGTATATTTACTCATTCTGTTCTTTGCGAATGCTTTTACGGTGTCATTCTCCCTGCTTGATGTCGCGGTGTGAGTGGGACGGTGCGGGATCTCACCTTAGGTCAAGGCCGGACCTGAGGCGAGATCTGAGAATGATCTATCCGCACTTTTTTCATGTTAGGGTCATTTCCCTCCCAAACTTTTTCTATAAATAGGGCGTACACCTACCACATTAATCATTGCCTTCGATAGCTTTTACTCGCCACTTTTCGTTCTTTTCGCACTCGCGCTTTGCTCCCTGTTACTCTTCTAGGCGAGATGTCAGGAGAAGGGGATGACAGGAACAAGTGCGCGACGGCATTCGCCGACTACCCTTTCGTCAACTGTAACATGTCCATGGAAGAATACCAGTCCATAGTCAACCTTTACATCTCGCCGAGTTTAACTGCGCGACATCCATCGAACAGCGAAGCCATCAACCAATTCTCGCATGTAGAACACGCCATCACCGCCGAGCATTTCGAAGTTGGGCTCCGCCTCCCACTATGGCCTGAGATTCGTCAGGCTCTGCGCTACTTCGACGTAGTTCCCGCGCAGCTCAACCCAAACTCCAGAGCCCTGCTAGTCGCATTCTCCTGCTACATTCGGTCTGAGCGAATGGACTTCAGCCTCCCGGTCTTCTGCAAATTGTTTAATTTTCACGCCAAGAAGAACGAGATTGCCTTCTTCTCCGGCAACAATCTTAAGGCGAAAAGTCTCGCCAACAAAAACCACAACTGGGTCAAGAAGTTTATCTTCGTCTCTGGCGACTTTGACAACCTCTCTCTCTCGCCGATCCAGCAAGAGGAGTCTACCTACCACCCTCTCAGTCTCGGCGGCCATGAGTCCAACCTCCATCAATTCCTTCTTGGGAAGGATTTCGACGTCATCTTTCTGAGGAGGAACGCCGACACGCTCCTGCCGGTTCCCGCTGGGGAGGGTAAGGAATGCATTCTCCATTTCAGGGGACATCAATTTTTAGAAAATTTTCTTATAATGTTCATGCAGAAGTGCGAGATCTTCCCCTTAATCCTCCATTCGCCGACAACGCCATACCCTTATCTGATCTAGCGCGTGCTCAGGCTGCCGCTGCGTCCTGTAGGAGCTCTTTGGAGCCGTTGTCGGGATCAAGCGGCAAAAAGCGGAAGCTCGTCGTGCCGGCACCTCTGTCTCTTTCCAAGAGACTATCAACATCTGGCAAACCAATAACCATTGAGAAGTTGAAAGATGCCGAGAGGCCGAGAGCCGCCGAGAAAACAAAGGCCGCCGAGAAGCCAAAGACCGTTGATCTCGACAGAGGCAAGGAGATCATCATTGACTCTCGTAAAAGCGGCGTCAGCGGTGTGGTGAAGAGGGCGGGAGAGGCCGACGGGACCTCGACACAGGGGGAGCCGGGAACCAGGGACTATAGGAACTTTGGCCTGGGCGAAGATGTGCTGAATGACAGGGAAGAGCCCCTGTTGGTGTAGGATCAAAGTGCTAACAGGGCCTTTATCTCTACCTTGCTCCCCTCTTGGCAAGTTGGCGATACGGTCTCGGGCCAGGTCTATGCGCTAGCCTTTGGCATGTATGGGCGGGACATCGCAATCTACTACGATAGGGCACTGACCAAGTCACTCGCCTACGAGAGCTCGCGTGCCCAATTCCGTGCCCTCGAGATCGCGCATATGACAGCGCGTCGCAGCATACGCCTTGTGCGACAACTTGTGGATGTTAGTGCGGCCCGATCCTCTCTCTGCTCGGATGTAGAAAAGCTGAAGGAGGAGCTTGCAACCTCCAAGAAGGATATCGCCCTGCGAGAGGCAGGAGTGGTAAGCTCTTACTCGCTTGTATATTCTCCATATCTTTTACTCTCACCCTGATCCTTGGTCATTTGCAGGATGTCGCGACTGTCTCCAAGAAGGACGCGCGCATCACACATCTAGAGGACGAGAACATGCGAATGAGAGCCCAGAATTAGCAGTGGATCGACTCATTGATCCCTCCTCCCCCGAGAGAGAAGAAGGAGGCCCTGTTATATTCGCAGTATAAGATCGACCTGATGATGCAGGAGCATGCCGTCATGGGATCCAGGCACATGGTCCGGATGATGCAGTAGGACAGTTTCTTAAACAGCGACGACGAGAAGGTGACGGATGAGATCTTGATGCCAGATCTCTTCCATCCTGTTCCCGAGCCCATGGAGAGCGTGGATGAGGATTCTGACGAGAGTGAGCACTCGACCTCATTGCCTTGAGGCTCTCTCCCCTCCCTTTTTTGCTTTTACTTATACTTTTTCTTTCGGGCCTTGCCCATTTTGTCCATGTAACAATTGTGATGAATGAAATACATTGTTATAAATATTCTTATCTCTTTCCTTTCGTTATCCTTTATAATGCTGGATGACGCAGTGCTTAAAGGTGCATTCGACTTGCACTTCCGCTTAACTCAGGGCCGAACATCTCGCGATACCTTAGGACGACTTTCCGCTTAGGATTAGACTTCGTGCCGTTCTCGCCCTTTTGGCCCACGCGCGTGCAAGTTCTCGGGCCTACGAGAGCGAGCTCTAGGCACCCACCTTTGCTTGCTTCCCTTCAGAGTGGCGAGATTCGCTTGATGAGATCTTCCCGAGGGCTTGTCTTTTATTTGAAGAAAGCCTTAGCCTTTGGGCCTGTTTTATTGATGAGACTAGTTGAGGGCTTGTTCTGGAAACTTAGAGACTCTTGTACAATATACAGTCCTTCACTGTTTGGGTTGAGCTTCCCCACTGCCGCCGACCTCCCACTGCATCCACCTTCTTCAGGACCAAATCTCCTTTAGCAAACTGTTTGAACCTGACGTGCTTGTCAAAGTACTTAGCCATTCTTCTTTTCACCTCTTCCTGTCGGATGGAGGAGAGATCACACAGCTCTTCCACCATGTCGAGGGAGAGCCGCAGCTCCTCCTCATTTTCAGCTTGTCATTCTTCCCTGTCTGCCTTTGCCTCGACCACCTGAGGCGTTCGAACCTCGAACTCTATTGGAAGCCCTCCTCGCATCCATAGGAGAGCTTGAAGGGGGTATCCCCTATGGCCGTGTTGGGAGTGGTTCTAAGGGCCCAAAGAACTGTAGGAACCTGCTCCACCCAGCTACCCTTCAAATTTTCCACCTTCTTCTTGAGGAGATTGACGATGATCTTGTTAGTCGCCTCCACCTGCCCGTTGCTCCTAGGGTGATGGACCGACACAAACCTGAGATCAATCCCAAGCTGCCCGCAAAAACTGATGAATTCAGCAGGCAAATTGAGGTCCATTGTCCGTGACAATGGCCTGGGGTAACCCGTGTCGGAAGATGATCTCTCCCTAAACAAAGTTCTTGATTACCTGAGAGGTCACCTTGGTCAACATCTTCACCTCCAACCACTTAGAAAAATAATCTATCATTACCAATAGGAACCTCCTCTGCCTGCTGGCCTGGAGAAAGGGTCCAACCAAATCCATCCCCCAGATGGCAAAGGGTCAGGGCGCTGTAATGCTTCTGAGGTGCTGGGCCGATTGCAGTTGGAGGGGGGCAAATATCTGGCACTTATGACACTTCTTTGTGAATTCTGCGGCGTCGTGACCCAGGGTCGGCCAGAAGTATCCTTGCCTGACAATCCTTCCTTCCAGGGCCCGACTCCCGGAGTGACTCCCACACTCCTCGGAGTGGACCCCTTCCAAGATTATCTGGACCTCCCTCTCGGCCACACAACGAGCCAACAACCCCGAGAGAGTCTTCCGATACAATTGCCCGTCACGGATGAGATAGTATGTTGACTTATACTTGAACTTCTTTCTGTCCATCCCCTCTGGATACTCTCACGTGGAGAGCAACGTTGCGAAAGGGTCCATCCACGAGGGGTGTTGGTCCACCTCAATCAACTCTCCCTCTTCAATGGAAGGGCAGAATAGGTCAGTGATGGTACCCCCACCCGGGGGCCATGCTTGGCCAACTGATCAACCTATTCGTTTTCTTCCCCATATGTCGGATGGAGAAGGTCTGGAACATGCCGATTACCCCCTTCACCTTTACCAAATACAACTGGAGAGTAGACTCCCTTACCTCAAACTCCCCATTGATCTGGGAAGCCACCACCATGGAGTCATTTAGGACCTCCACGTCAAGCACTCCTAGTTCCCTGGCCAGGCACAGCCCTGCAATCACAGCCTCGTACTTGGCCTGATTGTTAGTAATATAAAAGTGGACAACTATTTTTTGCTCTATATTTGTTCCTTGGGGGCTTTCCAAGATCACCCCCACCCCCAAGGAATGTTTACCTGAGGCACCATCCACCATCACCTTCCAAGGAACTCGGTGGGTGAGTTCTGCCTCCGCCACCTCGACCATGTAATCGGCCAGAAAGTCAGCCATCGCTTGGGCCATGATCGAGAGGCGGGGGACAAAGGAAATGTCGAACTCGCTCAGCTCCACCGACCACTTAGCCAACCTGCCTGAGTGCTCCACCCCCTCGAAGATGTTGCGGAAAGGATGGTCAGTCACCACTCGGATGAAGTGTGCCTGGAAGTAGGGCCGGAGCCTCCTGGCTGAGACGACCAGAGCGAAGACCAGCTTCTCCAAGATGGGATCGGAGCTCCGCCTTCCTCAGGACCCGACTCACAAAATAGACAGACAACTACTTCTTCCCCTCTTCCCAAATCAGGACGGAGCTTAGGGCCTCTACTCCGACCCCGAGATACAAAGATAGGTCCTCCCTATCCTTTGGCCCTTGGAGGAGCGGAGCCTGGGTCAACTGCCTCTTCAAGGCTTGGAATGCCTCCTCGCACTCCTTGGATAATTCGAACTTCTGACCCCCCCTCAGCGCTTTGAAGAAGGGAGAGCACTTCTTTCCTGCCCAAGAGAGGAACCTGCTTAGCCTGGCCAACTTTCCTGTCAACTGCTGCACCTCTTTAGCGTTCCGAGGTGACCCCAACTCCATGATCGCCTTGACCGGCGGTTAAAAATCAGCGGGTCGTTAACCGCGCGGTCAGGCGGCTTATCTCCAGCGGATTGATGTCCAGACTGTTGTTGTTGGTATCCTTGCGGTCTTGCGGTCTACTACTGCAACATGTTCTCTTCTGTCTCTGGTGTTGCCGAGCGGTTAGTGTTGTCTAACCGCGCGGCCTTGTCGACCTGATCGGTCTCTTTGTTCTAGCCGCCCAGCTCTGTATTTTGCTTTTTTAGTCCCACATTGTGTATATGTATTCTCTCTTCTCTCCTCCATTCTATAAAAGGGAGGGCATACCTTTGTAAATGATAATTTTTTGGATAATAAAACTTTCAATTATTCAAATTTCTAGAGTGTTTTTAATCGCCTGCTCGCTACTCTCACATGGTATCAGAGGAAACGACCGATTCCACCTGAATCCTTAGTCTCTTCTGTCAGCGCGGCTTCGTTCTCTGTTCGCCCGGTTTCCTACCTATCCGCGCGGTTTCCTTTCTTTGTCGCTGCCCTATTTGCGCGACCTCTTTCACTCGTTTCTGCGATCTGTCTTCGCGGTCTCTCCACTCTCTCTTCTCGTTCGCTCGAACTCTTTGTGTTCGCGCGAATTATTCTTTGTTCGCCCGAACTCTTTCCTGTTCGCGCGATCTCCTCTTTTTTTCTCGCGAACTTCCTAGTTCGCGCGACCTCTGCCCTGTGCTTTGATCTGCTTCCTGGTCGTGGCCCTTCTTGCCGCTGGTGTGCTGACACCGTGATCGTTGTAGTTTTATCTCTTTTCCGCTGCGGTTTCTTCTCTCTTGCCGCTGCTGTCGTGGACTCCTTATACTCGCGCGGCTTCCCTGCTTTCTATCCACGAGACCTCGGTTCTACCTGCGCGGCTTCCCTGCTTTCTATCCGCGCGACCTCTGTTCTGCTCGCGCGGCTTCCTTTGTTTCCTCCTTCAAATGACCAACTCTGATATCTCCACCCCCGTCATCTCTACCTCCACCACTCCTGTGGCCCATCCTCCTCCTCCTCCTACTCCTTTCGGAAACCTTGGCACAGTTTCTAAACTAGTTGGTTCCAACTATCCGGATTGGAGCGTTTCTTTTACCTTTCTTCTTCGTTCTCAGCGCAAACGTCATCACCTCACCGATGACCCTCCTCCTCCCGACTCTGCTCACATTTAGGACTGGGATGCAAGTGATGCGCTTGTCCGCACTTTGCTGGCCAACAGCCTCTCTGATGAATGCCTTACCGTCATACGCCATGATGAGACGGTTTGTAACGCCCCAAAATGTTGTAGGAGCGACGAGGATTGCTTTTGGCCAAGATAATTAGAAGAAGATAAGATGCTCGTGATTTTTTGCTTTTCCTTTTTTTTTGAGCAGGTGACACGGGTCCCGATACGGCCGTGTCGGAGGCCGTGTCGGCCGTGTCGAGCTGGCCGTGTGGTCGACCATGTTAAGGTCGACGATCGTCGGGTATGGAACACGGCCAGGCACACGGCCGTGTCCCAGGCCGTGTAGCATCGGGTCGTTTCGAACTTTCTGAGGTTTTGCACACGGGGCATGACACGGGTCTGTACACGGCCGTGTCCCAGGTGACACGGGCGTGTCAGGGGCCGTGTCAGAGGCCGTGTACTTCTCTGACTGAAAATGTTGAAAATGGGTGCCGTGACACGGGTCACGACACGGCCGTGTGGAGCGAGACACGGCCGTGTCGAAGGCCGTGTCAGGAGCCGTGTGCTGGTTTTCGAATCGATCGAGACGGCGAATGGCTAACACGGCCATGCACACGGCCGTGTTGCAACCCGTGTTCGGCCCAGATTTTCTAATTTGGGTTCCGATCGTGGCCGTTCGTTCTTTTCCTTGGAAGATCCAACGGTAGGGGGCCTCCCTGGGCGGTTTAAGGCCGGGAATAGGGTTCCAAACCCTCATTCCCCATTTTCTTTTATCTCTCTAAGTTCTAGAGAGAAGGGAGAGCAAGGAGGCCAAGTTCCGGCCGCCGGCGAAGCTTCAGAGGTCCGTTTCGCGAGCGGAGTTCAGATCCGCGAAGGTGGGAGCGTTGCGGTGGTGTTCAACCGAGCAAATCTTCTCCATGGCTAGGAAGAGGGGACGGAAGGTAACGACACTTCTCCTCTCGGTTTTTAGGATTTAGGATGCATGAATAACATCCCCTTCCTTTCGTATTTTGAGCGCCGAATCTCTCAAATGAGAGGGATTCGTGTAGCGGTTCAAGAGGAACCTCCGGGTTGAGTATGTTCATCCCGACATGCTTGCATTAGAGATCCGCTCCGTTATCGGATTAGGCATTGTGGGTGAAGCCGTGGTCGCGACCGATAGTCCGACCCGGTGATGTTGCATAGCGAGCTTCGGTAGAAAATCCGTTGCGGCAATACGCCGTTGTATGTATGCGTTTTCCCGCTTGTATTTGAGTGAGTACTCGTAGTCGGAACCGGACGAGGTTAGCTCCGCTTTGTGCGGTAGATGGTTTCCTTGGAGCACGGGAAAGACACGGTGCGAGTGGTAATTGGGGTGGGGAAACCTTGTTTTGTGCTGTGCAAAGGTGCGGCTAGGTCTCCGTGGTCGGCTGGCTATCCCGTGACGCGCAAGTCATGTGGGAAAAGTGTCCCGGCGAGACTAGCCCTTGTGTGAGACTGACGAGAATGCCGAGCGGAGGGCAAGCCCGGGCAATGTGGCCATGAGCGGGTGGGGTCCAGCAAGGCTTCTTAGAATCGGTCAGTGTGAGACGGAACCCTGACGTGCGACGTCAGATTATGCGGGCAAGCCCGGGGTTTAAGACCCATGCGCGGGTGGGGCCATTGCAAGATTTCATGTGACGGCCTGTGTGCCGTTGGGGACACGGTGTTTCCCTTTTGTTTGCGGCTTTAAGCCAATGGGGAAACGGAAGTACCCAATGTTTGATGTTGTGCTAGATGCATACGAGCTAGGGTGCCTTGGGTGAAACCCGGGTTGCATTCATGTTGCATAGTAGGCCCCTTTTACTTTGTACAAAACATAGAGAACATGTATGCTGTATGAGACATCCAAGCCTATTTACCGCTTTAATATATATGCTCTTTTGGTATACGAAGTGTTAACTTGCAGGTGGAGTGGTACCCCGGGGTCCGTTAGGGACGGCCGGGAGGAGATGTGTTTGTTACACAGTAGAGGTCAGCCTTTGCTGACCCACGTTACTTCAAATCCTTACAGGGCAAGGATCGCAGGCAGGAGCTAGCGCGCCGGGCGAAAAGCCCTAAGCCTCATGAAGTGTTGCTGTGCTTGGCTAGTTTCTTTTCCTTGTTTTGCTGATGTTGTTTGATCATGTCCGGCTTGCATGCCGAGGTAGCCTAGGAGTGCTTGGCACTTTTATATTTTTGGACTTATATTGTGTAAGGCCTTAAGGCCATTTCGATACTCTATTGTTAGTGGATAACTTCTGTCTTTTAGTTTTATGTTTCCGCTGTGTTGGTCTGGAGTTTTGAGTTTGGGTAGTTTCATATCATCTTTTAATACTAAAGCTGTGGTGTCCGTATGTTGTGGGGCCCCGGCCGGACCCATATTATATGGTCTTTACAAGGGAGGTGTTACACGGTTAAGGCTGTCTGGCTTCACCTCACCGCTCCTTACTCGAAGGGGGCCCAGACGTCCCGCATTTATACTCTTTATGCGGACCTCTTCGCCCGCCCTTCCATGTCTCTTACTGGGGCTTATCAGCAGGTTCAAGCTCTTGGTGCAGAAATCCTCCAAAATCGCCCCTTCTCCGCGGATTTGGCCGAGCAGCACAAGCACTTCCAGGAACTCCTGGTTGTTTGTTATCTTCTGCGACTTCCGGATACTTATGATTTGATCCACCAAAAAATCTTGGGCGAGGCGGAGTCTCCAACCTTGGATGCCACCGTGGCTCGCATCGCCGTTGTTACTTCGCTGCTCCAACATCCTTTATTGTCCTCCCCTCCTCCCCGGGACTTTTATGCTCACCAAGCTCAACGGGGTAGCCCCAGTGGCCGCATCCAGTCAGGCGGGTGCGGTTCGTCCAGGTTCCTCTGCTCTCACTGTGGTCATACCGGTCATTCTGTTGACCGCTGCTGGCAAAAACATCCTCATCTTCGCCCCTCTGGTGATACATCTTCCTCAACCTCCTGCTCCTCTCGGCCCTCTGCCTCTATGGCCACGACTTCAGGTAGTGCCCATGTCGTTACCCAAGGTAAATGATTGATTGAATCTGGTGCGACGAATCATATGACCGGCAACCCTCAATTCTACTCTCTCCTCGAAACACATGATCGGTTGCCCCCGGTTCTTGTTGCGGATGGCTCGCCTTTCCCGGTTCACGGGACGGGCGTGGTTCAAGTCACCCCGTCACTTCGTTTGGCGAACACCCTTTATGTCCCGAAGTTCTCGTGCAATTTGTTATCTGTTACTACATTATGCAAGCAACTTCAGTGCTCCGTCTTATTCACTCCCAGTTCTTGTTCTTTTCAGGACCCGAGCACCCAACGGACGATTGCTACTGGGACTGAGAGCGGCGACCTCTACTTTCTCGATAATGTTTCTACTCTGTTTGCATTCTCCTCCTCTTCTACAGATCTGCTTCAATGACATCTTCGCCTTGGACATCCTCCTCGGATTCTTCGTCAGCTTCTACCCCATCTACCTCCGACCAGTCCTCCGCTCAACTGTGATGCGTGTCAGCTTGGCAAACATCACTGCTCCTCCTTCCCGCCAAAGCAGAGCCGTGGCTCCTCTCATCCGTTTGATCTCATTCATTCTGATGTCTGGGGTCCTCCTCCTACTCTCACTGTTGGTCGGGGTAGTTCTTACTTTGTAACGTTTATTGATGATTTCTTTCGATGTACCTGGGTGTATCTATTAAAAGATCGCTCTGAATTATTTTCTGTATGACAATCATTTTATTGTATGGTTCGAACTCAGTTTAATGTTTCTATTAAAATTTTGCACTCTGATAACGCTAAAGAATATCTTAGTCATGAGTTCTCCTCTTTTTGTATGCAATATGATCTTGTTCATCAGACCAGTTAAGTTTACACATCTCAGCAAAATGGGGTGGCGGAGCGTAAAAACCATCACCTCCTTGATGTCGCTCGCACTCTCATGACGTAGATGTAGGTACCTCGCTCTTACTAGGGCTATGCTGTTCTCCTCGCCTGTTATCTTATCAATCGAGTTCCCTCTACGGTTCTCCACGGCAAGACCCCATTCTCCATTCTCTACCCGGGCAAGGAACCATTTCTTTTCCCTCTCCGTATCTTTGGATGCACAGCTTTTGTGCATGCTCCTTCCGCTACCCGCGACAAGCTTTCCCCCCGTTCCACCAAGTGTGTCTTTTTGGGTTATTCTACAACTCAGAAAGGCTATTGTTGCTTTGACTCCGTTCTACGCAAGCAATTTGTCTCCGCAGACGTGACCTTTTTCGAGAATGCGTCCTACTTCTCTCCTGCATCCCCACTTCTCCCTGCTCTATCTGATTCACCACCGTCCACCTCCATTCCTTCCCTGCCTATCGACGTCTCTCCTCTTACTTCATCTCCTCCTCTGTCTCCTCCTCACTCCTTTCCATCCCCTCCCCCTTCTCCCTCCCCTCCGCAGCCGTCTCTCTCTAGTCCCGGGCTAGCCTTCTTCACCATGGATGCTCCGGTCACAGAGGAACGCGTCGACCTGGATCTTCCCATTGCTCTTCGCAAAGGGGTAGTGACGTGTACTCAACACCCGCTTGCGGCAGTTGTTTCCTATGATCGGCTAACTCCTTCTCGCAGGTCCTTTACTTTGGCTATCTCGGCCACTACCACTCCTCGCACCTAGCAGGAGGCTCTTGCTATTCCCCACTGGAAAACTGCCATGGATGAGGAGATTGCCACTCTTACTGAGAGGGGCACCTGGACCCTTGTTCCTCCACCAGTTGGTACTGATGTAGTTGGCTGTCGTTGGGTGTTTGTTGTGAAGTTTCGCCCAGACGGCACTGTGGATTGCTACAAAGCCCGGCTGGTGGCGAAAGGCTTTACTCAGACTTATGGGATTGATTACTTTGATACCTTCTCTCTGGTCGCTCGCCTCAGCACCATCCGCGTTCTTCTCTCTGTGGCCGTTAATAGGGATTTGGCTATTTCCCAGCTTGATGTGAAGAATGTCTTCCTCTATGGGGATCTTCAAGAGGACGTCTACATGGAGTAACCTCCTGGGTATGTTGCTCAGGGTGGAGACACGTGTATGCCGATTGAGGAAGGCCATCTATGGCCTAAAACAGAGCCCTCGGGCGTGGTTCGACAAGTTCAGTGGCATTGTGGCTACTATCGGCTTTAAAAGGAGTTCGACTGATCACTTCTTATTTATTCGCAAAACCGTCTTGGGACTGGTGGTTTTGGCGGTGCATGTGGATGATATTCTTCTTACTGGCGATGACCAGGATGGTGTGGACTTGACAAAAAAACACCTTCGTCAACACCTGGTCACAAAGGATATGGGCTTCCCAAAATACTTTTTGGGGATAGAAATCTCTCGAAAGCCCGACTCCTTGGTTCTTTCTCAACGGAAGTATGCTCTTGATCTTCTATAAGAGGCAGGATTGACTGGTGCCAAACCGGCCCCGTGTCCCATGGCTACTGGAGAAGACAAAACATGGACAGATGACTCGCCTCTTCTATCTGATGTCCCGAGGTACAGACGTCTGGTGGACAAACTTATTTATCTCACAGTGACTAGACCAGGCATCTCCTATGCTGTAAGCAAGGTTAGTCAGTTCATGCAATCTCCTAGGAAATGCCATCTTTAGTCTGCCTTGAGGATATTAGAGTACGTCAAAGCTGCACCAGGAAAATGATTACTTTTTTAGAAGAATGGTCATCTAAAGATTGAAGCCTACTCAGATTCTAGCTATGATAAAGGTGATCGCAAATCTATATCTGGCTTTTGCACTTTTATTGGAGGAAATCTTGTGAGCTGGAAGAGCAAGAAACAGTCTGTTGTCTCCAGATCCAGTGCAGAAGCCGAATATCGGAGTATGACGTCAACCACCTGTGAGTTAAAATGGTTGCGTGCTCTCATGCTTGACTTAGGAGAGGTCTACGACTATCCTCTTCCTATGTTCTGTGACAACAAGGCCGTCATATACATATCCAGAAATCCGGTCTTCCATGAGAGAACAAAATATATAGAAGTTGACTGCCATTTCATTCGAGAAGAGGTCCTGAAGAAACAGATTTGTACTCCGTTCGTCACCTCCGACAAAGAATTGGCGGATATCTTCACAAAGCCGGTTTCTACTTCCTTCTTCCACATTTGTGACAAGCTAGGCATGATTGATATCTATGCTCCAACTTGAGGGGGAGTGTTGAAGTATGACTGGGCGGACTGGCGGTTAAAAATCAGCGGGTTGTTAACCGCGCGGTCAGACGGCTTATCTCCAGCAGATTGATGTCCAGACTGTTACTGTTGGTATCCATGCGGTCTTGCGGTCTACTACTGCAACATGTTCTCTTTGGTCTCTGGTGTTGCCGAGCGGTTAGTGTTGTCTAACCGCACGGCCTTGTCGGCCTGATCGGTCTCTTTGTTCTAGCCGCCCAGCTCTGTATTTTGCTTTTTTAGTCCCACATTGTGTATATGTATTCTCTCTTCTCTCCTCCATTCTATAAAAGAGAGGGCATACCTTTGTAAATGATAACTTTTTGGATAATAAAACTTTCAATTATTCAAATTTCTGGAGTGTTTTTAATCGCCTGTTCGCTACTATCACAAAGGGGTTCAACCTCATCTTGTACTCGTACAAGGTGCCGAAGGTCTCTTCTAGGTACTGGAGGTGAGAGGCCACGTCTCGACTCTTGATCATAAGATCATCTACATACACCTCCAGGTTTCTTCCCTGTTGTTCCCGAAAGACTCGATCCATCATCTTCTGATATATCGCCCCTGCATTCTTCAGCTCAAAGGACATCATTTTGTAGCAGTAGCACCCGTCCCCTATGATGAAGGAGACATCTTTTACATCGGAAGGGTGCATACTGATTTGGTGGTATCCTGAAAACGCATCCAAAAAAACTCATTACAGGAAAACCGACGGCTGAGTCAACCAGCGCGTCGATAAGAGGCATGAGGTAACAATTTTTAGGACATGATTTATTAAGCAAGGAAAAATCAACACACATACGCCACCGACCGTCTCCTTTTTTAACCATTACTACATTGGATACCCAGCCGAGGTATTGTATTTCGGATACAAAGTCAGCCTTGAAGAGCTTGGCCACCTCCTCTTTAATGGGCTCGGTCAGCTTGTCCGCGATGGACCTCTTCTTCTACTGAATGTGGAGAGCTTCTGGGTCCAGGTTGAGGCGGTGGCAGGCGACGTACGCATCGATCCCCGGTATCTCCGCGGCGCTCCAGGCGAAGATGTCCACGTTCTTCTGGATGCACTCCAGTATCCTGCCCTGGTCCTCCTGGGTCAGCCCCCCACTAATGCGAACCTTCTCGACTCTACCTCCGAGGTTGAGAACCTCCATCTCCACCACCTCTTCTGCAGCCTCCAAACGAGACAGCTCCCCCATTATCCAACATCCTCCCCTCCTGGGGCAAGAACTTTCTCCTCAGCTTCCTCCACGACCATTGCCTCGGCCGGCTCCTGGACCTCCTCCGCCACCTCCACCCGGGTGCAGTTCTCCTCCACCTCCATCTCCACTCCTGCTCCGCCTCTTCCATCCTCCGCTCCATCTCCTCGGCTTCCTCTTTCTAAGAGATGGAGTTCACTGCTGTGACGTAGCACTCCCTTGCCACCTTGGGGTCTCCACAGACCCGGACCTGGATCCCCTCGGTGCTGAACTTCAGGCATTGATGGAAGGATGACGGGACGCAGAGGAAGGCGCTGATGAGAGGCCGCCCGAAGATGGCGTTGTAGCTACTGGGGGCATCCACGATGACGAATCTGTAGGTACGGGACTGCCCCCCCCAGAGTAACATGGAGTCTCACTCCTCCTTCCACTTCCTTACTCTCCCCGAAAAATCCGAACAGAGACCCATCCGAGGCCATCACTCTCTTGGCCTCTACCTTCATCGCGTCAAACGCCTTCTTGAAAATGACGTTGACCGAGCTCCCGTTATCAATGAGGATCCGGGAGACAGTGAAGTTTTTGATGGCTGTCTGAATGACCAGCGAATCGCAAAAGGGATCCTCATGATCCGACATATCCTTCCTCGATGTTAGAATCGAACAAGAACAAACCGGAAGGGATTAACAAAAATTTTATTATCCAAAAAATATATCTATTACAAAGGTATGACCTCCCTTTTATAGAATGGAGGAGAGACGAGAGAATACAAATTAGAGATGTGAGACTAAAAATTTATAGGACTAAACGGCCTATACAAAAAACAACCTGCACAAGCCGCGCAGTTAGAGGAGAAGGGCTAACCGCTCGGCTACCACCAGAGAGAGAAGACGCTATGAGAGACCGCTAGACCGCCCGATCTCTAAGCCGCCTAAGACAGACCGCTAGACCGCTCGGACTCCAGACAGCAACAACCCAGCAACCAAACCGCTGAAGGGAAACTGCCAGACCGCGCGGTCTTCAACCCGCCAAGATAGACCGCCAGACCGCCCGGTCACCAACTCCAACACTCCCTCTCAAGCTGGAGCATATATATCGATCATGCCCAGCTTGTCGCAAATATGAAGAAACGAGGCGGATACTGGCTTGGTGAAGATGTCAGTCAACTCTTTATCAGAAGTGACGAAGGAAGTGTAAATTTGTTCCTTCAGAATCTCTTCACGAATGAAATGACAGTCGACCTCAATGTGCTTGATTCTTTCATAAAAGACCGGATTTTTGGAGATGTATATGACAACCTTGTTATCACAGAACATATGTATAGGATGGTTGTATACCTCTCCTAAATCTATCATGAGAGCCCGTAACCACTTTAACTCACAAGTGGTCGATGCTATACTATGATACTCCGCTTTTGCACTGGACCTAAAAACAACAGACTGCTTCTTGCTCTTCCAGCTCACCATATTTCCCCCAATAAAGGTGCAAAAACCCGAGGTAGACTTGCGATCCCCTTTGTCATCAACATAACTTGTATCTGAGTATACTTCAACCCTCAGATGACCATTCTTCTGAAAGAGTAATCCTTTCCCAGGCGCTGCTTTGACATACTCCAAGATCCGCAAGGCGGACTGTAGATGACACTCCCTAGGAGCTTGCATGAATTGGCTCACCTTGCCCACAGAATAGGAAATGTCGGGCCTGGTCACTATGAGATATATAAGCTTACCAACCAGACGCCTGTACCGCGTAATATCTGAAAGAGGAGGCGAATCATCTGTCCAGATTTTGTCTTCTCTTGTTGTCATGAGGCATCGGGCAGGTTTTACACCAGTCAACCCTACCTCTTTTAATAGATCAAGATCATACTTACGTTGGGAGAGGATTAAGGAGTTGGGCTTCCGAGAGATTTCGATCCCCAGAAAGTACTTCGGAGAGCACATATCTTTCGTGACCAAATGTTGACGAAGATGCCGCTTTGTCAAGGCTACCCCTTCCTGGTCATCGCCAGTGAGAAGTATATCATCGACGTACACAACAAGAACCACCAGTCCCGAGGAGGTTTTGCGAATGAATATCGAGTGATCGGCATAGCTTCGCGCAAAACCCACGGCCGCAGTGATGCCGCTGAACTTGTCAAACCAAGCTCGAGGGCTCTGCTTGAGGCCATAGATTGCCTTCTTCAGCCGGCATACTCGTGTCTCCCCCTGAGCAACATACCCAGGAGGTTGCTCCATGTAGATGGCCTCCTGAAGATCGCCATAAAGGAAGGCATTCTTGACATCCATCTGGGAAATAGGCCAATCTCTATTGACCGCCGTAGAGAGGAGAACCCGGATAGTGCTGAGGCAAGCCACGGGAGAGAAGGTGTCAAAGTAATCAACCCCATAGGTCTGAGTAAAGCCCTTAGCAACAAGGCGGGCCTTATAACCATCCACAATGCCGTCCGGGCCAAATTTGACCACAAAGACCCAGCGTCAGCCAACAATATCGGTGCCGAAGGGAGGAGGAACAAGAGTCCAGGTACCTCGCTCAATTAGGGTTGCCATTTCCTCATCCATGACCATCTTCCAGTGAGGAATAGCGAGAGCCTCCTGGTAGGAACGAGGTGTGGCAGTGGCAGAGATAGCCAGTGCAAAGGCCCTGCGATAAGAGGTAAGACGATCATATGAAACAACAACAATAAGGGTGTACAGGGTACACGTCCGCACCCCTTTGCGAAGAGCAACAAGAAGATCCAGGTCAGCGGGTCCCTCGACATCCGGAGCATCCGTGGCGGAGAGAGTTGGCCTGAGAGTAGAGAGCGACGACGACGGAGATGAGGGAGACGGTGGCGGAGAAGAGGGAGAGAGAGGTGGAGGGAGAGGAGTGGATAGAGACGGTGTAGGAGGTGAGACTGCAGTAGGAGATGAGGGAATGAAGGGAACATCAGGAGTATCAGAAGTCGGGGGAAGAAGAGAGGAGTCATCCGAGAAGTAGGAGATATTCTCGAAGAAGGTGACGTCAGCGGAGACGAACTGCTTATGAAGAACGGGTTCAAAGCAACAATAGCCTTTCTGAGCGGTGGAGTACCCCAGAAAGATGTATTTGGTGGAGCGAGGGGAGAGCTTATTACGGGTGGCATATGGAGCATGCACAAATGTAGTGCACCCAAAGATTCAAAGAGGGAGAGGAAAAGGGTCTTTGCCCGGATACAGAATGGAGAATGGGGTATGACCGTGGAGAACCGTGGAGGGAATGCGATTGATGAGGTAGTAGGCAAGGAGAACAACATAGCCCTAATAGGAGCGAGTAACATGCATCTGGGTCATCAAGGTGCGAGCGACAACGAGGAGGTGGCGGTTTTTGCGTTCCTCCACCTCATTTTGCTGGGAGGTATAAACACAGCTAGTCTGATGAATATTGTCATGTTGCACACAAAAAGAGGTAAAAGCATGACTTAGATATTCTTTAGCATTATCTGAGCGAGAGGTTTTAATATAAACACCAAATTGAGTTTTAATTAATTGATAAAAAGAGAGCCATACATCAAAAAGTTAAGAGCGATCTCATAAGAGATACACCCAAGTACATCTAGAAAAATCATCAATAAAAGTAACAAATAAGAACTGCCCCGACCAATGGTGAGGGTAGGAGCAGGTCCCCAGACATCAGAGTGGACTAGATCAAACGGACGGGTAGAACCCCGACCTTGCTTCGGCGGGAAGGAGGAACGGTGATGCTTGCCAAGATGACAAGCATCGCAGTTGAGAGGAGTACTAGAAGGAGGGAGGTGGGGCAGAAGCTGACGTAGAAGCCGTGAAGGAGGATGACCGAGGTGGAGATGCCACTTGAGAAGATCCGTACAAGAAGAGGAGAAGGCGGACAAGGCGGAAATGTTGTCGAGGAAGTAGAGGCCGCCGCTCTCAGTCCCAGTAGCAATCGTCCGTTGGGAGCTCGGATCCTAAAAAGAACAAGAAGTTGGAGTAAACGTCACAGAGCACTGAAGCTGCTTGCATAAAAAGGTAACCGACAATAAATTGCACAGAAACTTGGGCACATAGAGAGTGTCCGCTAGGCGAAGAGACGAAGTAACATGAACCACTCCCGACCCATGAACTGGGGAGGGAGAACCGTCTGCAACGAGGACCGGGGGCAACCGATCATGTTGTTCGAGGAGAGAGAAGCACTGAGGATTCCCCGTCATGTGATTAGTCGAACCAGCGTCGATAAGCCATTTACCTTGAGTCACCACATGGGCACTACCTGATGATGTGACCACGGAGGCAGACGACTTGGAAGAGGAGGTGGAAGAGTCACCCGAGGGGCGAAGATGGGGATGCTTCATCCAGCAGCGATCCATAGTATGTCCGGTGCGGCCACAGTTGGAGCAAAGGTAGCGGGAAGGAGCACGTCCGCTAAACTGGTGACTGCGGCAACCAGATCCACTCCGCTGAGTTTGGTGAGCGTAGTTGTCCGGTGGAGGAGGAGCGAGCAGAAGAAGTGGGCGCTGAAGGAGAGAGGTGACAACGGCGATGCGGGCAGCGATGACATCTAAGGTAGGGGATTCTGCCTCACCCAGAATTTGCTGGCAGATCATATCATAAGTATTAGGAAGCCGTAGAAGATAGCACACAACCAGAAGCTTTTGGAAGTGCTTGTGTTATTGAGCCAAATCCGCAGAAAAGGGGCGATTCTGAAGAATCTCAGCCCCGAGAGCCTGAACCTGTTGGTAGGCAGCAGCAGGAGACAAGGTAGGACGGGCAAATAGGTCCGCATATAACGTATAGATGCGGGACGTCTGAGCCCCCTTAGAGTACAGGGCAACAAGATGAAGCCAAGCGGCCTTGACCGTCTCATCATGACGGATGACAGGAAGGCATTCATCGGATAGGCTGTTAGCGAGCCAAGTACGCACAAGCGCATCGCTCGCATCCCAGTAATCAAACAGAGGGGAAGTGGGAGGAGGAGGGTCATCAACGAGATGGTGGCGTTTGCGTTGCGAGCGAAGGAGAAAGGTGAAGGAGACGCTAAAATCCGGGTAGTTGGAGTCGACAAGCTTGGAAACGGTGCCAAGGTTCCCGGAAGGAGTAGGAGGAAGAGGCAAAGGCGGATTGGCGACAGGAGTAGTGACAGTAGAAGCATCAGAAAGAGCCATAGGAGAAACACAGGAAGCCGCACAGTTAGGAGACAAGCCGCGCAAACATGGAGAAATCACAGCGGTTAGGAGAAAGAGAGCTGCAGCGGTCACGATGTTAGACACCAGTGGCAAGAAAAGCCACGACCAAGCCGCAGAACCAAGCAGAGGGAAAGAAGTTGAGCGGCTAGAAAGCAGCCCGCGCGAACAGAAGGAAGAGAAGACCGCGCGAACAGAAAGGAGTCCGCGGGAAAGCTAACGGGTCGAGCGTGCAGAACAGAGGTCACACGGAGAGGCCGCGCACACAGAGGGCAGTGACAAGAGGAAGAAAAGAAACCGCGCGAACAGACAATCAGAGAGGAACAAGACGGCGGATAGAAAGAGGAACCGAATCAGGCGAAAAAGATCGGGACCTCTGATACCATGTTAGAAACGAACAAGAACAAACCGGAAGGGATTAACAGAAATTTTATTATCCAAAAAATGTATCTATTACAAAAGTATGACCTCCCTTTTATAGAATGGAGGAGAGATGAGAAAATACAAATTAGAGATGTGAGACTAAAAATTTACAGGACTAAGCGGCCTATACAAAACACAACCCGCACAAGCCGCGCGGTTAGAGGAGAAGGGCTAACCTCTCGGCTACCACCAGAGAGAGAGAAGACGCCATGGGAGACCGCTAGACCGCCCGGTCTCCAAGCCGCCTGAGACAGACCGCTAGACTGCTCGGACTCCAGACAGCAACAACCAAACCGCTGAAGGGAAACTGCCAGACCGCGTGGTCTTCAACCCGCCAAGACAGACCGCCAGACCGGCCAGTCACCAACTCCAACACTCGAGAAGGTAATCTTCTCATCGGGGGGGGGGGGGGGGGGGGGGGGGGGGGGGGGGGGGGGTAGAGTTTAGGATGGGGAGCCAACGCTCCGACGATACATGGTTTGGAGGCTCGCCTTCCGTGAAGCCTCGACTCCCACCCCCCATAGATCACTCTGATACCTCATCGAGCTCCAACATCAACCCGATCCTCGCACCTGTCTTCCTCTGCCCGAGGCAAGACTTCCTCGATCCGTAGCCCCTGACGGTCCTGCTGCTGCCCCTGTTGATCCCTGTTTCCCCTCATCTCGAGGAACTCTGGACACGTGGCTGTGGCATGCCCCTCCTGATGAAAGTCACAGTAGGGTAACTCCACCCTAACCACCTGCCTTCTCCTTCGCCCAACTCTCCTCCTTTCCCCCATGACTATTGCCACAACCTGATTCTGGTCGGGGAGGGGTGGTCTCTGGTCTTGCCTTCCACCTGGGGGTTAGAACTGACCCTGACCCCCTGGCGGTAGTATCCTCCGTGAAATCCTCTTCGCGGCCCCTAGTCCTGCCATTCCGGCCTCCAACCTAGCCGATGGTTCGGCTCCTGGTGTCCCCACCTAGGCTGCTATTGCTGCTGCTGCTGCTGCTGCTCCCTCTGTTGGTGTTCAGCTCTCCTCTCCTCCTGACCTCTGCTACCTCTTGGCTTCTCTTCCTCCATGGCCTACCTGTCCAACTTCCGGGCAAACTCCGGGTTCGACGCCTCTATGTCGACCTCCCTTGCCGCTCTCTCCATCAGTTCCTCGAAGGACACCAGAGACACCCTCTTCAACTCCATCACAAAGAACCCCGACTGAAGCCCGAGGGTGAAGGCCACCATCATGGTATGCCTTGACATCTCTTGTTTCTGGAGAACCTCCTCCTAGAATCTGTCCAAGTAGCTCCCCAAGGACTCGTTCGCGCCCTGTTTGACCCGGAACAGAAACTTGGACTCCCTCTTCCTCTTTTTCGAAGTAGTGAATCTCAGCATGAACCCCCGACGCAAGTCCTCAAAACCGTAGATGGAGCCGGCCGCGAGCTGGTGGAACCACTCTCTCGCCTTCTCCTTAAGGGTGATGGCGAAGAGTCTGCACTTGAACCCATCCCACATCTGTTGGATCGAGACCACGTCCTCAAACCACTGGACGTGCTGAACCGGGTCGCCCTTCCCGGAGTAGTAGGACATTTCTGGCTCCCAGAATCCCTCTGGTACTGGGGTTGAGGAGACAAGCTCGCTGAAGGGGCTGCCCCTCTCTGTCGGGCGAGTAGGGGGATCTCTCCCCCAGCTCGCCGAACCGGCCTCCACTCGCCGACTCGGGGAAGAGTTCTCGCCCCTGGAGATCTCGTCTGCTGCCTTCCTCCGCTACCTCCTTCCCGGGTCGCCAAGCCGGGTCATCCTCTCCCGGAGCTAGGGCGGCGGCAATTGGGACAACTGGTGTCGAGCATTCGGTACGCGCTCCGAGTGCGACCCTGAAGAGACCGAGCACTTCCCGCCTGAACTCCTCGAACATCCCCACTGTAGCAAGAGGGGGAGGGGGTGGCGAGTCAGCCCTGTCTGAGCCTTGTCATTTTTTTCCAATCATCGAGCTTGCTGAAGATTTTCTGTGCTGACTACGCTCCACGCTCACCGTACCAAAATGTTGAAACCGAAAACTCGGTCTCGGTTGAGTTCACCCTCGGGGAAGGAGTGATCACACACTTACTTCTCTCATGTGAGCCAAAAGACTGAGGAAGAAGAACAGGGGACAAACCCAAGGGCTCGGTGTGGAGGTCCTACCACACACCCGGAAGATCGTAGAGCGTTTCCCCTCCCTAGCCAAATGCCGGGCTACAGATACCTCAGAAAGCGCTAGAAGATTGGGACACAAATAAGTATGCCCTCTGAGGTACCCCCTTGGGTCTATTTATAGTTTTCTGAAAATGATCTGCCAAAAGCTAACCTCCGCTGTTCTAAACAGCTATGTGCAGTCCAGGTTGGTCTGCCAACAACGTGATTTTACTGTTCTGAATGGCTAAATGCAGACCTCTGAGGGCATACAGGTAGTTTTCCTCTGGGCCCTGCTGGGCGAGTGATCTGTGAGAGCACCACTCGGCTAAAGGAGGGAATGCCGGGAGCACAATGCACTCGCCATCTTGAAGATCTCTGAAGGGCGAGTGCTTGGTTGGGTGGCCACTCGCCCAACTTGGCGAGAGCTAGTCTCGCACACGCGCCAATGCGCGAGATCCTTAGGCGAGTGCTGGGTGAATGTGACACTCGCCGAAGGGCCAAACCATTCCTCTTTGTGCTGCGCGAATGCCCCTCTTTAGGCCTTGGGCGAATGCTGGCCAAACTGTCCCACTCGCCGATCTGATGGTGTCCACTCATCGAATATGAGGTTGTACACTTAGCTTGTCGATGATGGATTTGAACGACGATATTTTCAAAACCGATGATTATAATAGTGAAGTAGTGCGTTATATATATTCAATTTGACAATGAAGAAGAATTATCTGATGAAAGTGATACTAATGTTGAGAAGCTTTGCAATGCCATTTCATCTAGAAAGCAGGTGGAGAAATTCTTGTATTTAAGGAGCTGGTGGAAAAAAATCTTGTATTTAAGATGGAATAAGATAAATGTTGTGTACATTTCGAATGAATATTGTAGGTTTCTGTGAGTTTTCTAAAAATGTGTTTTCAATTTCCTGTGTTTTCAATTTCATGTGTTTTCCGGCCAAGGTGGCGGACGGCCCTTGTCGGCCGGCCGATGCTGCCTGACGGCTAAGGGGGACGGCCAGCGCACAGGATCCCGTGCGCGGTGGTTATTGTGTAGATTGGGCTTGCGGATCGCGCGTATGACGGTTTCGTCCTATAACTCCAAACTTTTTTAGTACTTGGGAGAAGTGGGGATTCCGATTATTCATAGTCCGGAATCCCTATAAATTGGGAGCGATCCCATCAATTAAGATGAAGCTTTTGGCTTAGGCTTTGCCAATTTGATAACCTGGCCCGGGTAAGCTAATATTGGACAATTGACTCTCTTTGTGAAATTTAAATGAATAAAAACCATTGGGCAATTGGCTTTCTTTGTGCAAGTCAAAAAGAAAAATGATACATGGTTGTAATTACTATTTTCATTTTCTCGACCCACCATATGGCAGAAGGAAACCACGGAGGCTTGCCATGCAAATGCCTTCTGTTGGGCCTATGAGCGGCGGGAGTGTTATTATGCAGAGCTTGTGCGTCCGAAAGCAGGTGAGAATAGGCGGAGTACTGTCATGACTGGATTACTCTTGCGTGAGACACGGTTGGTCCCAACACTCACTTGAGAGAATTGAGCAACTCACAACAAGGATAAAAAAATATTTTTAATATTATTTTTTTGCAAAAGAATTCTTTTTATCTCTAATAACACAGTAAACAAAATGAATATATTTATATTTTGTAAGATACAAATTAATTTACTTCAGAAAAACAACATGCATTTCAGTGACACATTTTTACAAAAAATTATGTTTTAAGAAATGTTTGTGTACAATCCCGTAGTCAGGTGAGTGGGACCCTCCCCAAATGTCAGCCTAGGGGCGAGCTTTGAGCGGCGATTTGGCGTCCCTGTTCGAGGACGTGCGGGTGCTCGCGCGTGCGTGCGGAGGTGTATAGGCCTTTTAATATATATACATTATATATTATATAATGTATATATTTATATTTATATTTATATATATATATATATATATATATATATATATTATATTATATTAGAATATATATATTTATAGATATAAGTAGAGGGGAGGAAGAGAGGAGGGCAGCAACAATTTTCATCTCCCCCCCACGACCTAGGTCTCGGCCAAGAAGAGGGCAGCCGCCGCCCCTCCCCTCTCCCTCTCTCTCGGCCTGGAGCAGCCCGATGCCGGCCCCCCCCCCTTTCCTCTCTTCCTCGACCACCTGGTGCAAGTCCCGGCCACCTGAGGGGAAGCTCGGCCTGGAGGAGCAGCCGGCCCCTCTTCCCTCTCTCCCGTCGACCTGGGGCAAGCCGAGCGCCGGCCCCCTGCCTCTCTCCCGTCGACCTGGGGCAAGCCGAGCGCCGGCCCCCTGCCTCTCTCCCGTCGACCTGGGGCAAGCCGAGCGCCGCCCCCCTGCCTCTCTCCCGTCGACCTGGAGCAAGCCGAGCCCCGACCGCCATCTCCCCTGCCTCTCTCTCGGCCTGGAGCAAGCCGAGCCCCGGCCCCCTCTTCCCTCTCTCCGTCCAGGCCGCCGCAAGGAGGAGCAGGTCGAGCTCCTCCTTTCTCTTCCAGTCCCGGCCCCTCCACTTCTCTGTCCAGGCCGCCGGCTAGGAGGAGCACAGCCCGGCCCCATCTTGCTCCCTCTGTCCAGGCCGCCGGCTAGGAGGAGCACAGCCCGGCCCCATCTTGCTCCCTCTGTCCAGGCCGCTGGCTAGGAGGAGCACAGCCCAGCCCCATCTTGCTCCCTTTGTCCAAGCCGCCGGCTAGGAGGAGCACAGTCTGACCCCATTCTGTCCAGGCCGTCGGCTAGGAAGGGCCAGCCCGAGCTCCTCCCCATTTTCCCTATCCAGGTCGGCCATCTTCCTGTTGTCACCGGCCGCAAGCGTCTTGGAGTGGAGATTGGACACCGCCACCTGTAGCAAGCTTGGTCTGGAGCAAGACTCGGCCTGGGGTAAGGCTCGCCTTAGAGTGGAGATCGGCCACCGACGCGACCGCATGCAGTAAGATCGGCCCGGAGCTCCTCTCCCGGCCCCGCCGCCTAGCACGCGTCAAGGGTAACGAAGTTTCTACTTGGGCAGGTGAAGCCCTTAATTTTCATATTTGCATGGAAGCACCTCTCCACCGACGAGTGGGGGAAGGATGCTATCCGACGGGTTGACATGTGCGTCCTCGCCTTTAATTGCATTAGTGTCTGGAAGTGTGAGTACGAGTTTAAGCATGCTGTGTGAAGCCCATCCGGACATGTGAGCCGGATTGGTGATGTTCTGGGGTTCCCGGAGAAGACTCCGAGGAAGTTGTTTATTAGCCGCTTGCAGGAAATGCGCACCATAGCCCCAATAAAAGGGGGTGCGCGCATTATGTTTGACCCGCTTATGTTAGCCGACTGATGCCTAGTTGGCCGCTGCTCGTCGGAACGTTAGCGTACAGGTGCTGCAGTATCAAGTGGGGAATAGCGGGCTTAAGCCCAAGCTCGTGCCGGCCCTCAAAGGCCTAATTTGTTTATATTGCCGGCCTGCGTGCCGATGTATGGAATTCATATTCCTGTATTTATTTAAATGCATGTGATGCTCTGTGAATGTTTTTTTTATCCTTTTCATCTTAGGCGAGCGGTATGCTTGCGAACCGCTCGCCCCGTGGGAGCCCCGAGGTATAGTTGCCGGGAAGCCCCTAATGGCCTATTGACAGCCTTTTAGGACAACGTAGTTACGTTGTTAGCGGCCCAATTGGGGCTGCGTGGAGTAGGGCTGCTGGACGGTATTACGCCATTAAAAAGGCGGGCGGGGGACATTTTATATAGACCCGAGGTGGCACATCTAGTTAAGGAGTGGATCTTGAGATCCTCCTTGGATGTTCCGGTCGGCCAAGAGAGCCCTCCGAAGGTGCCTTAGCTCAGCCCTTGGCTTGGGAGGGGAAGAGTTTGTTAGTCTTCTGGGTATGCGGCAGGACCTCCACGCTGAGACCTTGGGTCTGTCCCTTGTGTTCCTAGTCCTGTGCCTAGATCGTTTGCTTGAGGGTAGTAGGTGCGCGGTCACCCCTTCCCCAAGGGTCGAACTCCAGAGAGACCGATTTTTCGGTTTCAACAGTTTGGAAATAATTAGATTAATAAAATATTTAACTAAGATTGTATTATTATTAATTAATATTTTTTATAAAATACAAATTAATTTATGCTAGCTAGGGACCCGTCCCGGTTAGGACCGGTCCGGTCCCAGGGGTCCCTAGAGGTCCCCTTTTTGCATCAAAGATCGGCCCCGAATCAGGATCGGTAAATGATCGGTTTTCCTCTTCATAGTTTAATTAAATATAGTATAGATAATTTATTTTTTAAATTAAAAAATAAAAAAGACCGGTCTGAACCTGTTAGGACCGGTCCTCCGGTCACAAGCCGGTCCTCCTTAAGAGGAGGAAAATTGGTCCCGGGCCGGGACAAGCTTGAGCGGGACCGGTCCGAGACTGGTAGACCAAAAGACCGGTCTTTTAAGAGACCGGTCCCGGATTGGCCCGACAATCCTAATGTGCACGACTAACTTTAAAAATAACCCGCATCTTAAATAAAGAGAAAATCCATAGTTAAAAGTTAAAAGTATATTTGCCTCACTAATATTACCTAGTGTTAAGAAATTGATTGAGAATACCATTTCAATTATATTATCAGTTTGACTTGGTTGGTGTTTTGACCTTCTCAGCATTCCTTTACTCTTTCTTTGCCCGGTTGATGTTGAATTGCTATTAGGGTTTACAGTGCCCGGTTACTTGGCGTATTTTATTCGCAGACCGCTTTTATCTAGCTATTCACAGACCAACATTCTACCCGATTAAACAATTTTAAGAGAATTGATATTAGCAGTCCATAAATGGCTATTCGCAGTCCAAAATGTAAGGAAATATCCTTCTTTCTTCGCAGTCCATAAATGGCTATTCGCAGTCCATAAATTCCTTGATATATCATTTCCTCACTGCTCCACGCGCCTTTTAAAACTCGTCTTTAGGGGCATTTTCAGGAGAAGTGTTCAACATGAAAGTTGTAGATCTCGACGATATCTACAACTTTCATGTTTAACACTTTTTGATTTGAAACCGTTTAGGGCCCCGATTTGGCCCCCGAAAAAAATCACGCGGAACTTTCAAATGATCCGCGTGATTTTTTCGGAGGTCAAATCGGGGGCTTAAACAGCTTCAAATCAAAAAGTATTCAACATGAAAGTTATAGATATCGTCGAGATCTACAACTTTCATGTTTAACACTTCTCCCGAAAATGCACCTAGAAGACGCAGTTCAAAAAGGCGCCTATTTATTTTAAAAAAAATTATTTATTTTTTAAAAACGGGGTCGCGCTAATTCCATTCTTCCGTCCAAAATTTTAAGGTTTTCTAAGGTCCAATAGATGCGAGTATTTATCTATTTTGTGTTTGTTTTCTCTTGCAGATGATCGCAACGAGGGCTCTAAATCAACACTTTTGCTCATTTTAAAAATTTTGTTGTTTGAAATTTTATTTTTTATAATTGGACTATTCTACTAAGAACTTTGTTTGGACTGCAAGTTTTATTTTGAACTACGATTATAATTTATGGACTGCGAATAGAAATGGACTGCGTATAGCCATTTATGGACTGCTAATATCAATTCTCCAATTTTAATATTGCTTTTCCAAATCGACGCTGTCTATTTGCAAACATCTCACTCCCGTGCCCTACCACCTTGCGAGACAAAGCAACCAGGAGTTCGTCGCCGGCCACCCTCCATCTTCCTCGATTAGCCACTCCCACTCGCCGACAACGTAACCCCTAGCATTCCCAACAACGCCTGCGACGCCCTCTCCTCGGCTGAGCCATCATCTTAGCCCGGCACCGCAACCGATCCGCCAAGCTCAACGAAGCCTCCTCTGTTCCGGCGACGTACAACTAAGCCGATCCCGACTTCGTCCCTCAACTCTCCGGCGACCGTCTATGCTGAGGCCGAATATCACCTCGTGGTAAATTTTTTATTCCCCTTTTCATTCTAGGGTTTAGGATATGCAAATATTTGTCTGATTTTCTTATAATACATGTAATAATATGGTTTTAGATGTTGATTTCATGATTCTGATATATTAAATGCAGTTTTTGAGGGGGTTTCTGATACGATCCAAAACAATCTTGAACACAAATGTAGAAATTAATGGATCATAACTAGTAATACATGGATTCAAAAGGGAAAAACAAGATACATGATAACTGATCTCTCCTAAGAGCCGAGCTCTGAACAGATTGATCGTCCGGCAAGGGGAGACTCTCCCGTGCAGCCGCGCAGAACCACCACAAGACACAATACATTCAACATGACATATAAGACATAACAAGTACTATATATAGAGATACAAATATAGGAAATTACCAAACTACCCCTAAATATAAAATAAGGATGCATCAATACTCCCTCCTCCAAAACGAGCTTGTCCTCAAGCTCGAACGACGCGTGGGAGATCGAGTCATCTGGCATCTTGACTTCGCGCCGAAACAACTCCCGATAACGAGTCGCGGTCGATGGAGCTTCAGCTAGCAGAGGTGGCGGCACCGTCCAAAAAATAATCCCCGAAGGAACGGGGTCCGACAGTAATGGCGAAGCGGTAGGTGGCAGCTTTAGTAAGACGGTCGGCACGAACGGGTATGGCGATGCGCCAGTGAGGCGTTGTGGCACGACGGTTGGCCAGAACACGTCCGACGGAACTCTAACCGACAGGAGCGGCGACAAGGTGACCGGTAAGGGTGGCGGAGCAGGGGCTGGCATGGGCTGGGTCGGCGGCACTGATGCTGGCAAGCCTGGCATGATGGTCGTAGCAAGCGGCGTCAGGGTAAGCGACGTAATGAGAGGCAGCGGTGGTGGTGAAATTTGCTGAGTGGGCAGCCCGACAGGAGGGATGGCATTGGCGGTGGCCCGCGGAGGCAGTGAAATCGGCAGAGTTGCGGCGGGTGGTGGATGCCGTGGCGGAATACTGGGGAAGCCCCCCCGCAGTTGGAGGATGTGTCCCCGAAGAGTGCGAGGAATCGTCGACGGAGTGTAGCGGAAGCTTGGCTTCAAGGGCTTTGATCAAGGCGCCATTGCGCGCTACCTGAGCATTAATTTTGGTGAGCATGGAAAATATTTGTATCCACCTTTCCTCCATAACATCAGCAGGTTGAAGAGTGGAATAAGAATTAATTAATGGAGAATTAATTAATTCAGAGTAAGAAGAGAGATGTCAAATATAATAGAGAAAAGGGGACATATGACTCAGTTGTTGTGAGCAAACGTTTGTAACTGTCAGGTTCTGAGCCACATTTTTGACTGGGGGGGGGGGGGCTGTAGCACCAAAAACAAATGGTCAATGATGGGCCATTTGAATTTCTTCATGGGCAACGTTAAAGACACTTACCCTGATGTGCCTTCCACATTGGCTGAGAATATCTTTTGTTCTACTTGTGGAAGCACCATTCATATAGTGACCATATATACTTTTCTGATCATACCTATTTGAAGGGAATATTCCCCTCTTGAATGAGATAGGTGGCCTAGATGCCATAGGCACAACTAGAACTTTTCTTTTCCCTCTGGGATGAGCAAGACTTGTGTTACCCTTAAAGCCCAACCCCTTCTTACCCTTCTGTGAGGAGGAGTCTATCAAGGGAAAGACTGTATTGGGTTGAGAGAAACTAAGCCACAATATTTTTCTCCCTCTGGAGCTTTTCCTCAAGATCTCTAATGAGACTGTTTTTGCTCTTTATAGTCTCCATCTGGATGCCTGACAGGGTTTTTAGTTGACTGAGTTCCCTTGTTGTCTGATTCAACACATAAGCTGTTTCAGCAAGCTGAGCCGCAGCAGGCTGAAGAGACAAAATCTCCTTAGTCTGCGTCTTAGTCAACTTTTTGCATTTCTTGAAGGCATCCAGAAGTTCACTATATCTGTCAATCAGTTGATTGACATCACCTTTTGAGCCAGAATTATCTTCACTATTAGGTAAAGAGGCTTCTGAACAAGGGCTTGTCTCATACCCAGACACAGAACTGGAGAGGGAATGTACCTTACTTTGACCAGGCTGATACTGACTGCCCTCTTCATCAGTCATTGCCATCAGCCCTCTGCAGCTGCGGGCATCTTCATCCACCTCTGAGTCATTGTCTGATAGTGTCAGAGGGGCCCTGATTCCCATTCTTACAGGAGGATAGACTTCTCCTGCTGTAACAGCTTTATCTTTAGCAACAACAGCAGCAACTAGCCCAATATAGACTTTCTTTTCTTCAGACTCAGATGATGATGAGTCTGTCCAGCTTTTCTCTTTCTTAGCCACAAAGGACTTTTCTTTCTTTCCCTTGTACTTTTGGTGAGATTTCTTCTCACCTTCCTCCCTTCTTTTCACTGGGCAATCAGCAATGACATGCCCTGGCTTGCTACAACAGTAACAGATAATGTTAATAGAATTATGTTTACTGGGTTTAGGTCCATACCTGTCTTTCTTGGAGGATTTCTTCCAGTGATGTGCTGAGGAGGAGGGCCTGCTCTTCCAGTGCTTCTTCTTCATCAGCCTATGGAGCTGCCTGGAGAAGACAACAAAGTCCTCATCAGACATGCTGTTGTCTGATGCTTCTGATTCAGAGCAGTCTGAATCTGCTGGTCTTCTTGGAGGAGAAGGGGTCTTCCTCCTACTTTTCCTTGTGGCTTCAGTTTTGAAGGCAACAGTCTTCTCTTTGGTCTGAGACTTGCAGTTGGTTTCTTCCTCTTTCCTGACAGTTAACTGCATCTCATATGAGAGCAATTTTCCAAATAAGGTGTGTGGTGGATTGTCACCCGGCTTGACCACTTCTCTGATGACACATATTTTTGTGTCTCAGTCTCTGGTGAGAGATCTAAGAAACTTATCATTTAGCTCATAATGACTAAAGATCCTTCCATAGGTCCTTAGTTCATTTACAATCCTAAAAAATGTTTCATAACAGGTGGCTATGTCTTCTCCCTTGGACTGTCTGAAAGCTTCATACTCCTGGTTGAGCATGGACTTTCTATCATCCCTGACCTCCTCTGTGCCTTCCATGTAGATCACCAGAGTGTCCCACATTTCCTTTACATTTGTGCAGTGAATCAGATTCTGAAGGGTAGAATCATTAATTACACTGACAATGATATTCTGAGCCCTCTTATCCATGGTGGCAAGAATGACTTCATCCTTTGTCATCTCAACATAAGTCTTGGGTGTCTGGATATTTGCATCCAGTACAGACACTTTTATGGGGATGGAAGGTCCTTCCTTAACTGTTATAAAAATTCTAGGGTCAGCTGCTTTCATGAACAACCTAACCCTTTCCTTCCAGATGCCAAATCCCTCCTTCCTGCAGATAGGAAGCTTCATGGCACCCAGCTCCTTATAATTCACTCCTGAACCCATAAGGATAGTAAGTAGCTATCTTGGAAGATCACTCAGATGATTAGATCCTTTTTGAGCAACCTCCCTCTGATACCACTTGAAAGTCTTTATTTTCAAGGTAGCTTACAACCTAAAGGGGGGGGGGGGGTGAATAGGTTTACACACTGTTATTATTCTCTTTTTAGTTTTTCCTTTAGCACAAAGTGTGTTGGCAGCAGTTCGCTTTCAAGAAGTTGCACAGAGAAAACAATACAGAAAAGTACACACAGATTTATAGTGGTTCCCCAACTTGTGAGTACATCCACTCTCCTCCCACCTTGCCAACTTCCTATTGGTCAAGACACTTCTCCAAAACACTGCTCTAAGGAGATTACACCTCAGATCCCTCAGGATCTCTCAGTCTCCTCCAAGACCTACAACTCAGCCACAAGGGCCTACAACTCAGTGATCAGCTGATCACCTACCTCATGTCAAAGGACCTACACTCAGGCTGGGAGGACAACCCTACCTCAGATCTAAAGGATTCTACCTCAGAGAGTTACACTCTCCTACAGCTCAGACAAATTGCCCTACCTCAGGCCAGTGGCCCTACAGCTCAGATCCAGTTGGATCCTATAACTCAGAGAGCTTCATGCTCCTACTACTCAGACAATATTGCCCTACCCCAGGCCAGTGACCTTACAGCTCAGATCCAGTTGGATTCTATAGAAAGATGAGTATTTGAATGTTTTGACACATGGATATTTCTCTGTGTCAAAAGCTATAGCTGAGTTATCTCAACACTATCTTGCTTCACAGCAGCAGGTGGAAGTTCTCCCTCTACTGGAAGAAGCTCAGAATAAAGATTCTGATCTTGCTGAAGAAGAAGATGAACTTGTGTTCTTCAATCAGCCAACTGCGCCCATTGGATAATGATGACTCTACTTTCTTCTTCTATCAAAAATCTTTCTAATTATGCTGTAGCAGATGAAGAAGCAACAACTCACTGTACTTTTTGTGTTCCTGCAGGAAGACTTCAAGCTCTATCTCGGCAGTAATGACGAGAGAGATGAAGTGCGGCCGTAAACCCTTTTTGAAATTGATAAAGATTTAAAAGTTATCTTGCGTCTTGGTCCATCTCTTCCTTTTGTAGTTCGCAGATCAACGGCTCTTAGAGATCAGCGGGCCCCACCTGCAGCTTCCAGCTGCACCTTACTTTAACGGAAGAAGACGTACAGTAGCTTCTCGACAGAGTTTGTCGTGTTCTGTAACTTCTCCGTACTTGATTTGAAATTAGTTGACATTGTCGATTTTGCTGACGTCAGCACCTGTGGACTTAGCCAAAATCGAGCATCGGTAGAATAGGCGTTGAGTGGATAAGCTTCACTCAACGCCAAAACACTTAGACATAATTCTGTCTTTCTAGGCGTTGAGTGAGTAAGCTATACTCAATGCCAAAACACTTAGGCAACCTTTCTGCCATTAGGCGTTGACAGCGTTGAGTGAGCAAGTCTCACTCAATGTTTTTTGCCTTATCTTATGTTGAAATATTTGATATAGCGGAAAACGGGAATCAGACGCAGGAACACTCCAATCATAAACTGAGCTTAATAAACCAGAGACAACAGAAGACAACAACAAAGTCTTGTAATATCAACAATCTTCTTTACAAGGCAAGACATACATGTCGAGACATGCATTACCAATGTACAAAGGGGAAGCAAACAAGCAAGCAAGCAATTACAAGCCGGGCGGACAGCCTCAGAGACCGCCGAGTCCGCCGAGTCCGCTGAGACCGCCAAGCCGCTGCTGCACCGAACTGAGCTACGGAGTCCGCGGACAAACCGTTATTCTGCTGAACGCCTTGTCCGCTCTCTGCAAGCCGCCTAACCGCAGAGGTTGCCTAGCTGCCAGAGACCGCGAACAAGAGCTGCTGCCGAACTGAAGAACAGACCGCCGAGACCGGCGGACAAGTTATTGAACTGGGAAAGCTGAAGGATAGTAGACCGGCTGGCCGCAACTGCGACCTGCTGCAAACCGCTGATTGTTAACCGCAAGCTCCACTGATCCCTGACCGCAGTCAGAACCAAAATCCTGGCTTCTCAGTGCTAGCCGCACAACCTGCAAACAACAAACCAGTTAACTTTCTTAAACCGTGCGGACAGAAAATCCGAGGCCGCAACAATTAACCCACACTCAACTTACTGTTCATTCAGTTAATTATGATGTGACAGGGGCTCCTATTTATAGGCACAGAGAGGAGTGTGGTCACCGCTCTAGTGGATAGAAACACCACCCCAACTCGCAGCTAGCACCAAGCAGTCCGCCCAGTCCGCATGGACAAAGCCGGACACTAGCCTATCCGTCAGACAACAAGGTGGACGGATAGGAAGCCAGTCCGGATGCCAGCGGACACCGCACCAGTCCGTAATAAGCAACGTCCACGACCAAAGGCACAAGCCGCCCGGTCAACCAGCGGACATTGCGGACTCTACGATCAGATAGAACTTGTCACAAGACGTGACCAAGTCCCCAACCGGAGAAAAAACTCTGGCGCGAGCTCAGCAGACAAGGACACAGTCCGTCAGCTCCCAAGGCAGTCCGCCAACCCGCGAGCTCCGCGGTTACCTCCTAACCGCACCACCAGATCAAAGGGCACATGGCAAAGCTGACCTCCCGATCTTCACAAGCAGTCCGCAACAAGCGAACTCCGCGAACTCAGAAAGAGTTCGCCCCTCCTGCGGATACACCACCTATCCACACGGTTACACCAGGGAACTAGCCAAACGCTGAACAACAAGTCGAACGGGTTGGTCGCCATCACCAGGCCGCAACATCAGACCGCCCAGGTCACACCATCAGTCTGCAGGACTATCCGCCCAGGCCGCACGGTCTGCCTGATCAACCCCCACTTTCACTTCACAATTTTCAACAGCTTATTCTCCAGCCTCTTCTGTATGCTTGGCGTTGAGAGCATTGAGTGAGCACGCCTCACTCAACGCTTTTTATCTTAGCCATGCTTTCTGCTTCTTGGCGTTGAGTGTGTAAGCTCCACTCAACACCAAACTACTTAACAGATTTTCTTCTGTTATCTGGCGTTGAGTGAGTGAGCTACACTCAACGCATTTGGACTTAGCCAAATTTTTGTGTCTAAAAACAACACTGACTTTGAGAATTAGTCAACGCATTATCACATGGCGTTGAGTGAGCTTGTCTCACTCAACGCCTGTGGACTTGGTAAATATTCACAGTTTTTCTGTGGCGCTGACTGACTGAGCTATACTCAACGATTATGAAGCTATGAAGTTGAGTGTCTGTGGAGTTAGCCACTTTTCTGCTTATTTTTCTTAGGCTTTTACTGCATTAGCCTAACTCACAACTTTCTGCTGTATGACGTTGAGTGAGTTGACCTCACTCAACGCCTGTAGACTTGACCACATTACTATCTAGCCAATATTTAGGCTAACACTATCAAGCTATATTCAACGAATTTGATCACCTGGCGTTGAGTGAATAGACCTCACTCAACGCTCATGGACTTAAGCGATTTTTCAGCCTATCCAGCATCTTCACCTTGTGACCACCTGACACACTACTTGGAATTCCTGTCCTGTCAATGTTATAAAGACTGACCTGTATGTATGAACTTGAACATACATTAAATATAGGGTGGTGTTAAAGGCACATCATTTTTGGCTATGTGCACACCCATCAAAAATATAATCCTTAATAATTTAGGTTTTCTAAACCCCACCCAACTAAAGCCGAAGCAGCCCGCCTCCCCCTTCTCGATACGCGCTTTTTGAACTGCGTCTTCTACATTCATTTTCAGGAGAAGTGTTCAACATGAAAGTTGTAGATCTCGACGATATCTACAACTTTCATGTTGAACACTTTTTGATTTAAAGCCGTTTAGGCCCCCGATTTGGCCCCCGAAAAAATCACGCGTAACATTTATATGTTCCGCGTGATTTTTTCGGGGGCCAAATCGGGGGCCTAAATGACTTTAAATCAAAAAGTGTTCAACATGAAAGTTGTAGATATCGTCGAGATCTACAACTTTCATGTTGAACACTTCTCCTGAAAATGAATGTAGAAGACGCAGTTCAAAAAGACGCGTATTTCATTTTAAAAAAAACTATGCAATCACGGCAACGTCATCCTCCCCACAACTCTTGTGGACATGTACTGCAGATGCGGGTGCGTTGAAGCAGCTTTGGAGGTGTTTCGCCGGATTTAGAGCAAAGACGTCGTGCTTTGGAACGTGATGATCGGAGGACTCGCGATGCATGGTCATGGCCGCCTTGCCGTCGATCTGTTTGCTCTGATGAAGGAGATGACAACGGCGTCCAACGAGTTCACATACATTGCAGCTATGTTTGCTCAGACTGTGCACATAGTATTGATGTGCACAAAGCCGAAGATGGTGTGCACATAAAATTTCAATGGATGCACATAGTATTGGTGTGCACAAAGCCGAAGATGGTGTGCCTTTAACACCACCCTAAATATACCATTGTGTATGCTCATTGACATATTTGACTTATTCAAATCTAGGACATTGTGGGCAATGAACCCAACAAAAACGTTATTTTGAGAGATGGGAGTGGTGGCAAACAACTTTCCTATTTTCTCATAGATGTGACAATCTCCTTGAGAGAAAGAGTCAGCGAAGCCTTTTTGGACAAGTTGTCAGACGATGAGAAGATTTTGCGCGAGCATTAGTACCCAGTTGACAACCTCAAAAAACTTAGTTAGCTTTAGTGAGGACAACAATGGTTCATTTCCCTTCAATCTAAATAGTCTTCCGAACACCAAGAAAGACGTGAGATTTAAAAGTTTTATATAGATTGGTGAAAGAAGTCTTTTTGTTGCACATGACTAGAGCAGCCGTTGTCGATGAAACAAAGGTTATTTTTGTTGTTGTCTGCTTCCTTTGTCAGATTGGTGTAGAAAAGAACTTCTTCTCCAGTCTCTTTTGATCCCCCCATAGTTTGCTTCTTTTTTTGCGCCAACAGTCCTTATCCAAATGGTTAGGGCGTCGACATCGTTCCATTTTCAGAAACAATCCTTCGTTTCATGGTTTGTCTGTTTGGACAAGGTGCAGACGCGATTTGTCTTATTAGATTGTCCTCTGCCTTTCCCCCTTCCTTTGCCAAAAGGTGGGAGAAGGTTTGCAGAGAAGTGCTTGTATGGAGCAAATTGGAGATTGAGCTGTGATTGAAAAGCATATTCGAGGGGCTGTGATCTCTTCGTTTGATCCTCGTGAGCTTGCAGAGAGCTCTGAAGCTCAACAAGAGAGAAGGTGGAGATTTCACGAGCTTCCTCAATCGTCGTGACAACACCATCAAAGTTTGGTGGAAGAGAACGAAAGATTTTGGAGATGATTTTGCTGTTATCTATATTGTCTCCAAAATTAATCCTGATTTGGTTCACAATAGTGCTAGTGCGTGCGTTGAAGTCTTTGACCTTTTCATCTGAAGTTTAATTGTGACAACTTTCTTCGACCCTTTAAATTAATCACAAAGGGTATCCCATGCCTGCTTGGAGGAAGAAGCCTCCATGATACACGAGAAAATTGTGTTAGCAACCTCTTTTTGAATGATGAGTAGAGCCTTGGCATCTTGCATCTGCTCTTCAGGGCTTGCAGTGACGGTGGTGCCTTTTTCAGCCTTGCTGGAGGCAGAAATTTGGGGGCCATGATCAATAACACTCCACAAACCCTAGGAATGAAATAATGTTTTCATTTTGATGGCCCAAAACTCATAAGAATCTCATTCGAACAAAGGAACACCACAGAGAAAGAAGCTAGCTAGGTGAGGTAGATGATGAAACCAAAACTTTAACTACCTTGCCAGGAAAGAGGATAGAAGGTCAATGGCACAGTGATCTGATGTTAAATAAGAGTATTTTCAAGTACTTCACAACATAAGCACACACAACATTCCTCTCACAAGAACTTCATTCATTTTGTTGAGAGAAGCCAAAATTTGTATGTATTGCTTGTGTAAGTAAATACAAGGAGAGAATACAATTATATAGGAGATGAGAAGAGAGGAAAAAACCTATACAAGATGTGAGACTAAAGAAGAGAGAATACTAGGGCCTTTATGGGCCTTTATACATGGGCTTTTCTAATACTCCCCCGCAAGCTGGAGCGTACAAATCGTATGCACCAAGCTTGGACAAGCATTGATAGAAGAGGGTACTTGACAAGGCCTTTGTGAGGACATCCGCAACTTGTTCAGTACCAGGAACATGTCTGAGGTCGATCTTCTTTAGTTGAACCTTTTCCCGGATAAAATGACAGTCGACTTCAATATGTTTAGTTCTCTCATGAAAGACTGAGTTTTTGGCAATGTGTATAGCAGCTTGACTGTCACAGAGGAGAAGAGCCGGTGAAGGAAGCTTTACACCCAGATCGGTGAGAAGGCTTTCAAGCCATGTTAGTTCCGACACCACTGATGCCATCGCCCGATATTCTGCCTCAGCTGATGATCGAGCAACGACCGCTTGTTTCTTGCTCCGCCAGGTAATCAGATGTCCTCCAAAGTACGTGCAGAAGCCACTGGTGGACCTTCGATCATCGAGGGACCCAGCATAGTCAGCATCAGAGTATGCTACCAAAGTAGGAGAGGAAGAAGAGACTTTGTACACCAGTCCTTGTCCAGGAGCCTTTTTGAGGTATCTGAGAATACGTTCAACCGCCTGAAGATGAGAGCTTCTGGGGGAATGCATATATCGACTGACGATTCCAACAGCGAAGGAGATATCTGGTCTGGTTACTGTGAGGTATATCAATTTTCCAACTAGGCGACGGTAATATTCTGGATTTTCCAGTAGGATATCTGAGTCAGAGGCCTGCGCGCATAACTTGTGATTGACATCCATTGGGGTGTCAACCGGCTTACAGCCTGAGTAACCCGCATCATGAAGAAGGTCAGTACAGTACTTTCGCTGAGAAAGGATCAAACCATCTGGTCGTCTGGCGACTTCTAGGCCCAAGAAGTACCGAAGGGGCCCCAAAACTTTTGTTTGAAACACGGTGCTCAGATGAAGTTTGACCGCCAGTATTCCATTCGAGTCGTTCCCAGTAATAATGATGTCGTCCACATAGACTAGCAGAAGGACGGTCCCGATAGATCGGTGGCGTGTGAAGAGCGAGAAGTCGGCGGAGCTTCGAGTAAAACCAATCTCCCGGAGGGCCTTACTGAACTTGTCAAACCATGCCCGGGGGGACTGTTTGAGACCATAAAGAGCCTTTTGAAGATGGCAGACTTGAGACTCCCCCGTGGTCTCAAACTCGGGAGGTTGTTGCATATACACAGTTTCCTGGAGATCACCGTTCAGAAACGCATTTTTGACATCCAGTTGGAGGAGGGGCCACTGGCGATATACCGCAACAGAGAGGAGAACCCGGACTGTATTGAGTTTGGCCACCGGGGAAAAGGTCTCCTCGTAGTCGAGCCCCTGCTGCTGGGTGAAGCCACGAGCCACAAGGCGGGCCTTTAGGCGGTCAATAGTGCCATCAGCAGCATGTTTAATAACAAAGACCCATTTACACCCAACGGGTTTCTGACCGGAAGAGGGACGAGGGTCCAGGTCTGATTAGTCCAGAGAGCAGCCATTTCCTCCTCCATGGCAGCCCGCCAGCCAGGATGTTCGAGCGCCTCCTGCACAGAATTAGGAACAGAAACCGAGGAAAGAGAAGTAGCAAACGTGTGAAGATGGGGAGATAGGCGATGTAGAGAGACGTAGTGAGCCAGAGGATGAGCGGTGGATGTCTGTACCTGATCTGCCGGGCGCGGAGTAACCGTGGTTGAGGCGGACTGCAGTGGGGCCATAGAGCAACGGGGGCGACGAGTATAGACCCGGATGATGGGTGGGGCGGGGGGAACAGGAGGTAGAGCTGGTGGAACCGGTAGCAGCGGCGTTGTAACGGGGAGAACTGGGCGTGGGATGGATGGAGGTAAAGGAGCCGAAGGAGTAGTGAGAGAATCCGAAAAAAATGGTTGAGTCTCGCGGAAGGTGACATCCGCAGAGACGGAGAGCTTCCGAGTGACGGGAGAATAACAGAGATACCCCTTCTGAGTACGGGAATAGCCCACGAATATGTGTTTAGCCGCCCGAGGATCCAATTTGTCCGAGGGCGGGCCCAGATGGATGGACGTAACAAGTGCTACCAAAGATACGGGGCGGAATAGGGAAAGCCGGCGTCGAGGGAAACAACAGGCTGAACGGAGTAGCATAGTGGAGGACGGAGGAAGGGAGACGGTTGATGAGAAAACAAGCCGTGGAGACCGCAAAGTTCCAGTGATGCTTGGGCACATGCATTTGAAGCATGAGGGAGCGAGCCACATCAAGTAAGTGGCGGTTTTTATGTTCGGCAACGCCGTTTTGTTGAGGCGTGTAGGCACAAGAGGTTTGGTGGATAATTCCGAACTCAGAGCATATAGTAGCAAAGTCGTGGCCAGTGTACTCACGAGCATTATCCGTGCGCACAGTTTTGAGGGTTGTATGAAATTGGGTACGAGTTTCAACGACAAAGGCTCGAAAAATGCGAGGAAGCTCAGAGCGATCACGAAGTAAGTATAACCACGTCATGCGAGAATAATCATCAATGAAAGTAATAAAATACCGGAAACCAGAAATACTAGTAATTTTATACGGTCCCCATACATCAGAATGCACTAAATCAAACGGAGCAGAGCTCCGGGTACAATGAGCAGGATAAGATGAACGCGGCTGCTTGCCGAGGATACAAGACTCACACTGAAACGGATGGAGAGAGATATCAGGGAGAGCCCGCTGGAGAACAGGTAGAGGAGCGTGGCTAAGACGGCGATGCCACTCGGTGGAGGAGACGGAGGAGAGGATAGTAGGAGGTGTGTCGAGAAGGTAGAGCCCGTTCCGCAATCCGCCTTTACCAATGGTAGTCCGCGTCCTGCGATCCTGTATGACAAACGAAGAGGAAGTGAATATAATAGAGCAATCCAGATCAGCAGTAAGACGACCAACAGAAAGTAAATTGAAGGGGGAACTCGGAACATGAAGAGCCGAGCGGAGAGGAAACGACGGGCTGAGAGAGATGTCCGTCGATCCGGAGACGGGAACAAGGGCCCCATTAGCCACGGTGATAGACCGCGGATGAGGAGAGTCCGAGTATGTGGCAGGCCGCTGGGACGTAATGTGATGAGTGGCACCGGAGTCCATGATCCAGGACAGACCGGTGGAGAGACAGGCCGTACCTGCTTGGGAGACGAAGGTGGAGGCCAGGGAAGCAGGAGGCGGGTTGAGCAGTCCCTGGAGGTGCTGGAGCTGGAGGCGGACAGCTTCAAGGTCCGGAGAGGCAGGAGAGGAGGCATCTGCGGCCACCGAAGCCGTCGGTCGAGGAGGATACCCATTCTTGCGGTAACAGGTCGCTTCAAGGTGTCCGTCCTTACCGCAGTAGGAACACTTCGGCCGCCCCCTGCCACCACGCCCGCGGCCCCGAGAGCCGGAGCGGCCACCACGAGCAGCGGGAGGCAAGGGAAGCAGGGGCGGAGGGGCCTGCTGAAGAAGGGCCGAGGAAGTCGGCGCAGGAGCATCCGGAGGAGGCGTCACGCGGAGGAGCATGGAACAGATCTCAGACAGGGATGGAACGGTGGGAGATGCCAGAACCTGAGTCCGGATAGTCTGAAGGTGAGGCGGAAGACGGGCCATCATAATAGCAATGCAAACCGCCTCCTTCTGAGCGCGCTGGGCAGCATGATCACTGGTAGAAGGCTGGTGCAGTATCCAGGCCTCGGCCAAAGTCTTAGCCCGAGCGACAAACGACGTCATGTCCGGGGCGCCACCGGCGTCGAGAGCAACGAGATCAGTGAGGATGTCGTAGAGGTGCTGAAGGCTGTCCTTGCCGGAATATAGTGAGTGCAGCTCATCCCATATAGACTTGGCCGTCTCGTGATACATGGCCATCTGATACGGCTCACCATCCAAGGAGTTGAGGAGCCAAGTCTGCACACGACCATCGTTGCGGAGCCAATCGTCCGTAGGGGGGGCCGGAGGAGCCTGGGTGAGGTAAGACAGGAGACCCTTGGCCTGGAGAACCCGGCGCACAGAATGCGCCCAAGGGAGAAAATTTTTCTTCCCGGAGAGAAAGATGGTAGTGATGCGTAATTCATCGCGCAGGTCGGTAGGACAAGTCGGGCGGTCTGCGGGCGGACTAGCCGCCGGGCCGGTGGAGTCAACAGAGGAGCCCATAGTCCAGGAAGACAAGCCGAACCGACTTGGAAGGAGGCCGCAACGAATAGGAAGGAGGCCGCAGCGACCAGGCAGGGGTCCGCTGGAGAGGCAGGCTGCAGAGACGGGAGGAGACCGCGGCGACTAGGAACAAGCCGCAGCGACGAATCAGCGAGCAGAAAAGGCCGGGAGAATGAACCCGCACGGTCACGATGCGAACACCAGCGGCCAGACAGGCCACGACCAGAGCGGGTAAGAAGCTGACCGCACGGTCTGGAGGCCGCGAGAAGGCGGCGAAAAAAGGAAAAGAGACCGCGAGTTAACAAACTCGAGCGGATAGGAGAGAGAAGCCGCGAGTTGACGAACTCGAGCGGGAGAGAGAAAAGAGACCGCGAGTTAACAAACTCGAGCGGATAGGAGAGAGAGAAGCCGCGAGTTGACGAACTCGAGCGGATAGGAGAAGGAAATCGCAAGGAGCAGAGGCCGAGCGGATAAGAGGGGAAGCTGCGCGGTTAGAACGGGAGACCGTGCGAGACGCACGGGAGGTGGGGTCCACGGGATAGAGGAGAAAAACTATAAAAGGGGGGGGGGGAAGAGGAGAGAACCTGGATCCACGGGGAGAGGCAGCGGACTGTCCGTTGAGGCTGCGGACAGTGAGCGAGAAGCGGCAGATAGAAAAGGAGGCAGACCGCTGGAGACCGCAAATAGTCCGCGAGGAGACCGCGGAGTCCGCCAGAAGGCGGCGGGTAGATGCGGTTAAAAAATGCACAGGACGGTTAGAGGATGGAACCTGGCTCTGATACCATGTTGAGAGAAGCCAAAACTTGTATGTATTGCTTGTGTAAGTAAATACAAGGAGAGAATACAATTATATAGGAGATGAGAAGAGAGGAAAAAACCTATACAAGATGTGGGACTAAAGAAGAGAGAATACTAGGGCCTTTATGGGCCTTTATACATGGGCTTTTCTAATACATTTCAATTACAGTAGATATATATTAGTCTTACACATGACATTGTGGCTATTATTCTATTACCGCTTAAGAGTTTTACTATTTTATTACAATGGGCTTTTGATACATAGGCCCACAAACACCATACATAACAACCCACGTAAAGTGTTCATATTGGCTACTATTCTTTATCTTGTAGCCCGAGCCCTGGAGATTAGACATTTCTATCATTCCCCTTTGTAAGCTCTAGGGTTGAAACATGGATGCGCAATCGTAAAGATTCAAATCGCCTTGTGCTAGAGGTTTTGTCATGAGATCGGCTAATTGATCTTCAGATCTGTAATATTTCAATGAAATTTCATTAGATTCCACAAGTTGTCGGATGAAATGGTATTTGAGATCGACATGCTTCATTCTTTGGTGTTGCACTGGATTAGCTGCAATCAAAATAGTAGATTGATTGTCGTCGTGCAAACAAATGGGTTCTATTTTCTTTTTAGATTCTCCAGCTATGTGCTTTTCTTTCTTTTCCCTCATTCTGATCTCTTCTTCATTTTTCGAAGACGGTTTCTGAACTGTTTGTTCCTATAGCATTCGTTGAAGCCTTATGGCTTTTGATGCTGCATGGGCTATAACGACATATTCGACTTCGGCGGAAGACAATGCTACTGATTTTTGTTGCTTTGTATTCCAAGCTATAAGTTTTGTTCCATGGAAAAAGAGGTAACCACTCGTGCTGGTGCAATCATCTAGACTCCCTCCCCAATCACTATCACAATACCCTTCAATTTTTTTTTCTCTGGAATAACATAGTCCCAACTTGGTAGTCCCTTTTAAGTAACAAAAAAATCGTTTGACAACAGTCATATGCATTTGTGAGGGATTACCAACAAATCGAGATACTATATTCATTGTGAATATTTGGGCGTGTGGTAGTTAAATACATCAAACTACCTACCATTTTGCGATATAATGTTGCATCAGTAGATTGGGAGGCAACTCTTTTCATCAGCTTTTCATGTGTTACCATAGATGTTTTCACTGGTTCGGCTTCATTCATGTGAAAATGAGTTAGCATATCAACTTTGTATTTCTCTTGATTCAGAAATGTATAAGTTGACTCTTGCATAACTTGTAAACCTAAAAAATATTTCATCATACCTAAATCTGTCATCTCACACTTTTTCATCAACTTGTCTTTAAATTTCTGAACAAGTACCTCACTTATACCGTCATATATTATATCATCGACATAGATGGCCAGAAATAAGAAATGTCCAGCTTCAGTTTTTTGACAATACAGAGCTGGTTCTGATGAACATTTAAGAAAGCCTTGCTATTGTACATAAGTGTCTAATTGTTCATTCCAGACACGTAGAGCTTGTTTCAAGCCATATAATACTTTTTTAATCTACAAACTTTCATTTCATCATGTGGTTTTGCAAAGCCTTCAGGTTAGGATACATATGCCTCTTCAGCAATCTCCCCATTTAGACATGTTGATGTTCAACCCATGTTCGTCGAGAGTGGATCTCCTCAAAGCCAGGTCAGCAAGAAGTCAAAGTCAACACCCAACATGGGTCAAAGTCAACATTCAAGACAGTAGAAGGCCCGAGCGAGTATGACGAACTTTCCCCGCATACTCGCCAGGTAGACGACTAGGGCAGTTGCTCGCCCGCTGTCGAACGAGCTCCCTCAGAAGTCGCCCAGTCGTCGGGGGATGAGGCTATAAATAAGACCCCTCTTGGATTTGCCTATAAATAGGACCCTAGAGGTACAAGAATATGAACTTCAGAATCTCGCAAAAGATCTCGACCACCTCTTTTTCTGGACTTCGAGCTGAGCCTTTGGATCTTTTCTTCAAAGAGATAAGTTGCGAGCTAGAGACTATTCCTCTTAGTTGCCGCTTTGACTTAGTCGCCAGCTAGAGTCTACCTTGTACCCTGCTCGGTCATTTTTGGTTGTGGAGGGGAAGCTTCTTAAAAGCATCCGAGTACATGGTGGGATCGCCCTACCACAGCGCCTGAGGCTCTTTTTGTTGCCCCTCTGTTTCTATGTTCTAGCCCGTGTAGCCGTCAAGCTCGACCGCTGGACCAGTAACCTTAGGTTGCCTTGATCCGATTTTTGGAGTAGGGACTTTCCCGGCTTCAACAGCTGGCTTGATGTCAAGCTGGTAGACTGGAAGTTGATATTGAAGAGCAATTGCAAGAAATAGCCGCACAATCTCCATTCTGGTGATAGATGCATATGTTTCAGTATAGTCTCTGCCCGGGACTTGAGCATATCCTTTGGCTACTATGCGTGCTTTATATTTTGCTATTTCTCCAATTTCATTATATTTTATCTTATATAGCCATTTTAAGCTAATGATTTCTTTATCATTTGGCTTATCCACAAGTTCCCAAGTATTATGTTTTTGTATCATACTCAGCTCTTGTTTCATTGCTTCTACCCAATGAGTCTTCTTTTACTTCATTACATGTATGTGGTTCAGTTACCATACAAGCAGTGAATTGTTGATTGTAAATGTCTTCTACTCTTTTGTACTTATTTGGGGGAGGTGATGACTCCTGAGCATTAGTCATACGATGAGAGCTGGGTGCAATCACACTGGAAGGTGAACTTTCACAGGATGGTAGAGGGTGTTGAGTATCTTCATTGGAAGAGAAATCATCCTCTACAACCGTAGGTAACTTTGAAGAGGAAGGATTCTGATCCCCTTTGGAATACCAAGTCCAAGCTTTGCCTTCTTGAAACATCACATTTCTTGAAATAATGACACGCTTGGTTATAAGATTATACAGTTTATAGGCTTTTGATTCATGACTGTATCCTACCAATATACATGGTTCGCTCTTTACTTCAAGCTTGTCTCTTTTGAAACTAGGTATATACACAAATTCTAATGATCCAAAAATTTTAAGATGTGCTACAAAGGGTTTTCTTTTATACCATGTTTCAAATGGGGTACTATCATTCAGAGCCTTTGTTGGTGCTCTATTTAGTAGATACACTGAACAATTGAATGCTTGTGTCCAAAACTCTTTTGTAGTTGTTTTGCATTCATCATTGTTCTTCCCATCTCCACCATTGTTCTATTTCTTCTTTCTACCACCCAATTTTGCTGATGTGTCATTGGAGAAGATAGCTGTCTATAGACGCTATGGGAATGACAAAAGGAGATAAATTCTATACTCATAAATTTTCCACCTCTGCCACTCCTTATTGCTTTTATTTGACAGTTACTTTGATTCTCCACTAGGGCTTTGAATTGTTTAAAATAATTGAATACCTCTGCCTTCGGTTTTAAGAAATAAATTCATTGCATGCGTGAGTAATCATCTACGATAAGCAAAAAATATGAATTACCTGAAATTGATGGTGTATTAGCTGTTCCCACACATCAGATGAAGTAACTATAAATGTTTAGAAGCCCTCTAAGATGTTTGTTTTGGCATTTCTTGCTGTTTGTGTTTGCCAAGTATGTACTCTTCACATTTATCAGCATTTGGTGGTATTGCTGGCAATCCTCTTACTAGAGATTGCTTGCCCAACTTATACAAATTTGTCATGCTTAAATGCTCATATCTTTTGTGCCATATAGTAGATGTCTTTAAATCTTCTTTAGATACATAAGATATATGATGTATCATAACACATGGAAAGATTTTATTATTTACCGTAGCAACAGTCATCGGTACTTGTAGTTGAACGAATAATAGGTTTGATACCTTGAAAGAGAACCCCCTTGCTCATACATATACATGAGTAAGGGAAAAGGTTAAAAGACAAAACTACCCCATACCGGGGTTACACATAAACAATACGGACGACTTGAAAGACCATTAATTACAACTCTCCCCCTCAAGAAAGAGAGAATAGATAGAGTCGTCTAGGGATGAAATCAACTGAGGATGGCATGGCTTATCCCATGTGTAGTCCACCAGATCCCTTTTGGCAGTCAAACTAGATATTAACGGGTCTCTAAACAAAGGCGCGACTGAGTTGGAGCGGAACTCTTTCAAGCAAGAAAACGGATACGCGTTAGCCGGAGAAAGGTAGCTAGAATCTATTCATTACCAGAAAGAATGAAAGACACTGGTATGCTGCGCATAAATCAGACTGTATCATCTTTCACTGTACCTGGCATGGTCTAATCTACTCATAGATGCATGCTTCTCATAGTAAAGCTCCAACCAGTCGCTCCTTGCCACTCTATCTATAGCTATAGCTTGTCCGTCCGAATAGGGACGCTTATTCAATCTCGAACTCTTTTCCCGCGCCTTGCCTGCTTCTAGCATCTATCATCTCTATTGTCGAAGAGTATATATCACAAGGTGGACGGAAACCCTGATTGCTCAAGAAAGTGTGTATTCAATATACCAAGCACGGACCGGCGCCTCTCTTCCTTCTTACAACGTTCACTTCCTCTAACGAGCGAGGAAACTTCGTTCAACACAACCTACGTTCTTGAAAAACCTTAGAAACCATTCAATCAAAGGTGCGACTGTGAAGGAGCAAGTCAACGAGTGAATATTGCGTAAGTGAACGGGGAGCTACGGCTGATCGAAAAGCGAAGATAGGCGCATAGCATAGTTCAGTGATCTATCCACGAAAAAGGGAACTCACAGAGGTAACGATCCGCTTCTTTTCATACAAGAAAACGAGAACTACAGTTCGAGTGAGCGGCTAAGTAAGCAGAGTTCGTAACCTCGAGTTATGTATAGGAAAGAAGGCAGCTAGTCGCTTAGCGGAGCGACAAGCTTGAGTTAGGCATCGATTGAAGAGCAAAGATTCAGGTGCGACTGTGAAGGAGCAGTACTTATCTAGAATATAGGAGAGGGGCGACTGAGTTGGAGCGATACCCGACGGACAAGCTGGCTTTGAATAGGAACGAGATTCAGAGAGTTGATACCTTGAAAAAGAAGGTTTGTAGCGAGCATCATGTCAGCAGCCCTTGCGACTGCGGGGAACCAATCAAGAATCAGGTCAGAGAAGACTCTTCTAAACAGGAATTCTATGATCCGCCGCTAATAGGTTTCTAATGAAAGCCGCTTCTGTCTTAGTGGCTTCTGTAATCCTCAGTCTAGTACTCGCAGAATCGATATCGCAAAGCGGCATTCATCTAGTTTCATTTAGTTACATCATTTTCTTCTCCTAAAAGCAAACGCCTGGGCGAAAGTACTTTCTTCTTTCCCTTCCTGTATTGCATGATCTTTTTCATACTTTCCTAAGGTGGGACAAGTGATCCTCTAGGGACTCACTATGGACAACAATGTCATCAAGATAGACAACAAGAAAGAATCTAGTGAGAAGAAATTCTCAAAGAAATCACTCATCAAATTACAGAAGGTAGCCGGGTCATTTGGTTGCCCAAATGGCATGACAAGTCGTAAAGCCATATCTGGTAACAGAAGTGGTTTTAGGCTCGTCTCCTTCTGCAATTCTGACTTTCCAATAGCCCTCCCGAACCGCATAAAAGGAAATGATTTGTGAACCAGTTCCATAGAAAGAGAAAGAATCTTGAATAGAAGAAGTGCGATCGATCTCTCTGCATCGTCAGAAAAAAAAGAGGCATACGAATCTGCGTAATCAAGGATCTGAATCCACTGAGCAAATCCGTATCCCTATTCCCTTCCTCAGAAACGGGCCGGGGGGAATGTCTTCTAGTGAAGGAGCGACTGTCAGGAGCGTGAGACCGTAGGGAAAGGAGAGCGCTTTTAGGAGAGATCTTTCAAGACAATCTCATCACAAGAAGGAAGCCGGAGCCCACTAAAGCAGCTTGTTTCCCAATAGTCCAGGGGCATGAAATAGAGATGGAAGCTCTCTAATAGGGGTCTACTACGTGACATCCAGACAATGGTAAGTCAGATCTGGCAGACAGGGGCAGCTAGGATTGTGCGATCCGGACACGAGGGCTGCTTATGAAAGTACGAATAAGAGGATGCAGAATAAGGATTTGATTTGTTGAATGGGAGGGCCCCCGATCCGGGGCTGGCACTGGATCGGGGGTCAACAATACACGCCTTTAAGTGACGTAACTCCTGGGTACTTTACATATCCGTCATTCGCATGACGAAAGAATATGTTAATTGGCTATGCCCTTCTCGAAGGCTAGAAACCTTTACTGCCCACACGTTTCGCACCTGGGGAATTCTTATTAAGGACTTGGAGACGGGGATTTCTTTCCGGCTGTCCTAACAAGACAAATAGCGTATAGAAGAAAGAATAGGAAAGGGATTCGAAGAGTGCTTACAGTTAGATGTGAAGGCTTACAAGCACTGAGGATTATAAAAAGCATTCTTCGCAAGATCAGAGCAAGCGAGTACAGGTCTGGTGCGCAAGTCATGGTCTTTGGAATGTCTGTTGATGGAGGATTCTGTCCGATCTCATTACTATGCAGAAGACGATTGAGATTCCTAACAGCATAGTTATCAAGGCGCGCGCCTAGGCGCGCCTGAGGCTCCGGGCGCACCAGGCGCAGCCCGCCGCGCCTCAGCACAGCTGAGGCGGGCGATGTGCCCCAGGCGCGCCTCAGGCGCGCCCAGGCGCGCCTAGGCGCGCGCCTTACAGGCTCCCAGGCGCGCTAAAGGCGCGCCTGGGCCTTTCAAGGTATTTTTTTTTAAAAAAAATTTTGATATGGGCAAAAACATGATTTTAGACGCACCCCTAGGCGCACTTGAGCGCCCAATTCGCTGAAATTGTGCGAATTGGGCCCCCAATTCGCTGAAATTGTGCGAATTGGGCGCCCAATTCGCTGAAATTGTGCGAATTGGGCGCCCAATTCGCTGAAATTGGGCGAATGGGCGCCCAATTCGCTGAAATTGGGCGAATTGGGCGCCCAATTCGCTGAAATTGGGCGAATTGGGCGCCCAATTCGCTGAAATTGTGCGAATTGGGCGCCCAATGCACCCAATTCGCTCAATTTCAGCGAATTGGGCGCCCAATGCACCAAATTCGCTCAATTTCAGCGAATTGGGCGCCCAATTCGCACAATTTCAGCGAATTGGGCGCCCAATTCGCTCAATTTCAGCGAATTGGGCGCCCAATTCGCTCAATTTCAGCGAATTGGGCGCCCAATTCGCACAATTTCAGCGAATTGGGCGCCCAATTCGCACAATTTCAGCGAATTGGGCGCCCAATTCGCTCAATTTCCTTTTTCCCCAATTTTTGCGCCTCACGTGCCTCAGGCGCGCGCCTGCGCCTTGCGCCTTGCGCCTAGGCTCCAGGGGCCCTTTGCGCCTCGGTGCGCCTTGCGCCTTTGATAACTTAGCCTAACAGTGAGAATCCGATTTGCGGACATGAAACTGAAAGAAGGGCTGGTTAGTTTGTGCACGTGAATCAGCAGCGGAAGACATCCGTCATCCCAAGCCTTTGAATGTCGTCGATAAACACGTCACACGCCAAGCTCTTGGTGAACACATCGGCCAACTGATCTTTGGAATGGACGAACAGAGTGACAACTGTCTTTTTATCCAAGTGATCTTTAATAAAATACCGATCAACCTCAACATGCTTTGTCCTGTCATGTTGGACCGGGTTATGGACAATGTTAATGGCTGTATTATTGTCACAGAACAAGGAGAAGGGGTCCGACACTGGGAATCCCAGATCTTGTAACACAGTGCGCAGTCCCTCACATAAACCTTGGGACATGACACTATATTCTTCCTCCGCACTAGACCGAGCCACAACATTTTGCTTCTTGCTGCGCCACGTCACGAGGTTCCCACCAACAAAGGAGCAGTATCTTGTTGTGGATTTTCTGTCATCATGGCAGCCAGCCCAATCAGCATCAGTAAAGACGTCAATCTTCAAAGTGTTGTTCCTGGAGAATAAGAGACCACGACCAGGTACTTTCTTCAAATATCGCAGCAAACGATACACAGCTTCTTGATGTCTGATTCGAGGAGAATGCATATAACGGCTTAGGATACCAACAACATACGTAATGTCAGGGCGTGTATGAGATAGGTATATAAGTTTGCCGACCAATCTTTGATAACGTGATACATCTATATGATCACCATCACCGTCTTCATCAATCTTGTGATTTTCCTCAATCGGGGTGTTCGCAGGAACACACCCAATCATACCTGTTTCTTTTAGGAGATCTAATATGTATTTACGTTGGCATATAAAGATACCCTGCTCGGATCTGATCACTTCGATACCTAGGAAGTACCGTAATCTTCCCAAATCTTTCACTTCAAATTCAGCAGACAAGAGGGTCTTAAGATTGACAATCTCCTCTGTGCTATTTCCCGTAATCACAATATCATCCACGTAGACAATGAGGACCACAACACGCTGTTCATGTCTCCGGATGAACATGGTATGATCTGATTGGGCTTGCTTGTACCCAAACTTGAGCATTGCCGTAAGAAATCTCCCAAACCAGGCCCTAGGTGATTGCTTCAGGCCATATAAAGATTTTCTGAGGTGACAGACGAGGCCTTCAGCTCCTTCCTTTACAAAACTAGGAGGAAACTTCATGTACACCTCCTCCTCGAGCTCACCATGGAGGAACGCATTTTTAACATCCAGTTGATGGAGCTCCCAGTCCAGGCACGCAGCACACGATAGCAACACCCGAATAGAATCCATCTTGGCAACAGGAGCAAACGTCTTCTGATAGTCAACTCCTTGTGTCTAGGTGTACCCTTGAACAACTAGACGTGCTTTGTACCGTTCCACCCTGCCATCTTGGTTCTGCTTAACAGAGAAGACCCACCGGGAACCTATAGCTTTCTTCCCGGAAGAGAGAGCAGAAACATCCCACGTGTGATTCTTGTCCAAGACAGACATCTCATCGTGCATAGCCTGAGTCCAGGCCGGTATCTCCAAAGCTTCCTTCCATGTCTTAGGACTAACAACTAGGGAAAGAGATGAAACAAACGCCTGATGGCTCAGAGTAAGATGGTGGTAATCCATGTGATTAGAGATAAGATGCTGCGTACAAGGAGCTTTACCTTTCTTGAGGAAAGCAATCAGAATATGCAGATCAGCTTCATCAGGATTTGAGTCCGAAGATGGCACTGGCAGAGGTCGAGCTGTGGTAACCTGAGTACCTGAACAGCGGCGGTGGTAAACATGAGGAAAGGGGGAAATCATAGTAGAAGAGTCAGGTACCTGGATGGGGGATATAGGTATCGGAGTAGAATGAGTAGAGGGAATGGTAGGAAGAAGAGGAAGAGGAACATGAGTAACATCCACATCATCACGGTTCTCCCCCTGACGAAAGAGGTGAGTCGAAGGCAGAAAATAGGGCTCTCCCTCACGGAAGGTGACATCCATGGTACAGAACAGACGCCTTGAAGGAGGGTGATAACAACGATAACCTTTGGTCGTAGAAGAATAACCAAGAAAGACACACCGCTGAGCCCGAGGGTCAAGCTTGTCACGATGAGGTTGGTGCACATGCACGAAACATACACAACCAAAAACACGGGGTGACAAATGAGAGGTATGAACCACACCCGAGGTGGAGAGATGAGCTAGAGGAGTGGTAAAGGAAAAGACGCGAGAAGAGAGACGGTTGATAAGGTGAGCAGCGGTAAGAACCGCATCACCCCAATAAGGTTTAGGGAGGTGCATAGTGTTAAGGAGGCAGCGAGCAACCTCAAGGAGGTGGCAATTTTTCTGTTCGGCCACTCCATTATGAGTAGATGTATAAACACAGATTTTCTGGTGGATGATATCATGAGAGGTGAGGTAAGAGTCAAAGGCATCCCGATCATCATACTCCCCCCCATTATCACTCTGAAGGACGCGAATAGAGACATTAAATTGTGTTTGCACCATTTTATGGAAAATTTGAAAACAAGAAAACACTTCACTTTTCTTTTTTAACAAATAAACCCACGTAGTACGTGAAAAACAATCAATAAATGTGACAAACCATCAAAAATAAGTGATAGAAACAATGTGGGATGACCCCCAAACATCAGAGTGGATAACATCAAAAGGAATAGTACTGGGAACAGAAAGATGAGAAGTAGTATGTCGCACATGTATAGATTCATCACATCATCACAAACAAAGTTCCGAAGAAACGGGAAAAAACAAGAAATAATGTTCGTAGATAAACAGAAGAGGGATGGCCAAGACGCCGATGCCAACGGAGAACATCCTCTGTAGTAACAACGGAACTGGAGAGAGCATGAGAGAGAGGAGTGTCCAGGTAGTACAAGTCGTCACGGTTGTACCCAGTTCCTGAAAAACACAAGAATTAGGAAAAAAAGTTATCGAGCAGTTAAGTGATTTTGTTATATTGCTGATGGAAAGTAAATTTTGAGGGAAAGAGGCAACATGAAGCACAGATGGCAGGGAGATGGACGGAGAACAAAAGATATTGCCTTTTCCCGCAATAGAGGACGAGCCGTTAGCAGAAATAACTTTCTCCTTACCAGACAAAGGGGTATAAGAGAGGAAACCTGAGGAAGACCCAGTCATGTGGTGTGTAGCCCCAGAGTCGAGCACCCATTCAGAAGGTGAGGTGGTGGTAGCATGAGCACTAGGCGTAGCAATGACAGCAAGAGACGTAGAACCTCCGGTGACAGGATCAGGCTGGGAGTGAAGCATGCGGCGGAAAGCATCCAATTCCTGGGCTGTAGGGGATGGAGACTGAGACGGGGTCTCATCATAGATATCAGTAGTGTACGCAGCATCATGAGAACGATAGCAACTGTGTCTATGTCCTCCGCGGCCTGGTCCACGACCCCAGCCACAACCACGGCCAGAGGGTGCGAGATGCGGATGAAGTTTGAAACATACCTCCCGAGAATGTCCCCTTCGACCACAGTAATCACAGATAGGCACAGAGGAGCCAGGAGTGGGAATGAGACCACAACCAATACCAGTCAGGGCAGAGCAATTAGGAGGAACCATGTCACTGAGAGACTTGCGGCGGTCTTCATCTCCGAGAACCATATTGAACGCCTCCCGAAGGGTGGGAAGAGGAGAGCGATGGAGAACATGTGTTCGAACCATATCAAAGTCCATATTCAATCCCATCAAGAAGACATGAAGGCGGAAACGGTCCTCCCTTTGCTTTAACTGGACGGCATCAGCAGTACATGTTGGAGTGAAATGCGCAAAGTAGTCCAGTTCTTGATACAACCGCTCAAACTCAGAGAAGAATGACGAGACAGTCATCGAGCCTTGGCGCAACTCCAAAATGCGGCGAGTGAGCTCATACACCTGAGTGGAGCTCCCAATCTGAGAGTATGTTTCACGAGCACGAGTCCAGATCTCGAATGCCGAGTCCATCAACATATAACTCCGATAAACCTTGGGTGACATCGAATGCAGGAGCCAGGAAACAACCAGAGAATTATCCGAATCCTAGCGCTTCCAGGAAGGATCAGAGACATTGGGCTCCTTAATCGTCCCATCGATATATCCAAACATCTGTTGGCTACGGATGACATGCTGGGCCACGCGTGACCATTCAAGGTAGTTTGTGTCATCCAAAGGTACCGTGGTAATCTTCAAGGAGCTGGAGTGTCCATGTGGCCGCGGAGGGTCACTCATCTGAGGCTGGATCACACTCGAAGAAGATACCGAAGAATCAGGGTCACCCTTATTGACGAGAAAGACGAAAAGAAACAGCAGCCTACAGCAATATTGTCAACATGGTGCGTACTGGAGGAGAGGTCGGACAAGACCAGCAGAAGAAGCAAGTATTGGAGGCAAGAAGCAAGTACTGCAAAAGAAAAAAACAAGTACTAAGAAGCCAGCGGCGGAATCTGTGCTAAGAAACAGCAGCCGGAGGCAGGAGAAGCCTGCGGCGGAAGCTGCGCCAGGAAGAAGAAGAGGAAGCCAACGGCGGCGGGATCTGCGCCAGCGAGTCCAGAGAAATAACCAGCGAGCGGAAATCAGCAGGGGAAGACGAGCGGAAAACAGCGGCAGAAGAAACAGGCGGACTGCGTCATGGAGGAACGGCGGTTGCGTTCCTCTCAGTAGTCAGCGGTGGGTTGGAGGCCGCCCGTCGTGTCCAGTGAGCATGCAGGCGTGAGCGGGAAGAATCGGCGGTGGCAGGATCTGGCGTGAGAAAGACGGTCGTCGATCTGCGTACCAAGTCGCGCGATTAGGGCGCCGGCCTCTGATACCAAGTCGAACGAATAATAGGTTTCATACCTTGAAAGAGAACCCCCTTGCTCATACATATACATGAGTAAGGAAAAAGGTTAAAAGACAAAACTACCCCATATCGGGATTACACATAAACAATACGGACGACTTGAAAGACCATTAATTACAACTCTTGTTGTGTAGAGCCATCAATTATTTGAGACTGATTATTCCCAAAGATCACTTTATTCCCATTTTGAATTAACTGCCCAATGCTCAACATGTTATGCTGTAACTGTGGCACATATAGCGCATTCCTGATTGTTTTAGGAATACCTTGAGAATTATTTACTGTCACTTCTCCCTGATCTTCAATTTTCATTGTATTGCTATTGTCAATCAACACTTCAGCTTTATAACTTGTACTAATACTTTGAAATATTGCTTGATTGTCATGTGATTAGAAATATTGCTTTATGCCAGTAGTCCTTATCACGATGTTTGGCTCTTTTACATGTTTTGCATCTATAAAAAATGTGTTCATATCAGGATTTGTTCTTAACACACAGTACAGTAAAAAATGTGTTCATAACACACAGTACAGTACAATTTCTTATTTTCTGGCTCTAATCCTCCTTTATACTCTTTTTCTTCTCTGTTATCTCTTCCTCCTCTGCCTCTACTTCTTCCTCTAAATGTTCCTCTATTCCACCTCTGTGGTGACTGAGGCTTCTCAGTTTTATTAGCAGAGATAGAATCCTTTTTAGAGATCCACTTTGATTGCAGGGCTTTTTCTGAGGACGTGCTGTCTGCACTAATGAATCTTTCTTCATGGGCCAACTGGGTAGCTCTAAGTTCTATTATGGAGTAGTGCCTGAGATCCTTAGATTTTCTATGGCAGCTACTACATAATTGTATGTTTGTGGTAGACGACGCAGGACCTTTGTGACTATCTTTTGTGACTATCACCATATGATCTCATATCATTTACCATGATATTAATGTGGGAGAAGTAGGATGAAATGCTTTCACCTTGTTGCATATGCATATTCTCAAACTCAGCCCATGTTACTTGTAATTTTAAAATCATGATCTTTTCATTGCCTTTGTATTCTGTTTGCAGAATCTGCCAGGCCTGTTGTGTTGTTTCAGCTGCTATTATTCGATGAAAGATCACTTTACTCACCCCTTGTTGAATATTTAGGAGTGCTTTAGCATCCTTTTTCATGTTTTTTGTATGCTCCTTGATGGCAGTTGCCACCCAGGCAGAGATTGGATGCTTTTCAGTTGGTTTTGGATACCCATTTATGACCTAGTTCCATAGGCCTTGTGACTGGAAGAGGGTTTTCAGTTGGACTTGCCAAAGTCCATAATTCTCGACATCAAAAATAGGAACTCCAGTATGGGAATGCACAAAATGAGATGAAGAGGATGATGATGATGCCATATGATGAAAAATTAAACATCTTACACTTTGGTGCAGATTTTTCAAGCTTTTTAGACTTGCTGATTGCTTGGCTGATTGATTCTCTCATGGCTGATCTCCTTCCTCTGATATCAATGTTAAATCAGAGTATTTTCAAGTACTTCACAACATAAGCACATACAACATTTCTCCCACAAGAATTTCATTCTTGATTCCTTCTCATTTCAGTTACAGTAGATATATTTTAGTCCTACACATGAGATTGCGTCTATTATTCTATCACTGCTTAAGAGTTTTACTATTTTATTACAATGGGCTTTTAATACATAGGCCCACAAACACCATACATTACAACCCACATAAAGTATTCATATTGGCTACTCTTCTTTATCTTGTAGCCCTGGAGATTAGACATTTCTAACATCCGATACCAATGCAGGAAAATGATAAAGCACAGAACAAAGTGGAGAGGAAATTCGAATGCTTTTGTTACTCAACTTGCAAGGAGTAATTTTTGGGTCCGGGTAATGTTCCTAGCTTTGGGAGCGAGTGAAAAGATGACCATTGGATGACCAATCTAACCATCAGCAATAAAAGCGAGGATTTTTTTTTTAAAAAAAGCGAGTACATACTTTGATCGGACGGCGATCAGGATTAATCTAACGGCGACCAGGCTACTCGCGCTCCTTCCTCAGGAAACGCTACCCTTAGCCAAATTTTTTTTACTTGCAAGACATAAAAGCGCTAATACATATTTATACTGACAACACTTGCAGGAAATGAAAAGACATCATTGGAATTGAAACACATTAAACTGGTAAGTAAGCATAGGGAATAAGATAAAGCGGCTGATACTTTGAGTTATGCAGAATAATGAAGGCGGGTTGATGCTTAGACTTCTGCGGAATGACAGATGCGGTCCAGATTACTTTTCCAACAATTAATTCATGAACACCATCATGCATTCAAGAAGCATATAGGAGCTGCTGGCCTGGCCAACAGTACATATATAATTAATAGCCGGCGGCAACGGAGGGAGCCGGTGCCGGAGCTTTGTCACCGGTGGCAGCTTCGTCGAGGAATAGGAACTTGTAGATCTCATACCTCAACACGCAGCCGCTGCCAATTAACTGACATCCCACACTCCCTCCGCAATAGTCTGCCATTGCTTGCAGCGAGCTTTTCAGGCAATAATGGCATTCTGATTCGCCCAGATCCTGGGTGCACTGCACCATTCCGTAGATGGTCACGCTGTTTTTGTAGTTTTCATCGACAGTGCTCTCGCCGGATTTGAACTTCAATGTTAAATCCCGGGCTCCGGCCGCCTCCGCTATCAACTCTCCCATCAGCTCCGTCAACACTTGTTCGAACGCCTTCGGATCTTCTGGTTTCGACGTCGAGTGCCGCAACATGACATAGGTCCGGCCCCATTCTCCCAAGAAGTTTGTGATGTCATAGTGAAGGTAGCATTTCTCGCGCCAGGCGTAAACCGCTCCCGAACCGGGGCATATAGATTGGATATCGTGCTCTGTGCCGATGATGCAGGCGGAGCATGCTTCATGGCTCATGTCTCCCTCACATCGCGCCACCCCATAGACAGCATCGTAGTTGACGCTGCCGGAGGAGGAGATTGCGAAGCCGTGAAGGGCGGACTGAGCTGCCATGTCCATCAAGAGGTTGCCGATGTTGCTCTGCAGGATGTGGTTTTGGGTGAAGTTCTTTTCGCACTGGTGGTAGATGAGTTCTGAGTCGGTGCCGAGGGTGGAGATGGGGAGGGAGATGACGAAGAGGAGGAAGAAGAAGACCTGCTGGTTCTTCATCAGAAACACCATCTTATCTAAAGCTAAGAATATATCTTATAGGGAGGATACTAGCTAGCTTGCTTGGGGCCTTTTGAGTATTTTTGCTCTTTCTTTCATCCCATATATATAGGCAAGTAAGAAGCTCCATTGCATGGCCTGATGGCCGGGCAAATTTTTTTAGATTTTTGATGCACAATTTTATATTCAAAAACAGATGTTCCATTCCAATTCTGGTGATATTTAGTGCCGGCGGATTTGTATTTGGACGGCTGGATCGATGGGTAATGGGCGGCACAGTAAAATTTCTCCATCACCGGCCTCCACCGCTTCATGCTGCCATAAGTTTGTTGGATGGATCCAGAATATGAAAATATTATTTAATAGGCATGCATCACTTTTTTTTCTTTAACTTGCACAAAGACAGCAACGTCCAATATTTTGTTGGGATATGGTTGGTTCGGATCAGGATTCAAACCGGATCCGGTATGAGATTATTTCTTCTCCTGTTATATATATTTCAGTTGAAAAAGTTTGTGCACTTTAAAATTTCAATCCTAATGTTTTTATTTTAAAAATTTAGGCAGTCAAAATTTCTTATGTTGAAGTTTTCAGTCCCTAATATAATGTTTCATTTTTTTTAACGGAAAATACAGATTTGCGCCCTCGCCGCAGTGGATCTTGCGTTTGTCGCATTCACGTTGTTTCTCTTTATGACCACCTAGATGACCGCTGTGAACGCCCCTGACAAACTCATCCAGCTGCACGATTTCTGTTAGGGAGAGACAAGCTCTCCTATACTTCTAAGGAGAGGAGGTTCAAAATTCACGATATCAGTGGTTGACCAAATATTATTGTAAATTTGATTAGTTAGCGTTCTGTGTAATATTCATGCTAAAAAAAATTCAAAGCTGTACAAATTCGGTGTAATTTGAGAGGATTTATTTTTGGTTGCATGAACATGCAGGAGATAGCTTTTGGCTGTGGCACATTTGGGTAGCTGGAGCTCTCTAAAGACCTTGATAAAGGAGCTTCTGGGATCAAGCCCCGACCTCAACAATCTATCCAAGATTTTCCCCAATTGTGGGCCCCTTGAGAGTTGGTTGGAGATGTTTTCGTCGTTCTACTGCAGTCGGCCTCCTGGTCTTGGACTTCCGGATTACGCCACGTGGCGCCCGACCCCACCGGTTTGGGTTTCTAACACATCCCAATCGTGACCCCTTTCATCAAAGGTGGTGGATTGCCCTAATCGGCTCCTTCTCCCTCACATCTAGCCATGAAGCTTAACTCAAGATTTTCTTATGAAGGCTACGGTCCACGCTCATCGCACAAAAAATGTTGAAAACGGAACTCAGTCTCGAGAAGAGTTTGGACTCATTGGGTGTTGCCCACACCTACTTCTCTTGAGTCAGAACACTTGACTGGTGGCTAAGAATTAAGGAACAGACTCAGAACTTTAGCGAGAAAGTCTCACCACACACCCGAAAAATCGAAGAAAGCTTCCCATCGTAAGCCAATGCTGGAGTATGGCATCTTGGAGGGCACTGAAAAATCAACCAAAGCTGATCAGAGGAGAAAGAAATCAAAGAAACGGGTCCCCTCCAAAGATGCCCTTAGGGGGGGGGGGTCTATTTATAGTTTTCTAGGAATTTTGCCTTTTGGTTCTACTATATGCAGCTCAGAGAGACAAGAAGGCTTTGTTCTTGCTATATCAATGAGTTGATGAAGCAACCTTTGAGAGATCTCGGATGCTAGAAGTTATAAGGAAGCATGAGAAACCTTGCAACGCTCCTTGCAAGGTGTTGACAAGGCAAAGAAGGTGAAACTTCAATCTCTCCGAGCAGAGTATGACGTTATCATGATGCAAAACTCCGAGAAGATTGGTGACAATGTGACTCGGCTGCGGACGCTTGCAAATGTGATGAAGCGCAACGAAGAGGCGATTGATGATGTGAGTTTCATGGAAAAACTTTTGCGGTCTATGTCGAAGAAGTTCAACTATGTGGTGGTGGCGATAGAAGAGTCAAAGGATCTCACTCAAATGTCTATCGATGAACTCATAGGCTCTTTGCAAGCCCATGAATATCACATGCTACAAGATAAAGAGTCAAGTGGCTTAGATAAAGCACTTCAGACTCAATTGAATTTTGAAGAGAGCTCTGGAAGAGAATGCCAGCGAGGTCGAGGCTACCAAGGCAGAGGAAGAAGAGGAAGAAGACATTAAAACTTTCAGAAAGAGGCGGAGCAACCTCAAGCAAGTGGGAAAGAAGGAAGAGGTCGAGGAAGAAGCCGTGATGGAAAGAGTTATGATTGCATACTTTCGAGGAGCAAAGAGGAGACCAACCACTATGCTGAAGCAAGCAACACTAGTGGTGATCCAATGATGTTTTTGACTTACAGAGGAGCTGAAGGAGGAGGAAATGAAGTATGGTACTTGGACATAGGAGCCAACAACCATATGTGTGGTGAGAAGGAGTTATTCACTAATCGCGAGCCAAGTGTTGGTGATGTTAGCTTTGGTGATGCTCCAAAGATCTTAGTAGAAGGCAAAGAGTTGATGGTAGTCACCTTAAATGGTGAGGAGGTGCATCTCAATGACGTGTTCTATGTTACAGGCTTGAATAGTAACATCTTAAGCCTTGACAGTTGGTGGAGAAAGGTTATTGCATTCAGTTAAAGGATGATTCGTTGGTTATGCAAAACCAACGTGGAAAAGAGGTGGTTAAGGTAAAGATGATGACGAATCGTCTCTTTATGTTGAAGATGGATGCCGAGGAGACGACATGCCTAGCAAGAACTGAAGAGGAAAGAGCTTGGTTGTGGCACCATAGGATGAGACACTTAGGCTTCAGTGGTACGAAGCTTCTATCACATTCAAAGATTGTGGAAGGTCTGCCGAAGATCTTACCACCACAAAAGATCTGTGAAGCTTGTACGAAGGGAAAACAGAAGCACCAGACGTTCACAGGTGGCAAGTCTCGAAGAGCAATGAGATAACTTGAGCTAGTTCATTCTGACATTGCTAGTCCGTTTGATATTGCCTCAGTTGGTGGAAGCAAACACTACATCACCTTCACAGACGACTTCAGTCGGAAATGTTGAGTTTAATTTTTGAAGAAGAAGTCAGAAGCCCTTGACAAGTTCAAGGAGTTCAAGACAATGACAGAAAACGAGAGTGGACAATATCTGAAGGTACTCAGAACTGATCGAGGTGGTGAGTACACCTTAAAGTTATTTGATGCTTTCTACAAAGAGCATGAGATTGCTCATCAGTTGACTGCATCATACTCACCTCAGCAGAACTGAGTTGCTGTGAGAAAGAACTTGACGATTCAGAATATGCTAAGGAGTATGGTAAAGGGCAAGAGCTTGCCAAAGATGTTCTGGGATGAAGCAGTACAATGTGTTGTGTACTTGCTGAACAGATGTCCGACGAAGAGTGTGAAGTTCAAGACTCCATATGAGGCATGAAGTGGATGGAAGCCAAGTGTGCAACACTTGAGAGTGTTTGGGTGCGTGACTTATGCTCACATCCCTGATCAGAAGAGAAAGAAGCTTGATGGAAAAAGCGAGAAGTGTATATTTGTAGGCTATGCTCCGATGAGTAAAGTTTACAAGTTATACAATCCTGTGATGAAGAAGGCAATCATCTTTAGAGATATGTTGTTTGAAGGAGTTAATTGTTGGAGCTGGGATGAGAAGGAGAGAAGCGTCAAAAGAATGTTTTATGATGATGAAGAAGAAGGTGGTCATGAAGCTGAAGTTGGGGATGGTGGATCTGAACCACCATCACCACTGAGCAGAGATTCGGGGGGGGAGCTTCGACTCCTACTCTAGTGGAGTAAGCACCAACAGAAGCAGTTCTAATAGAGCAAGCACTAGCACGAGCAGCTATGAAAGTCCTCAACCAAGGACGAGAAGGTTGGAGGAGATCTACGAGGAGACGGAGCCGATTCATGCTAATTTTTCTTTATATTGTCTTTTAGCAGATTGCGAACTGTATTCGTATGATGGAGCTGCTCAAGAGAAGACATGGAGGAAGACGATGGATGAAGAGATAACATCCATCAAGAAGAATGATATTTGGGAGTTAGTTACTTTGTCGGCAGGTCACAAGCCCATTGGTGTAAAATGAGTGTACAGAATGAAGACAAACAAGGATGAAGAAGTGGAGAAGCACAAAGCAAGACTCGCCGCAAAAGCATACCGACAAGTCCAAGGTGTGGATTACGACGAGGTCTTTGCTCCAGTGGCGCGAATTGACACCATCAGGTTGATCATCGCACTAGCAGCTCAATATAAGTGGGAGATTTGTCAGATGGACGTCAAGTCCGCATTTTTGAATGGTTACCTAAAAGAATATGTGTATGCGCAACAGCCGCCTGGATATGAAGTTAAAGGCCAAGAGAAGAAAGTCTACAAGCTAAAAAAGGCGTTGTATGGACTAAAGCAAGCGCCTCGTCTATGGAATGAAAGAATAGACGCATACATTCAGAAGAAAGGGTACATGAAGAGTCCGTATGACTATGCACTCTACACAAAGGTGGAGAATAATGAGGATATCATGACCGTATGCTTGTATGTTGGCGATATGATATTCACTAACAACAACCCTCTTATGTTTGAAGAGTTCAAGAAGACGATGAAGGAGTTCGAGATGACTGATATGAGAGAACTCACTTATTTCTTGGGTATTGAGGTACAACAAAGTAAAGATGAGATTTTCATTTCTCAGAAGAAGTATGCGGAGTAGTATGAAGAAGTTCCGGATGGAGAATAACAAGAGTATCTCTGCTCCTGCAGATCTGGGGATGAAGCTGAGGAAGGATTTGAAGGAGGAAGCAGTTGACTCTACGTTGTTCAAGAGTTTAGTTGGAAGTCTACGATACCTGACTTTCACTAGGCCGAATATCATGTATGTTATCGTAGTTGTTAGTAGATATATGAAGGAGCCGAAACAAGATCACTTCACAACAGCGAAGAGAATTTTAAGGTATGTGAATGAAACAAAAGATCATGGTTTGATGTATTCTACTACAAAAGAGTTGAAGTTAGTCGGATACTCCGATAATCACTATGGTGGTGATATGAATGATCGGAAAAGCACTTCTGGATACACTTTTCATGTGCGAACAACTGCGTTCTCATGGAATTCAAAGAAGCAAGCAACAATTGTTTTGTCGACATGTGAAGCTGAGTACATTGCAACAACAACCTGTACTTGTCAGACGATTTGGTTGAAAAATGTTTTGCAAGAGTTGGACCATTCACAAGATGGTTCTGTGACTGTGAATGTTGATAATATGTCCGCGATTCAGCTAGCGAAAATTCCCGTGCTGCCTGGGAGCAACAAAGATATAGAAACGAAGTATCACTTTCTTCCCAAGCAAGAGCAACATAAGGTGGTGGAGTTGGCTTATTGCTCCACAACTGAGCAGATGACGGGCATCTTCACGAAGGCGTTAAAGACTGAGACATTCCTGAAGTTTAAAAGTAAACACGGCATGTCCTGCCGTGTTTGAGGGGGAGTTTGTTGGCCAAATTTTTTATTTGACCGATCAACGACGTTATTAATATATATATATGTGTGTGTTAATGAATGTATGCATGTAAAAGTCGGAGATGACATGAATGAAAAGGCGGAAGAAATAAATGAATGATCACGGGGCATCTTTTCATTGTTTGCGAATATCTATAAATAAGCGTGAGATTAGAAGGCTGGAATGTGTATTAGGTAAATCTCATATAAAGTTGGCGGACAGCTTCCTGCGAACAGGTAGAAAAATTGGCGAGCAGTTTATAATGGTGACGGACTATTTTTGCGAACAGAAGTTTTTGTAGGCGAAGTCCAAGGCAGGCGACCTCCTCTAGAAGAGAGCAGCGGTTAGCCACTTGGCAAACAGTTCTCGCAAACGGACTCCGCAGTCAGCATCTTTTGCGGACAGAAAAGGCTTGCGGATGGCAACTTCTAGCGGAAACTCTTTGGCGATCTCTAGCAGGAGATAGGCGGTTAAGAAGTGTGGAGTTTGTAATACCCAAGTTTCTGTTGTGTTGAGTTGTAATTGTGATCGAAGACGTACAAATCGTTGTCGTTTGTGTTTTGTAATATCTAGTTTAAAATATAAGAAGTTGTTTGCTCTTTAAGTTGTGCGTTCTTCCCACTTTATTCACTTCCAACAATAAACACATACAACATTCCTCTCACAAAAACTTCATTCTTGATTCCTTCTCATTTCAGTTACAGTAGATATATATTAGTCTTGCACATGAGATTGCGGCTATTATTCTATTACTCTTGATATGGATTGGATCCTGATAGGGATTGGATCAATTTTTAGCTTTAGACGTGCACATAGCAATCCCCAAAATGAGATCATGGGGTTGACTAGTCAACCCCATAATTTCCTTCATGATGGGAGAAGTGGAGGACCCACTTTTTCTCATCTTTCATCTCTTCCATCCAATTCCCCCCCTCTTTCTCTCCCACAAAAAATGAGATCCATAAAAAAGGGAAAGAGGGGAGAGAGGGCACCGCCGCCGCAACCAACCGCCGCCGACCGCCGCCGCCCGGCCGCCCGGCCGCCGCCGCCCGGCCGCCGCCTCCCGGCCGCCGCCGTCCGGCCGCCCGACTGCCGCCGCTGCCGCCGCCGCCCGGCCTCCCGGCCGCCGCCGCCCGGCCTCCCGGCCGCCCGGCCGCCGCCGCCCGGCCGCTCGGCCGCCCGGCCGCCGCCGTCTGTCCACCGCCAGCCGGTGGCTCGTCGACCGAACCTCCACCATCCGATCATGGCGCGCTACCACGGCCGTCCGATCAAGGGGAAACCACCCACTAACCCACTACGTTAGTGGTGGGGCCCACCATGATCTCCCATTGGAGCCTATAAAAGGACCCAGGGGCTCTTCATTTCTCATCTTTTCCTCCTACGATTCTTCTCCCTCTTCCTCAGGTGAGAGCTCTCCCGCCTCCTCCACCGTGTCGGCCACCTCTCGCCGCCAGCCACCAGCGGCCACCAGCGGCCACCAGCGGCCACCAGCGACCTCCAGCGGCCACCAGTGACCTCCAGCGGCCACCAGCGGCCATCAGCACCCGCCATCGGCTATTGGCACCCCACCAACGCGCAGTTGGGAAGGAGGCGCCCAAAGTCAGAGGAAGTCGAGCGAAGAAGACAGTCGAAGCCCGCAAGCGCGCCGCCCCCGGGCGCACGCGCCAGAAGCATCCCGCGCATTCCACCGTTTAAATCACTTTGGGGGAGCAGTCTGTTGCCCGCCGGCAGTTATAGTCATCCTCTCACCCCGCAAGTTGTAACGGGAGCGGCCTGTCGCCCTAATTCACTCAACATACTGTAATCACCCTAATCTAGTGGATTTTGACTGGCAGCGAACCGGACACGTGGTTTTTTACCCGGTTGAAGGGTTTTCCACGTTAAAACTCCTTGTGTACATTTCCCCTCTTCAACTAACTGTGTGCGCGCTCGACCGCTCCGCGAGCTAAGGCGGTCCAAGTTAGTCCGGATCGACCGGAGCGCCGAGTTTGGCCGCAACAGTTTGGCGCCGTCTGTGGGAAACAGTTTCTCAACATCCTTTGAAGCGTAACATCACCAGCATCGCCCCCTCCAAGTACTATCTTAATGACAAAGAGAAGCACCCGTATTGCTGAAAGCTCCGCCCTTGGCAGGCAGGCCGAGCCTGCACGTTCCCACTCTTTAGTGGACGCACCACTGACCGCTGAAGCTGTATTTGCTCCTATAGAGGGAAGCGTTCGCCAAATGGAAGAACATCAAACTGCAATGCTCACCCTGCTGCGAAACCTGGGAGCGTATCCGGCTCCCCCGCTGCAACCAGCTCGTGTGGATCCACCGCCACAACAAAATCAGGGCAAAGCCCAAGAGGTTCCTCCAAGGCAGGAAATATCTGAAGAATATTCTGAAGCTGTAAGTTTCGCTCACTCGGCCCAGAGGAGAGCGAGAGCAGATCATCATCATCATGAGCCCGCTAACGAAGTCCGCCTACATCCGTTAGAAAGATTTACTCGGGAGGAAATTCGAGAGGTCATCGCCGAAGAATATCATCAAGCAGGTGCAAGAGATATTTGTACCCGCCGACCACTCTGCCAGGGTTCCCCGCAGACACCCCAGATTCTGGACCATCCAATTTCTCACGGTTTCAAACTGCCCGATATCGAAACTTTCGATGGAACTGACGATCCGTTCGAACATGTCAACCACCACTACCATTATGAGGATCTACAGCGCACCTGATCAGTTACTCTGCTATGTCAAGTGTTTCCTACCACTCTCAAGGGGCAAGCCCGCACATGGTTTCACTCCTTGAAAGCGGGCACTATCACCAACTTCACAGAACTAACGAGACAGTTCACAGATCAGTTTATAGCAAATCGGAGGATCGTCCGCGATCCTTCCCACTTATCAGGTATCCGCCAGAACAAAGGGGAGTCTTTGAAGGATTTCTTCCGCAGGTTCTCCGTAGAAGCCCGCCAAATCCCAGGGGTCGACCCTGAACTGTTAAGAGGAATGTTCCTCGGAGGTCTTCGCCCGAGCAGCTTCTATTCAGCATTAATGAGGGAAACCGTCGCTAGCTACCCCGACCTCGTGCACCGCGTAGAGGCTCAGATCGCTGCCGACGAGGCTATTGAAGCTCATCGTCAAGAGTTTAACGACAACCAGAAGCGAAAAAGGGAAAATGAGCCGGCCCCTCAACACCAAGAAGGAAGATTGCGACGTAACCATCAGAGAGATCAGCCGCCCCGGGAGTACACACCCCTCAACACCCCCAGGACAAATGTATTTTATGCAATCCAAGGCAAAGAGGCGCTCCGTAAGCCCAGACCTCTCGCTAAAAATACTGGGGACCAGACAAAGTACTGTGAATTTCACCATGGACAAGGACAAGACACGGAAGAATGCTCAAAGCTCAAGGAGGAGATCGAGTATCTCATCAAACAAGGCCTCCTGGGAAGATTCTTACGGGGATAGGAACCAAGTCCACATAAAGGAACTCGGCCCACCGTTTGCTAGATCAGACTGGGGGGGGGGGGAACCCCTAAGACGACCAACCCAAGAGAGGGCTTCACACCTCAGAAGGGCTTTATCTATTATAGCGTTTATCAATTTTACTTTCCTATAAATTATGTGTTCCCACAAGAACAGTTTCATGACTGTAACTCTAAAAAGTTAACATTTTCTCATTTTAAGCCTGTTGACGTCAAGCGTCACTCGTGCAGTCTGAAATACATACTCACTTTGTCCAAGTACGAAGACGTCCCTCTACCCCAACAACAACTGCCTCCGTGCAGCGCGCTCTTCACAACAACTGCTTCCGTGCAGCGCGCTCCTTACAGCAACGGCCTCCATGCAGCGCGCTCCATACAGCAACTGCCTCCGTGCAGCGCACTCCTCACAGCAACTGCCTCCATGCAGCGTGCTCCATACAACAACTATCTCAATGCAGCGCGCTCCTCACAGCAACTGCCTCCGTGCAGCGCGCTCCATACAGCAACTGCCTTAGTGCAGCTCGCTCCTCACAACAATTACCTCAGTGCAGTGCGCTCCGTACAACAACTGCCTCAGTGCAGTGCGCTCCTCACAACAACTGCCTCCGTGCAGCGCGCTCCATATAGCAATTGCCTCAGTGCAGCTCGCTCCTCACAGCAACTGCCTCCGTGCAGCGCGCTCCATACAACAACTGCCTCAGTGCAGCGCGCTTCTCACAGCAACTGCCTCAGTGCAGCGCGCTCCATACAGCAATTGCCTCAGTGCAGCGCGCTCCTCACAGCAACTGCCTCCATGCAGCGTGCTCCATACAGCAACTGCCTCCGTGCAGCGCGCTCCTCACAGCAACTGCCTCCGTGCAGCGCGCTCCATACAACAACTGCCTCCGTACAGCGCGCTCCTCACAACAACTGCCTCCGTGTAGCGCGCTCCATACAACAACTGCCTCAGTGCAGCGCGCTCCTCACAACAACTGCCTCCGTGCAGCGCGCTCCATACAACAACTGCCTCAGTGCAGCGCGCTCCTCACAACAACTGCCTCCGTGCAGCGCGCTCCATACAACAACTGCCTCCGTGCAACGCACTCCTTACAACAACTACTTCTGTGCAGCGCGCTCCTTACAGCAACTGCCTCCGGGCAGCGCGCTCCTCACAGCAACTGCCTCCGTGCAGCGCGCTCCATACAGCAACTGCCTCAGTGCAGCGCGCTCCTCACAGCAACTGCCTTCGTACAGCGCCCTCCGTACAGCAACTGCCTCCGTGCAGCGCGCTCCCCACAGCAACTTCCTCCGTGCAGCACGCTCTTCATAGCAGCTGCCTCTATGCAGCGCGCTCTTCACAACAACTGCCTTCATACCCGCGCGCAACCTAAACCGCGAGCAGCCCTCGCGCAATCTAGGCTGCGAGAAACCCTTGCGCAATCTAAGCCGCGAGCAGCCCTCGCGCAATCTAAGTCGCGAGCAGCCCTTGCGCAATCTAAATCGCGAGCAACCCTCGCAACCTAAGCCGCGAGCACCTGCGCGCACGGCGCGCGCGCGCAGACTCGCGCGCACCGCGCAGCCCTGGCGCGCGCAGACTCTAGGCTGCGAGAAACCCTCGCGCACATCTAAGCCGCGAGGTTGCAGCCCTCGCGCAACCTAAGGTCGCGCACCCGCGCAACCCTCGCGCAGGGTCGCTAAGCCGCGAGCAACCCTCGCGCACGCAGGGCCGCGCAACTCGCGCGCACCCGCGGGCAGGGTCGCGCGCGCGCACCGGGCAGGGTCGCGCCAGCAGAGCCCGTGCGCACCCACGCGCACCCCCATAGGCACGCACCCCGCGCGCACCCCGGTCGCACGCGCGCCCCCGCGCGCGCCCTTGCACACCCGCGCGCACCCGCGCGCGCAAGGACCCACGCGGAGGGTCGCGCACGCTTGCGCAGGGCCGCGCGCGCGCAAACCCGAGCGCAGGGTCGCGCGCGCGCACCCGCACGCGAGGTTGCGCGCGCGTGCACCCGCTTGCACCCGCGAGCACCCGCGCGCTGAGGTTGCGCGCGACGCACACCCGCGCGCGAAGTTGCGCGCGCGCACCCGCGCGCGAGGTTGCGCGCGCGCACCCGCGCGCGAGGTTGCGCGCGCGCACCCGCGCGCTAGGTTGCGCGCACGTACTCGCGCCGCGCACTGGGTTGGGCGCGCGCACCCGCGCGCAGGGCTGCGCAACCGCACTCCCGCGCGCGCGCTTGCGTGCTTCCGGGTGCGTGCCTTTGCACTCGCCCGCCGTTGCGCCGGACGCGCCTCTTCGCACCGTCAAGCAGCGCACGGACTCCCTTCGTGATTGGATTCGCCAGCACATCTTGCCCGAAAGCGCCCCGTCGCCGCTGCCTTCAATTTGATGAAGCACCACCGTCAATTTTTAGCGCCAATCGTATGGGGTTAAGTACGAGCATTCCCCCCTCTTTCTCTCCCACCAAAAATGAGATCCATAAAAAAGGGAAAGAGGGGAGAGAGGGCACCGCCGCCGCCGGCCGCCGCCGCCCGGCCGCCGCCTCCCGGCCGCCGCCTCCCGGCCGCCGCCGCCCGGCCTCCCGGCCGCCGCCCGGCCTCCCGGCCGCCGCCGCCCGGCCGCCCGGCCGCCGCCGCCCGGCCGCCCGGCCGCCGCCGCCCGCCGCCGCCGCCGCCCGGCCGCCCATGTCCACCGCCAGCCGGTGGCTCGTCGCCCGAACCTCCACCATCCGATTATGATGCGCTACCACGGCCGTCCGATCTACTACGTTAGTGGTGGGGCCCACCATGATCTCCCATTGGAGCCTATAAAAGGACCCCAGGGGCTCTTCATTTCTCATCTTTTCCTCCTACGATTCTTCTCCCTCTTCCTCAGGTAAGAGGCCTCCTCCACCGTGTCGGCCACCCTTCCAGCGGCCACTCTCCGGAGGAAGCCATCAGCACCCGCCACATGGAAGCGGGGAAAAAGTCAAAGGAAGTCGAGCGAAGAAGACAGTGCCAGAAGCATCCCGCGCATTCCACCGTTTTACTTTGGCGGAGCAGTCTGTTGCCCGCCGGCAGTTATAATCCTCACCCCGCAAGTAACGAGAGCGGCCTGTTGCCCTGTCTCTCACCCTAATCTAGTGGGCTGGCAGCGAACCAGACAACCCGGTTGAAACGTTAAAACTCCTTGTGTACATTTCCCCTCTTCAACTGACTGTGTGCGCTCTCGATCGCTCCGCGAGCTAAGGCAGTCCAAGTTAGTCCGGATTAGCGCCGAGTTTGGCCGCAACAGATCCATTTTATAGCTTTAGGGAGTGCACATAGCAATTCCCCAAAATGAAATCATGAGGTTGACTAGTCAACCCCATGATTCCCTTCATGATGGGAGAAGTGGAGGGACCCACTTTCTCTCATCTTCTTATCTCCTCCATCCAATTTCCCCCTCTTTCTCTCCCACCAAAAATGAGATCCACAAAAAGGGAAAAGAGGGGAGAGAGAACACCGCGGCCGGTCGCCGCCTCGGGCGGCCCGGCGCCGCCGCTTGGCCGGCCGCCGCCCCCGCTAATCACCGCCGCCATCCGGCCGGCTGCCGCCGGCGGTCTCCACTCCCGGCTAATACCGCCGGCCATCGCCGGCCACCTCCACCTGTAGACCACCACCGGTCGGCCGCTCCCGCTAATCACCGCCAGCCGGTGGCTCGCCGCCTGAACCTCCACCATCCGATCATGGCACGCTACCACGGCCGTCCGATCAAGGGGAAACCACCCACTAACCCACTACGTTAGTGGTGGGGCCCACCATGATCCCCCCTGGAGCCTATAAAAGGATCTCAAGGGCTCTTCATTTCTCACCTTTTTCCTCCGCAGCTTCTTCTTCCTTGCGCCAGAGCTCTGCCCGTTTCCTTGGCCGTAGAGAATTCTTCCAAGCCACCGCAAAAGCTCCGCCGAGGTGAAAACGACTAAGTCCCCAAACCTGAAGAAGAAGAAGGCTACAAGGCATCCTTGCGTGGAACGCCGCGCCAGCTTCCAAGCTCCGAAGACTCATGCGGATTCCACCGTTCAAGCCCTCTCGACGGCGCAGCCTGTTGCCCGTGGGAAGAGCGAGTCTCCATCTCACCTCCACTTTTGTAACAAGGAGCGGTCTGTCGCCCTTGATTCTCTTAACATTTTGTAACCTTCAACAACTTTGTGGATTTTGACTGGAAGAGAACCGGTCACATGGTTTTTCACCCGGTTGAAAGGTTTTCCACGTTAAAACTCCTGGTGTACATTTCCCTTTTTTCAACTGACTGTGTGCGCGCTCGACCGCTCCGCGAGCTAAGGCGGTCCAAATTAGTCCGGTTCGACCGGAGCGCCGAGTTTTGCCGCAACAACTCTTTAAGAGTTTTACTATTTTATTACAATGGGTTTTTGATACATAGGCCCACAAACACCATACATAACAACCCACATAAAATATTGATATTGTCTACTCTTCTTTATATTATTCATATTGGCTACTCTTCTTTATCTTATAGCCCCCGAGATTAGACATTTCTCACATCGGATACCCCTGCAGGAAAATGATCAAGCACAGAACAAAGTGGAAAGGAAATCGGAATGCTTTTGTTACTCAACTTGCAAGACATAAAACTGCTAATACATATTTATACCGGCAACAACTTGCAGGAAATGAAAAGACATCCTTGGAATTGAAAGACCGCACATTAAACTGGTAAGTAAGCGTAGGGAATAAGATAAAGCGGCGGATACTTCGACTCCTGCAGGATAACCTAGGCGGGTTGATGCTTAGACTTCTGCGGAATGACAGATGCGGTCCAGATTACTTTTCCAACAATTAATTCATGAACAACTGCATGCACGAAGCATATAAAAGCTTAGCCACCGGCGGGTGCCTGAGCTTAGACACGGGCGTCAGCTTCTTCGTCGAGGAATAGGAACTTGTAGATCTCATACCTCAACGTGCAGCCGCTGCCAATTAACCGACATCCCACACTCCCTCCGCAATACTCTGCCATTGCTAGCAGCGAGGTTTTCAGGCAACAATGGCATTCTGATTCGCCCAGATCCTGAGTGCACTGCGCCATTCCGTAGATGGTCACGATGCTGTCGTTGTATCCTTCCAGAGAGATTTGGCCCCATTTGAACTTCAATGTTTCCCGGGCCACCTCCGCCATCACCCCGCCCATCAGCTCCGCCACGCCTTCTTCAAACGCCTTCGGATCTTCGGCTTTCGTGCTCGAGATCCACACGGCGGGAGTGTTGTGGTCCCACTTTCCGACATCGTAGTGAATGTAACATTTCTCGCGCCAAGCGTGAACCGCTCCCGAACCGGGGCATGTTGCCAGGATATCGTGCTTCGCCCCGGTGATGCAGGCGGAGCATGCCTCGTGGCTCATGTCTGCGTCGCATCGCGCCACGCCGTAGACGGCATCGTAGCCGTCGCGGCCGAAGGTCGAGATTGCGGAGCCGTGAAGGGAGGATTGGACAGCCATGTCGATCAAGAGGTTGTCGATGTTGCTCCGCAAGATGTAGTTTTGAGTGAAGTTCTTCTCGCACTGGTGGTAGATGAGTTCTGAGTCGGTGCCGAGGGTGGAGATGGGGAGGGAGACGACGAAGAGGAGGCAGAAAAAGGCCTGCTGCTTCTTCATCAGAAACGCCATCTTATCTAAGCTAAGAATATATCTTATAGGGAGGATATATACTAGCTAGCTAGCTTGCTTGCTTGGGGCATTTTTCCTCTTTCTTTTATCCCATATGTATACGCAAGTAAGAAGCTTCATCCATGGCCAGATGGCAGGGCGAAATTTTATGGCTGTGAATATTGATCGGCCGGCCGATTTTTCAATTTTTGATGCACAATTTTATGTTAAAAAACGAGCAGCTGTTCCCTTTCAATTCCGAGGATATTTAGCGCCGGCGGCGGATTTGTATTTGGACGGCTGGATCGATGGGTAACGCACGGCACAATAAAATTTCTCCATCGCCCGGCCTCCACTGCTTCATGCTGCCATAAGTTTGTTGGATGGATCGAGAATATGAAAATATTATTTTGCAGGCATGCATCATTTTTTTTCTTTTTAACTTGCACAAAGACAGCAACGTCCGATGTTTTGTTGGGATATGGTTGGTTCGGTTCAGGATTCAAACCGGATCTGGTATGGGGTTAATAACCCCGCCTACTGCCGATCTAGGCCGGGTTGGGTAGAACCCCGATTCATCCCGAGCAGAAAAAACAGCCGTCTACTAACGATTATTTCTTCTCATGTTATATATAGGAAATTGTTATTGGTACCTCATAAATGAATATTTGTACCCAAATGTAATATTTGTGCTCATTCTTGATATTTGTACCCATATATGATAATCTTAAAAAAACAATTTTTGATCTCATATGTGATGTGTTTGTTTGCGTATGAGCATACGTATGTTTATGTTCCCTTCCAAAGAAAGAAAAAATCATTATCCTCTTAATTTTATCTCTCTACGTCGCTATATGATTCTGTTAAATTCTATAGCACACCAAAAGTTTTGGGAAAATTTACCCAATCATTCGTAAATGCAAGAATATAATGTTACACATACAATTTAAAATAATTAAACCTGGAAGAAGCATCAAAATCTCCTAGAAAATTACCAAACCAAAAAATTATCCACGCATACTTCATGGTCACTGGACCTCGAACAAGAGGAGGCGTGGGGGTGCCGTAAGGATCTCCAATGATCGCCGGACTTGGAGCGGGAGGAGGGGTGGGATTGCTTCAGTAGGATTAGCGAGATCTTGTCGGCCCTCGATCTTTACCTTGCTATCCGGCGGGGATTGAAGGAATCTACTTCGTGCCCTCTTTCAATGTTCTACTTAGGTAATTTACTTAACCAGCCTTTTTTTTAATATATTTTGATGTATTCAATACTTTTGAGTAGTTAAGAATGCATGTTATGATTGTGTCTAGTGCAAATAGACGAATGAGTTTTGGGTACAAATGTCCGGTATATTTTAAAAGTAAAGAGGTAAAATTTTTTAAAATTATGAATATGAATATCTATTTATGTGATTCAAATAACAATTCCCTATGTATATTTCACTCGAAAAAGTTTGTGCACTTTAAAATTTCAATCCTAATGTTTTTATTTTAAAAATTTTGGCAGTCAAAATTGGTTATCTTGAAGTTTTGTCCCTAATATAATGTTTCATTCTTTTTAATGGAAAATACAGATTTGCGCCCTCGCCGCAGTGGATCTTACGTTTGTCGCATTCACGTTGTTTCTCTTTACGACCACCTAGATGACGTCTGTGAACGCCCCTGACAAACTCATCCAGCTGCACAATTTCTGTTAGGAAAAGACAAGCTCTCCTACACTTCTAAGGAGAGGAGAGGAGGTTCAAAATTCACGATATCAGTGGCTGACCAAATATTATTGTAAATTACTTTAGTTAGCGTTCGGTGTAATATTCATGCTATATGTATCTCCACTCAAAAAAAATTCAAAGCTGTACAAATTCGGTGTAATTTGAGAGGATTTATTTTGGGTTGCATGAACATGCAGGAGATAGTTTTTGGCTGTAGAGCATTTGGGTATCAGGAGCTCTCTCAAGGCCTTGATAAAGGAGGTGATGGGATCAAGCCCCCAATTGTGGGCCCCGGGAGATTTGGTTGGAGATATTTCCCCCAATTGTGGGCCCCGGGAGATTTGGTTGGAGATATTTTTGTCATTTGACTGCAGTCGGCCTCCTGGTCTTGGACTTTCGGATTACACGCCACGTGGCGCCCGATCCCACCGGTTTGGGTTTTTAACACATCCCAATCATGACCCCTTTCGTCGAAGGTGGCGGATTGCCCTAATCGGCTCCTTCTCCCTCACCTCCAGCCATGAGGCTTAACTCAAGATTTTCTTGTGAAGGCTACGGTTCATGCTCAGCGCACCAAAAATGTTGAAAACGGAACTCAGTCACGAGAAGAGTTTGGACCCATAGGGTGTAGCCCACACCTACTTTTCTTGAGCCAGAACACTTGACTGGTGGCTAAGATTAAGGAACAGACCCAGAGCTATAGCGAGAAGGTCCCACCACACACCCAAAAGAGCTTCCCATCGTAAGCCAATGCTGGAGCTGGGCACCTTACAGGGTACTGGAAACCCATCAAAGCTGACCAGAGGAGGAAGAAATCAAAGAAACGGATCCCCTCCAAAGATACCCTTGAGGTCTATTTATAGTTTTTTAAACCTGACCTACAAATAGCGGAATTCTACCTTTTGCTTCTACTATACGCAACCCAGAGAGACAAGAAGGCTTTGTTCTTGCTATATCAATGGGTTGATGAAGCAACCTTTGAGAAGATCTCGGATGCTAGAGGTTATAAGGAAGCATGGGAAACCTTGCAACACTTCTTGCAAGGTGTTGACAAGGCAATTAAGGTGAAACTTCAATCTCTCAGAGCTGAGTATGAAGTTATCAAGTTGCAAGACTCTGAGAAGGTTGATGACTATGTGACTCGACTGCGGACGCTTGCAAATGAAATAAAGCACAACGAAGAGACGATTGATGATGCGAGTTTCATGGAGAATCTTTTGCGGTCTATGTCGAAAAAGTTCAACTATGTGGTGGTGGCGATAGAAGAGTCAAAGAATCTCACGCAAATGTCTATCGATGAACTCATAGACACTTTGCAAGCCCATGAATATCGCTTGCTACAAGATGAACAGTCAAGTGGCTTAGAGAAAGCACTTCAGACTCAATTGAATTTTGAAGAAAGCTCTGGAAGAGGTGGCCAGCGAGGTCGAGACTACCAAGGCAGATGCAGAGGAAAAAGAGGAAAAATACATTAGAACTTCCAGACTCAATTGAATTTTTCATGTTTTTTGTATGCTCCTTGATGGCAGTTGCCTCCCATGTAGAGATTGGATGCTTTTCAGTTGGTTTTTGATACCCATTTATGACCAAGTTCCATAGGCCTTCTGATTGGAAGAGGGTTTTCAGTTGGGCTTGATAAAGTTCATAATCCTCACCATCAAAAATAGGAACTCCAGTTTGGGAATGCACAAAGTAAGACGAAGAGGAGGATGATGATTCCATATGTTGAAAAATTAAACAACTATCTTACACTTTGGTGCAGATTTTTCAAGCTTTTCAGGCTTGCTGACTGCTTCGCTGATTTATTCTCTGATGGGTGATCTTCTTCCTCTGATACCAATGTTAAATCAGAGTATTTTCAAGTACTTCACAACATAATCACACACAACATTCCTCTCACAAAAACTTCATTCTCGATTCCTTCTCATTTCAGTTACAATAGATATATATTAGTCTTACACATGAGATTGCGGCTATTATTCTATTACCGCTTAAGAGTTTTATTATTTTATTACAATGAGCTTTTGATACATAGGCCCACAAACACCATACATAACAACCCACATAAAGTATTAATATAGACTACTACTCTTCTTTATATTATTCATATTGGCTACTCTTCTTTATCTTATAGCCCTGGAGATTAGACATTTCTAACATCCGATACCAATGCAGGAAAATGATCAAGCACAAAACAAAGTGGAAAGGAAATCAGAATACTTTTGTTCTCAACTTGCAAGACGTAAAACTGCTAATACATATTTATGTTGAAAATCATAATGCTGAAATTAATCCTGGACAGAAGACATGGAGGCACCGTGAAGATGATCAAGACAAAGAAGAGGAAGACGAAGCAAGACATTGAAGGCCTACCTGTTGCCGATGCGTCGTTTCCCCCTTCTCCTAGAAAAATTAAATGCACTATGTTCTCTCTCTCTCTCTCTCTCTCTCTCTCTCTCTCTCTATATATATATATATATATATATATATATATATAGTACCGAATTAATCTGTTGAATGAAATGAAGAATGTGTTTCTGAAATTTCTTTCTACTTCTTCCCACCTCTGTTTTTTCCTTTTTGCATTTTCTAGCTCCATCAGTGGTATCAGAGCAGATCATGCTAGTAAGTGCCATCAGAGAAGGAAGCCCTGTTCATTTGAAATACGTTCATTTGGCCATTCTCATCATATGGCTACCACCAATTCATCCCACATGTTTCAGTTCACTCAAAATGGTGTTCCCATTTTTGATGGGGAATATAATGATTTATGGAGCACTCACATGAGGTTGCTTCTCTGGTCTCAAGGCCTCTGGGACTTCGTTACCCGTAAAGATGCAAAAAAGTTACATCCACCTCATCCAAAGAGAAGGAAACATCAGAGGCAGACAGGTTCAAAGAGCCTGCAAAAAAATGCCAAGCCAGAAGTCAAAGCTCTGTCGTTACTTCATCAATGAGTGAGCAAGGATATTTACCCAAGAATTATGGGAGCCGCTACCACAAAGGATGCATGGAATATTCTCCTAAATGAGTTTCAAGGCTTAGAAAAGGTAATTCTATAAAACTCCAATATCAGTGGAAGTTGTTTGAAAATATAACCATGAAAGAAACGGAAACTGTTCGAGACTTTGTCTCTAGAATCATAGGAATTGTTAATCAAATCAGGAGTCTAGATGATAAACTTAAAGACAAGAAAATTGCCCCCAAAATTTTACGTTGTCTCCCTCCTAAGTTTGACCCAATTGTCACTACTATTGAAGAGACAAAAAAATCTAAAAACCCTTTCAATTTCTGAACTCATGGGTTCACTTCAAGCTCATGAGGAAAGGCTAAAAAGAACACATGAACCCCTTGATAAAGCTTTTCAACTAAAGACCTCCATTTCTGATAAACAAAATGGCGACTCTTTCTCATTTTGGAAAGGAAAAGGAAGACATGGTGAGTTTAGAAAACCCACCTCCACCTCTTCCATTTGCAATCTATGTAAGAAAAATGGGCACATTGCAGGAGAGTGTTTTCTTAGATGTAAAAGATGCAGACGTCCCACCCATATGGATAGAGACTGCTGGTATAAGGAGAAGTAAGAAAAGAAGGGGGAAGAAGAGACAAATTTTCACGAGTCCATTGAAAGACTGTTTATTACTCAATATGATGAAAAGGAGCAGCCACATGAACTCTGGTTTTTGGACAGCAGGTGTTCTAACCACATGTCACCTTTCAAACATATTTTTGCAAAACTCAATGAAACAAAAAAGTCTCAAGTTCTTCTTGTTAATGGAAAGTCTCTTGTTATAGAGGGGACGAGCTCTGTGGATATTCTAACAAAAACTGGGGAAACTAGGATGATTGATCATGTACACTATATTCCTACCCTTTCACAAAACCTTTTAAGTGTAGGGAAGCTTATGAAAAATGGTTATATAATTAATTTTGAGATTGATCATTATCACATCCTAAATCAACAAACAAGGGGTTGCATTGCCTCTGTCAAAATGACCAGTAATAAGATGTTCATCCTAAGAATGCAGATCTCTGTATACCATGCTCTTGCATGTAGAGAAAACATGTCTATTTTGCACCATCAGTTTGCCCATCTAAATCATAAAGATCTCCAGTTAATGCAACAAAAAACATGGTCTATGGTCTCCCTGAATTCAAAATGGAGGAGACCTTGTGTGTGGACTGTGTTATGGGGAAATGCCATCGACAGCTCTTTCCCGACTCTACTTCCTAGAGAGCTCAAAGTCCTCTGGAGCTGGTTCATGCTGACCTTTGGGGTTCAACACCTACTCCCACCAAAGAAGGTATGAACTACTATTTATGTCTTATTGATGACTACTCCAGATATTCCTGGATTTATCTATTGCAGCAAAAATCTGAAGCCTTTGCAAAATTTAAAGAATTCAAAGCTTTTGTTGAGAAGGAGAGAAACCAGTATCTAAGAAGATTGAGAACTGATCATGGAGGAGAATTCACAGGAGAAGAATTCACTGCCTTCTGTAAAGAGCATGGGATCCACAAAGAACTTACGGCCCCACGGACTCCTGAACAGAATGGTGTGGTTGAAAGAAGAAATAGAACAATTATGGAAAGAATCAGGGCTATGCTTCTACATCACAAGGCCCCCCATGGTTTTTTTTTTGGGGGGGGGGGAGGAGGCATCCCACACTGTTGTTTATGTTCTCAACAGATCACCAACTAAAAATCTCAAGAATATGACACCATATGAAGCACGGCACAAGAATAAACCCTCTATCAGTCATCTCAAAACTTTTGGGTGCCTGGACACATTCCAAAAAATGTAGGAGAAAGCTTGATACTAAAGCTGAAAAGGGAGTGTTTTGGGGCTATATCCAACATTCCAAAGCTTATCGAATTTACAATCCTGATACCCAAAAACTCTTGATTTTCAGGGACATCATCTTTAATGAAAACACCTCATGGGATTGGGATCATATCACACCTCTACTTCCTTTTGTTGGGGTTACTATACCTGAGGAACAACCATCCACACCAGCAGATCAACCTATGAGTCTTCCTGTTCCTAGCTCTGAATCTGAAGGTGAATCATCTCCCAGAAAAACCAGATCCTTATCTGATATTTACCTACAAAATGACAGAGTCCTTATGATCAAAGAGGAGCCTGAACATTTTGCTACAAATGCCAATAACCCTCTCTGGGTTAAAGCTATGAACGAAGAGATAGAGATGGTAGAGAAATATAGAACATGGGAGCTTGTCCCTAAACCTGAAACTAAAAACATCATTGATCTGAAATGGGTATACAAGATCAAATATAATGAAGAGGGATTGATAAAAAGGTACAAAGCTAGAAATGTGGCTAAAGGGTATACTGAAAAACTGGGCATTGACTTAATTGAGACCTTTGCCCCCGTGGTTCGAATGGAAAGCATACGGGCTCTGATTGCTGTTGTTGCACAAGCCAGACTACCAATTCATCAGCTCGACGTCAAATCAGCTTTTCTAAACGGAGAGATAGAAGAAGAAATATATGCACCAACCAGAAGGTTTTGAAAAGCCAGGAGAAGAAGAGAAAATTTACCTACTTAAGAAGGCTCTATACTACTTAAAACAAATACCCAGGGCTTGGAACCATAAAATTGACAGCCATCTTACCATGAATGGGTATACAAGAAGTTTGAATGAATCCTCTCTATAGACTAAGAGGTTTGAAAACAATCAATTTCTTTTTTTTGTCTTTATGTTGATGACCATATCTTCATAGGATCAACACCTACCATTGTTCAAACCTTCAAAAAAATAATGCAAAATGAATATAAGATGAGTTATCTTGGGGAAATGAGATTTTTCTTAGGGTTGCAAATCAAACAAGAACCATGCAGGATTTTTCTCAGTCAAGAAAGATATATTGAGAAGCTCCTTAAGAAGTTTCAGTATGACAAACTATAATCCTGTCTCAAATCCCATTACAACAAGAACTTGATTAAGGAAAGAAGATCAGACAAAACCAACTTCTGCTGAGGAATACTGTTGAAGCCAAAAATTGGCCTCAACGAGAGTTCAGACCTTGGGGTCTAGCCGCCACCTACTTTTCCCAAACCCAGACCCCTGACTAGTAACAAAGAACCAAGAATTGACCCTAAGCCCCAGTTGGGAGGTCCCTCCACTAACCTAGAAGATCCCTGAGCGCTTCCCCTCTTTAGCCAATTGCTGAGCTAGGAGTATCTCAGAAAGCACTAACTGATTTGAGAAAATATGAAAGCTTGCCTTCTGAGGTACCATGTGGTTCAAATTTATAGGTTCCTAGTATCCGGTCTGCCAACAGTGTAACTCTGCTATTCTAAAAGGACATTTACAGACCAACTTGGTCTGCCAATAGCGTAACTCCGTTATTCTGAGGAGTTAAATACAGACCCAAGGGCATCCTAGCGTAATTTGGCCCTTTCGCTACTCTGTAAGCTTTCTGCCTGCCCTATACAAAACTCAGGGGCAACCCGCAAAGTGCTGAGAGCGCTAAGTGGCGAAACAGGACTCGATGCTAAGAGCAAAAGGGCATTAAGTGGCAAAGCCTCACTCAATGCCAAAGACGAAAGGGCATTGAGTGGCGAAACCCCACTCAATGCCAAGAACTGCAGGGCGTTGAGTGGCAAAGCTTAACTCAATGCCAAAGGCGAAAGGGCGTTGAGTGGCAAAGCCTCACTAAGTGCCAAGAACCGTAGGGCATTGAGCGGCAAAGCATCACTCAACACCAACTCTGAGGGAATCCCGCTTACCTAGGCGCAAGCCTTCTCGCATCCCCCGAGCAGGAACCCTCTCGACTATCTACCTGTCTGATCCGACATCTAGCCTAAAGCTAGCCCAAGGCTAGCCCAACCCTAGTCCTTCGGGCATCTAGGCCCCACCCAGCGAATATGGGGTTGTACAAAATCCCTGTTCTTTGGGATCTAGCCTTGCGCTCGAAATGACACGTCCAACCCCTGATATTCGCTGAGCGCTTGCTGACCTGGAAGGGAATCTTGGGTGAGCCATACCTCGGCCCTGTATATATATGTCGCCGGGCCAATACTCAGGCCATCATTATTGCTGCCACCTTCCTCTTAAGCTCCCGCAAGGCTGTTAAGATGTATGTCAAGCGCAACGAGAGGCCACTCTCGCAAGAACTCCAAGACCATCTCGTCGCGGCTCAGGCGAGAGCCTGTGCCAACTATACCGGGGTTTTCCCATGGCTAATGGGCAAGAGGCCAGCCAGCTCACCCTCCCGACCAAAGAAGAGGGCCAAATCAGTTAGGCGAGACCGCTCGAAGAAGAACCTGGCCTCGCCCACCCCGACCCGCAGCCTCACCGAGAACCCTCCTTCCCAGCTGGAGGTATTCCTCTTGTCTCGCCTTTTGGCGTAAACCCACTATACTGTGTCTGACACATTCCTTCTCGCCGACAGGTTCTGGAAACTGCCACCAATAACCCTATGACGGATACCGAGTCGGTTCGTCCCTTCAGAGAAAACTTGTTGCTGGTATCGGAGGCTGCCCCCCTGATTACTCAAGTCCAGCCCACGATCAATCCCGGTAATATCTCTTGTCATTCATCTTAAATGGCTTGCTTTCCTTTTGCTGACTCGTTTCTTCGCATCTCTCGCCCTCGACAGCCCAAGGCTCATCAGCGGAGTCCCCAAACTACCGCGAAAAAAGATCCCATCAACCCGGCAACCGGTCTTCCCCTCTTGCCCGGGAGGGTAATTACTGTATCATCCGCACCTGCGTTAGGGTCTCGGCCATCGATGGAGGAAGATACTGCCGCCTTCTAATTGGCCGAGACCAACACCCTAGAGCACGCGTCGTACCCCCCGGGATAGGGCAAACTGATCCACCTGCTATTTGGAAAAGGCACTGAAGGGCAACCCGACCCTTCTCGCCAATCCAATGCCGAGAGCCCATCCCCTGCCATAGGTAAGCGAGAACTTTGCCTAGTCCTTTTGCCTTCGCTTGACTTGACTGGACTTTTCTTGCTAGATCCAAAGACTGCGGAGGAGGAAGCTGATGAAGAAGAGGAGATGATCTCGTCCCCGCCTTCCCCTGCGAAATGTAGGACAATCATGACGCATGCGGGAACGGTTGAACTCAGCGGAAGCGAATAGCGGAAGTCCTGTCAAAGCTCGTTTGGATGCGCCGAACCGATTCACTGGCTGTGAATAGGCTCCAGGCAACGATCGGTCGACGGATGTCCGTGATCGAGAGGGATTACACTCATCTTCTCGACAAGCAGGAGCGGCAGGGTGAACGCGAAGAGACCTCCCTAGGAAGGCACATTGCACGAATCCAGGACCAGCCGTGCTTGGACAACCAGGGGCTTACTACCGTGACCGCTTATTACTATCTGCGAGTGCCACTAAGGTTAGGAAGGCGAGGTCGGGGCCGCTGGCGATGGGAACAGTACTTAGCTCTGCTAGATCTCGCTTCTTCTTACCCCAATCTTCTGGCCTACCCTTCTCGCTATGTACCCTTTCCATCCTCTGAATAATTAAACATTTGCTTGGTATTATTTTATTATGGCTCTTGCCTAGCGAAATGCCAATAACATTTAGCTTTATATATTCCGCTTGCCGAGTGCCTGGTTCTCGCACCACTTTTACTTTTCACACTTGTATGCTACTTTGCCATTACCCGGGATCTCTCCCGAAAGCTCTCACCATTTACAGGTGTGAGAGGCGCCAGCGAGGCGAGGTGGAATACGAAGAGTCAACATTAACATTTGCTAATCGCACTTCCGCCGCCTAGGAAATCCCTAATGATTACCCATCTCCCTATAAATAGGCAAGTCCACCAACCACATTTACTTCTTTCTGACTCTGCGCCTTTGTCTTTCTTTTCCTTGCTCCCGCCGCTATCTGCAACTCTAAAGCTCTCGCCTTCTAGCCCTTTCTCTCCCTTTCCGCCCTTTCTTCAAGATGCCTGGCGATACCTAAGGTTGTTCCAAGTGCGCGCAATCCTTCCAAGACCACAACTTCCCATCCTGCCGACTAACCGAGAAGGAATACCTCTCGGTAGTCGCAGATTTTATCCCCTCGTGGTTCATTGCACGGAACCCCAAGAACGAAGATAGAGTCAACTTTACACCGACAGGGGTGCTCGCCATCCCCCTGGAACATTTCGAGGTAGGTTTCCGCCTCCCCCTCTAGCCGAAAGTGTGCCAGGCCCTCCGGTACTATGGGGTGGTACCGACCCAGCTCAACCCTAACTCTGTTGCGATCCGGTGGCTTTCGCCAGTTACATGCGGGCGGAAAGGATCGAATTCAACTTGTCCATCTTCTGGAAGCTGTTCAACTTCCACGTGAAGGGTGGGGTGGTCTTCTTCTCGGGCCAGACGGTTAAGACTAGCGGTCTCGCCAATAAGAGCCACAATTGGGCCCAGAAGTTCATTTTTATTTCCGGGAACTTCGGCAACGTTCCCCTCGCGCCGTTCCAATATGAAGAGGCGACCTACAAGCCTCCCGCCCTTGGGGGGCATGAGGGCGCCCTTCTCGAGTTATTTAGAATAAATACCTTCGACGCCCAGCTCCTTCGGCGAGACCTGGGCTCTCTTCCGCCAGTCCCTCCAAGCGAAGGTATCTTTTTGGCCCATTTCTACAACCCTTCGCCAGAGATTATGAGTTTAACCGTTAAAGCTTTCGCAGGTGAATGGGAAATTCCTTTCCACCAGCCCTTCAATGAGACTAGGGGTTTCTCCATCACCCTAGATCTCGCCAAGTCCTCCGCCCTGGCCTGCCGAAAGGAGCCCGACTCCTCTTCCACACAGAGTTCTCGAAAGAAGAAGCCCAACTCCCCTCCTACAGCTCCTCCCAAGAAAATAAAACCGTCCGCATCGGACAAGTGGAAGTCCCTTGCCGAGATCCTAACCGGACCTCCAGTCAAAACCCCGACAATGCTCCCAGCTTCAGCAAGGGGAGCCAGTGTCTCCGCCTAGGGTCAAGCGGTCTTGAAGGGGGTTCCCGCCAAGCCCGTGCCGAAAGGGCACCGCAACTTCGGCCTGGGCAGGAATCATCTGGACGAAGAGGGCAGAGCCCTCCTGCAGTGGGACCCGAAAACCAACCACGTCACCTTCTCGTCACTTCTCCTCTCCTAGCTGGAACAAGAAACCTCGAGTTGCGAGGCCTATGAGGTATGCTTCAGGCTTTATAGCCATTAGGACGCGATCGTCTACGACCAAGAGACCACGAAGGGTCTCTCTCACGAGGCTGTGCGAGCATAGATGCATGCGCTTGAGTTCACGCACATGTGCACGCGCCGCGTCCTCCATATAGAGCAGAACCTAGGCGACATAAAGAAGTCGCGGGATCAATCCGCGGCTGAGGCGGCTGTACAGAAGGCAGACCTGGCGAGCTCGCAAAAGCTTCTCACCCTTCACCAGTCAATTGAGGTATGTAAGGCTTTTGATGCCTTTCACCTTTCTATTACTTTCCACTACTTAAAGGATTTTCTCGTAGGATTCCGCCCAAGCCCAATTTTCGCGCGCATGGGTGGCCGGTCTCGAATTCGAGATCAAGCTGCTGAAGTCCGAGCTCAAGCTTGCACAAGAAGCCAAGGCGCCGGTCCCGCCGCCCCTGGACGAGATGCTCAAACGTCGTCACTTCTCAAAGTATGAGATAGAAGTGATGATGCAAGAAAACGCGCAGGCGGTGACTGCGATGGTGATCAAGGTGCTGCGGTAATCAGACTTTTTGAATTTTTCTTTGAATTGATGTATGGGGCAAGACCCCTTGTGACCATGCGATTTTTTTTGCGATATATATAAAAGTTAACTTTCTTTTGCTTTCGTCAGAATGTTTTATAGCTGTACCCTTTTTCTTGTTTGTCGTTGGCGGAATGCTTCCGCACTTTGGCTAGAACCATAGGCTCTTAGGTGATAACCACAGACCTATCCCCGTCGAGTGGGAATTCATCGAGCAGGACCTGTCGAAAAGGCTTTTGCCAAAAGGCCCATACCAAGAGGGTCTCATACCCTCACCTTTTTTGTTTCATGTCCACTGCACGCGTGTTGGCACTTTCGCAAACGCCTTAGAATTTTTAGGTGGCAATCCCAGCCAATTCGCAGCACAGGTTATCCAAGGAAACTTGTCGAGAGGGGTGTGTCGAATAGGCGCGCCGAGAAGCCCTTACCGAGTGAGAAAAGCATCGGTCAGGCCCTGCCGAAAGGGACATGCTGAGATGGGTCTACCCTTCCTCATCTCTATTTAGGATTGGTGCCAACTATTTGAGAACTGTAAGAAACGAACAAGAACAAAACGGAAGTGGTATAATAGAAATTTTATTATCTGAAAAAGGTATCTATTACAAAGGTATGACCTTCCTTTTATAGAATGGAGGAGAGAAGAGAGAATACAAATTAGAGATGTGGGACTAAAAAATTACAGGACTAAGCGGCCTATACAAAAAACAAACCGCACAAGCCGTGCGGCTAGATGAGAAGGGCTAACCGCTCAGCTAACACCAGAGAGAGAGAAGCCGCCATAGGAGACTGCTAGACCGCTCGGTCTCCAAGCCGCCTGAGACAAACCGCTAGACCGCTTGGACCCCAGACAGCAATAGCTCAGCAACCAAACCGCTGAAGGGAAACTGCCAGACCGCGTGGTCATCAATCCGCCAAGACAAGCCGCCAGACCGCCCGATCACTAACTCCAACACTCCTCCTCAAGCGGGAGCATATATATCGATCATGCCCAGCTTGTCGCAAATATGAAGAAACGAGACGGATACTGGATTGGTGAAGATGTCAGCCAACTCTTTATCAGAAGTGACAAAGGGAGTGCAAATTTGTTCCTTCAAAATCTCTTCACGAATGAAATGACAGTCGACCTCAATGCGCTTAGTTCTTTCATGAAAGACTGGATTTTTGGAGATGTATATGGCAGCCTTGTTATCACAGAACATAGGTAGAGGATAGTTGTAGACCTCTCCTAAATCCATCATGAGTGCCCATAACCACTTTAACTCACAAGTGGTCGATGCCATACTACGATACTCTGCTTCTACACTGGACCTAGAAACAACAGACTGCTTCTTGCTCTTCCAGCTCACCAGATTTTCCCCAATAAAGGTGCAAAAACCCGAGGTTGACTTGAGATCCCCTTTGTCATCAGCGTAACTCACATCTGAGTATGCTTCAACCCTCAGATGACCATTCTTCCGAAAGAGTAATCCTTTCCAAGGCACTTCTTTGACATACTCCAAGATCTGCAAGATGGACTGTAGATGACACTCCCTAGGCGCTTGCATGAATTGACTCACCTTGCCCACAATATAGAAAATGTCGGGCCTGGTCACTGTGAGATATATGAGCTTACCAACCAGACGCCTGTACCGCATAATATCTGAAAGAGGAGGCGAATCATCTGTCCAGGTTTTGTCTTCTCCAGTTGTCATGGGGCATCAGACAGGTTTGGCTCCAGTCAATCCTGCCTCTTTTAATAGATCAAGAGCATACTTACGTTGGGAGAGGATTAAGGAGTTGGGCTTTCGAGAGATTTCGATCACCAGAAAGTACTTCGGAGAGCCCATATCTTTCGTGAACAGATGTTGACGAAGATGCCGCTTTGTCAAGGCTACCCCTTCCTGGTCATCGCTAGTGAGAAGAATATCATCAACGTACACATCAAGAACCACCAGTCCTGAGGAAGTTTTGCGAATGAATAGCGAGTGATCGGTAAAGCTTTGTGCAAAACCAACGGCCGCCACGATGCCGCTGAACTTGTAAAACCAAGCTCGAGGGCTCTTCTTGAGGCCATAGATTGCCTTCTTCAGCCGGCATACTCGTGTCTCCCCCTGAGCAACATACCCAGGAGGTTGCTCCATATAGACGGCCTCCTGAAGATCACCATAAAGGAAGGCATTCTTGACATCCAGTTGGGAAATCGGCCAATCTCTATTGACATCCACAGAGAGTAGGACCTGGATAGTGCTGAGACGAGCCACGGGAGAGAAGGTGTCAAAGTAATCAACCCCATAGGTCTGAGTAAAGCCCTTAGTAATAAGGCGGGCCTTATAACGATCCACAGTACCGTTTGGGCAAAATTTGACCACAAAGACCCAGCGGTAGCCAACTACATCAGTACCGAAGGGAGGAGAAACAAGAGTCCAGGTACCCCGCTCAGTTAGGGTCACCATTTCCTCATCCATGAACATCTTCCAATGAGAAATAGCAAGAGCCTCCTGGTAGGAATGGGGTGTGGCAGAGATAGCCAGTGCAAAGGCCCTGCGAGAAGAGGTAAGACGATCATATGAAATAACAACAATAGGGGGGTGTAGAGTACACGCCTGCACCCCTTTGCGAAGAGCTACAGGAAGATCCAGGTCGGCGGGTCCCTCGGCATCCAGAGCATCCGTTGCAGAGAGAGCTTGCCCAGGAGTAGAGAGCGACGACGGCGGACATGAGGGATACGGTGACGGAGAAGAGGGAGTGAGAGGCGGAGGGAGATGAGTGGACGAAGACGGAGTAGGGGTTGAGATATCAGTAGGAGGAGAGGTAACGAAGGGACAAACAAGAGGTTCAGAAGCTGGGGGGAGAGGATAGGAGTCATCTGAGAAGTAGGAGGCATTCTCGAAGAAGGTGACGTCAGCAGAGACGAACTGCTTACGAAGAACGGGGTCAAAGCAACAATAGCCTTTCTGAGTGGTGGAGTACCACCGAAAGACACATTTGGTGGAGCGAGGGGAGAGCTTATCACAGGTGGCAAATGGGGCATGCACAAAGGCAGTGAACCCAAAGATTCGGAGAGGGAGAGGAAAATTCTCTTTACCCGGATACAGAATGGAGAATGGGGTTTTCCCGTGGAGAACCATGGAGGGAATGCGATTGATGAGGTAGCAGGCAAGGAGAACAACATAACCCCAATAGGAGCGAGCACCATGCATTTGGGTCATCAAGGTACGAGACATCGAGGAGATGACGGTTTTTGCGTTCCGCCACCCCATTTTGCTGGGAGGTATAAACACAGCTAGTCTGATTAATAATGTTATGTTGCACACAGAAAGTGATAAAATCATGACTCAGATATTCTTTAGCATTGTCTGAGCAAAAAGTTTTAATACAAACATCAAACCGAGTTTTAATTAACTGAAAAAAAGAGATCCATACATCCAAAAGTTCAGAGCGATCTCATAAGAGATACACTCAAGTACATCTAGAAAAGTCATCAATAAAGGTAACAAAATAAGAACTAACCCGACCAATGGTGAGGGTAGGAGCAGGTCCCAAGACATCGGAGTGGACTAGATCAAACGGACGGGTAGAGCCCCGACCTTGCTTTAGCGGGAAGGAGGAGCGGTGGTATTTGCCAAGCTGACAAGCGTCGCAGTTGAGAGAAGTACTAGAAGGAGAGAGGTGGGGCAGAAGCTGATGTAGAAGTCGTGGAGGAGGATGACTGAGGCGGAGATGCCACTAGAGAAGATCCGTACAAGAAGAAGAGAAGGCGGACAAGGCGGAAATGTTGTCGAGGAAGTAGAGGCCGCCGCTCTCAGTCCCAGTAGCAATCGTTCGTTGGGAGCTCGGATCCTGAAAAGAACAAGAAGTTGGTGTAAACGTCACAGAGCACTGAAGTTGCTTGCATAATGAGATAACTGACAATAAGTTGCACGAAAATTTGGGAACATAGAGAGTGTCTGCTAGGCGAAGAGATGGAGTAACATGAACCACTCCCGACCCATGAACCGGGGAGGGAGAACCGTCTTCAACGAGGACAAGAGGCAACCAATCATGCTGTTCGAGAAGAGAGAAACACTGAGGATTGCCCGTCATGTGATTAGTCGCACCAGAGTCAATAAGCCATTTATCTTGAGTCACCACGTGGGCACTACCTGATGATGTGACCACGGAGGCAGACGGCTTGGAAGTAGAGGCGGAAGAGTCACCCGAGGGGCGAAGATGGGGGATGCTTCATCCAATAGCGATCAACCATGTGGCCGGTGCGGCCACAGTGAGAGCAAAGGTAGGAAGGAGCATGTCCGCTATACTGGTGACTGCGGCTACCAGAGCCACTCCACTGAGTTTGGTGAGCATAGTTGTCCGGTGAAGGAGCGAGCAGAAGCGGGCGCTGAAGAAGGGAGATGACAGGGGCAATGCGGGCAGCGATGACATCTAAGGTTGGAGATTCCGCCTCACCAAGAATTTGTTGGCGGATCATATCATAAGTATCAAGAAGCCAGAGAAGGTAGCACACAACAAGAAGCTCTTGGAAGTGCTTGTGTTGTTGAGCCAAATCTGCAGAAAAGGGGCGATTCTGAAGAATCTCAGCCCCGAGAGCCTGAACCTGTTGGTAGGCAGCAGTAGGAGATAAGGTAGGACGAGCAAAGAGATCCGCATACAACATATAGATGCTGGACGTCTGAGCCCCCTTTGAGTACAGAGCGGCAAGATGAAGCCAGACGACCTTGACCGTCTCATCATGACGGATGACGGGAAGACATTCATCGGAGAGGCTGTTAGCGAGCCAAGTACGCACAAGCACGTCACTCGCATCCCAATCATCAAAGAGAAGTGAAGTGGTGGGAGGAGGGTCATCAAAGAGATGGTGGCGTTTGCGTTGCGAGCGAAGGAGAAAGGTGAAGGAGACGCTCCAATCTGGGTAGTTAGAGCCGACAAGTTTGGAAACGGTTCCAAGGTTCCCGGAAGGAGTAGGAGGAGGAGGCGGAGCCGGATTGGCGACATGAGTGGTGGCAGTAGAAGCATCAGAAAGTGCCATAGGAGAAAACAATAGGAAGCCGCGCGGTTAGGAAGCAAACCGTGTGGTTAGGAAACAAGCCGAGCGAACAGGGAGAGATCGCAGCGGTTAGGAGAGAGAGATCTGCGTCGGTCACGATGATAGACACCAGCGGCCAGGAAAGCCACGACCAAACCGCAGAACCAAGCACGGGAGAAGAAGTCGAGCGGCTAGAAAGCAGATCGCTCGAACAGAAGAAGAAGGAGAAGAGTTCGCGGAAAGGCAAACAAGGCGAACAGGTCGCGGCGACAGACCGTGATGACTAAAGACGAGGTCGCGACGACTAAGCATAGGTCGCAGAGAGAATAAAAAGGAACCAAAGAGGTCACGCACACAAAGGGCAATGACAAGGAGAGAAAGAGGCGGCGCGAACATGACGCAAGCAGGCTGAAGAAACAAGCCGCGAGGACAGGTCGCGAGAAGAAGAAGCAAGCCGTGCGGGCAGGTCACGCGGTCAGAAAAGGCACACAGAATCAGGAGGAGTAGATCGAGTCCTCTGATACCATGTAAGAAATGAACAAGAACAAACTGGAAGTGGTATAACAGAAATTTTATTATCTGAAAAAAGTATCTATTACAAAGGTATGACCTCCCTTTTATCGAATGAAGGAGAAAAGAAAGAATACAAATTAGAGATGTGGGACTAAAAAATTACAGGACTAAGCGGCCTATACAATAACAAACTGCACAAGCCGCGCGGTTAGATGAGAAGGGCTAACCGCTCAGCTACCACCAGAGTGAGAGAAGCCGCCATGGGATACCACTAGACCGCTCGGTCTCCAAGCCGCCTGAGACAAACCGCTAGACCGCTCGGTCTCCAAGCCGCTTGAGACAAACCGTTAGACCGCTTGGACCACAGACAACAAAAGCTCAGCAACCAAACCGCTGAAGGGAAATCGCCAGATCACGTGGTCATCAATCCGTCAAGACAAGCCGCCAGACCGCCCAGTCACTAACTCCAACAAGAACCTATTGGCGAAGTACTTCACAATGCTCATCATAGGTTCAATGGCCCTGCAAGCTAGGTGAAAGCCTGACAGTGAGAGAAAGCTCATGACTTAGTTCCAGAGCAAGAATAATGTCCACCGAGGACCCCTGCCCTACTAGTTAGGTGAGAGCCTGACAACGGGAGAAGGCTCGGGACTTGGCTCCAGAGCAACAACAATGTCCACCGAGTACCCCTGCCCTGCCATCTAGGTGAGAGCCTGACAGCGGGAGAAAGCCCGGGACTTAGCTCCAGGGCAACAACAATGTCCACCGAGTACCCCTGTCCTGCCAGCTAGGTGAGAGTCTGGCAGCGGGAGAAAGCTCGTGACACTTGGCTCAAGAGAAATAATAATGTCCACCGAGGACCCTTACCCTGCTAGCTAGGTGAGAGATTGATAGCGGGAGAAAGATTAGGACTTGGCTCTAGGGCAACAACAATATCCACCGAGGACTCCTACCCTGCCAACTAGGTGAGAGCCTCACAGCGAGAGAAAGCTCGGGACTTGGCTCCAGGGAAACAACAATGTCCACCGAAGACCCATATCCTGCCAGCTAGGTGAAAGCCTGATAGCAGGAGAAAGCTCGGGACTTAGTTCCAGAGAAACAACAATGTCCACCGAGGACCCAATCCCTGCCAGCTAAGCGAGAGCCTAACAACGGGAGAAAGCTCGGGACTTGGCTCCAGGGCAACAATAATGTCCACCGAGGACCCCTGCCCTGCCAGCTAGGTGAGAGCCTGACAGCGGGAGAAAGCTCGGGACTTGGCTCTAGGGCAACAATAATGTCCACCGAGGACCCCTACCTTGTCAGCTAGGTGAGAGCCTGATAGTGGGAGAAAGCTCGGGACTTGGATCCAGGGCAACAATAATGTCCACCAAGGACCCATGCCTTGTCAGCTATATGAGAGGCTAACAACAGGAGAAAGCTCGGGACTTGGCTCCAGGGAAACAACAATGTCCACCGAGGACCCCTACCCTGCCAGCTAGGTGAGAGCCTGACATCGGGAGAAAGCTTGGGACTTGTATCCAGGGCAATAACAATGTCTATCGACGAACCCTGCCCTGCCAGTTAGGTGAGAGCCTTAAAGCGGGAAAAAGCTTGGGACTTAGCTCCAGAGCATCAATAGTGTCCATCGAGAACCCCTGCCCAGCCAACTAGGTGAGAGCCTGACAGCGGGAGAAAGCTCAGGACTTAACTCCAGAGAAACAATAGTGTCCACCGAGGACCCCTGCCCTGCCATCTAGGTGAGAGCCTGACAGTGGGAGAAAGCTCGAGATTTACTTTATAAATATGACCTGTCACAAATTCTATTGAAAAAAGGATCTGAAAGAACAAAAGATTTCTTGTTTATAAAAGGAATGTCCGTACATGATTTATTTGTAGGAACATTTCCAGTCATCACTGTTCCGGGTATGGCTTGAGGCCCGCTCTCCGGAACCTCTTCCCACTATCACCACTTGGATGTGGATCTCATCCTCCTTCGCCCCCATCTTCTCTTCTTCTTCCCCGACCTCCTACCAGGACGCATCTTCCATCATCCTCTCCATTTCCTTGGCTCCTTCTTGCTAGGAGATGGAGTTCACTGTGGGGACGTAGCATTCCCTTGCCATCATGGGGTCTTCTCGGACCCTGATCTAGATTCCCTCGACGCTGAACTTCAAGCACTAATGGTAGGTGGAGGGCAAGAAGTGGAAGGCACTGATGAGGGGCCGTCCGAAGATGGTGTTGTAGCTGCTAGGAGAATCCACGATGACGAACCTGCAGTTTCTGAACTGTCCTCCTAGGGTGACAAGGAGTCCTACTCCTCCTTTCACCTCCTTCCTCTCTCTGGAGAATCCAAATACATGACCATCTGAGGCCAAGACCCTCTTGGCCTCCACCTTCATCGCGTCAAATGCCTTCTTGAAGATGTCGTTGACAGAGCTGCCGTTATCGATGAGGATCCGAGAGACAGTAAAATTCTCGATGGCAAACAAGCACTCTGTCGACTTCTTCCTCTTCTTCAATGTGGAGAACTTCAATAGGAACCCACGACGCAGATCTTCAAAGCAGTAAATAGAGCTTGCATGGAGTTGATGAAACCAGTCCCTCTCCTTCTCCTTAAAAGTGATGGCAAAGAGCCGACACTTGAAGGCGCCCGACATCTGCCTTATGGAAACGACGTCTTCAAACCATTGCACATATTGCACGAGATTGTCTCTGCTAATGTAGTAGGACATGTCGGGCTCTCAGAACACGTATAGAACCGGGTCCGAGATGATTAGCTCGCTAAAGGGGCTTTCACCCACCACCTGCCGAGAGGGCACATCCTGGGACCTTGGCTAGCTAGCCCTGTCCGCACTGACTTGCCTGGGAAAAAGTTCCTGCCTGACAACATCCCTCTCGCCAACCTCTGCCAGAACCTCCTTCCAAGGATGCTGCTCGGGAGAATTTTCACCCAGTGATGGGGCTGGAACCACCAAAACTGAGGGCGTCGCCCACTCGCTTCTTGCCGAGAAGGCCAAGTGGATGGTCTGCAGGACTTCCCGCCTGATGTCCTCCAACATCCCCAACATCACCCCACTTCCCCGAGAGGGAGAACCTCCCGAGCCATCTCCTTCGCCTTCACCTCCAGTCATGAGACATAACATGGGATTTTCTTGTATCAGCTACGGTCCACGCTCACCGCACAAGAAATGTTGAAGCCAAAAACTGGCCTCAACGAGAGTTCGAACTTTGGGGTGTAGCTGACACCTACTTCTCCCAAACCCAGACCCCTGACTAGTAACAAAGAACCAAGAACTGACCCTAAGCCCAAACTAGGAGGTCCCTCCATTAACCCGGAAGATCTCTGAGTGCTTCTCCTACTTAGTTAATTGATGGGCTAGGAGTACCTCAGAAAGCACTAACTGATTTGAGAAAGTGTGAAAGCTTGCCTTCTGAGGTACCCTGTGGGTCATATTTATAGGCTCCCAGCATCTGGTCTGCCAATAACATAACTTCGCTATTCTAAAAGGATACTTGCAGCCCAACTTGGTTTGCCAACATCGTAACTTCGCTGTTCTGAGGAGCTAAATGCAGACCCAAGGGCATCCTGGTAATTTACCTCTGGACCCTGCTGGGCGGAAGCCCTTCCGCTACTCTGTAAGCTTTCCGCCTACCCTATGCAAAACTCAGGGGCAAGCCACAAAGAGCTGAGTGGCAGAACATGACTCGATGCTAAGAGTAAAAGGGCGTTGAGTGGCAAAGCCTCACTCAATGCCAAAGGCGAAAGGACGTTGAGTGGCGAAACCTCACTCAATGCCAAGAACTGTAGGGCGTTGAGTGGTAAAGCCTCACTCAATGCCAAAGGCGAAAGAGCATTGAGTGGTAAAGCCTCACTCAACGTCAAGAACTGTAGGGAGTTGAGTGGCAAAGCCTCACTCAACGCCAACTCTGAGGGAATCCGCTTACCCAGATGCAAAGCTTCTCGCATCCCCCGAGCGGGAACCCTCTCGACTATCTACTTGTCTGATCCGGCTTCAAACCTAAGGCTAGCCCAAGGCTAGCCCAACCCTAGTCCTTCGGGCATCTAGGTCCTACCCAGCGAATATGGGTTGTACAAATACAGAAGTTTGATTGGGTCCCTTATTTACCTCACCAACACTAGGCCGGATATAGATAATGTTGTCAGCATATTGTCTCGTTTCATGACTCAACCCAGCTCAGTACACTTCATCGCTGCTAAGAGAGTTCTGCAGTACCCAAAGGGCACAAAGCACCTGGGACTTACCTACAAAGAAGAAGAAGATCATGTTCTAGTTGGATACACCGATAGTGATTGGGGAGGAGATATTGATGACAGGAAGAGCACAAGTGGTTATGTGTTAATGCTTGGGAGCAAACTCATTTCTTGGTCCTCTTGAAAACAAAAAATTATAGCTTTATCCTCAGCCGAAGCTGAATATGTGGCAGCTTGCAGTGCCATTAGTGAAGCTGTTTGGCTCCAGCGTCTGTTTAAAGATCTGTGTGTAACTGAAGCAAGAAACCCAACTGTGATATGGTGTGATAATGTGGCAGCTATATGGATAACAAAGAATCCCGTGTTCCACAACCGCACCAAACATATTGATCTCAGGTTTCATTTTCTCAATGATCTTGTGGAAGCAAATCAGATAAAGATGAGTTTCTGTCCCACCAGCAAACAACTTGCAGACATCTTAACTAAGCCATTACCAATTGAAGTTTTTTACTTTCCTTCGATCTAAACTTGTATTTGAAGATGACTCAGCATTACGGGGGAGTGTTGAAAATCATAATGCTGAAATTAATTCTGGACAGAAGACAAGGACGCACCGTGAAGATGATCAGGACAAAGAAGAGGAAGACGAAGCAAGACATCGAAGGCGTACCTGTTGCCGATGCGTCGTTCCCCTTTCTCCTAGAAAAATTAAATGCACTATGTTTGTACTGAATTAATCTGTTGAATAGAATGAAGAATGTGTTTCTGGAATTTCTTTCTACTTCTTCCCACCTCTGTTTTTCCTTTTCGCATTTTCTAGCTCCATCAATTTATACTTGCAACACTTGCATGAAATGAAAGCACATGGAATAAGATAAAGCAGCTGATACTTTGATTCTTGTAGAATAACGAAGGCGGGTTGGTGCTTAGGCTCAGTTTGGGGGGACTTACTTTCATCGGTCAAGTAGTTATGATCGCATGAAAATGTTAGAACGAACTCCAAAATAACATGGCAGAGATATATTTTGAGGAAGAAAGGATTTTCGACTTTTCTTAAACAATTCAATACAAAACTGAGTTACATATAGGCAGAACAGATGACTAACAAAGGAAAGAAACTAAATGCCTAAAACAATTAAGGCAAGAAAGAAAACTGAAATAGCTTTGAATAGGAATAACTCTCAAGAACGAAACGTCCAGATTGGACTTAATTATCATAACGGACAAAGTAATTATTAACATTAAACCCCTAAATAGTTTGTCTTTCACGTCACGCACTCGAAGTCGCTCCCGCATTTCAACGAACTTGATCCTTGCGAGTGCCTTAGTGAATATGTCAACAAGTTAGTCGTTAGTATGTACATACTCGACCTCGATCATCCCACGCTCCACGCAGTCCCGAATGTAGTGGTAACGAGTATCAATGTGCTTTGACCGATCATGATACACGAGGTTCTTTGTTAGCGCAATTGCCGACTTGTTGTCAACAAAGAGAGTTGCTTTGCACCTGATCCGCTTCCGAATATCATCGAGTAGGTTGAGTAACCATACTCCTTGCTACGCCACAATCGAAGCTGATATATATTCGGCCTCGCAAGAAGATAAGGCTACAACCCGTTTCTTTTGCGACATCCAACTAATGATGTTCCGGCCTAGGAAGTAAGCGACTCCCGTAGTGCTCTTTCTATCATCAATACTCCCTCCATGATCACTGTCGCAGTAGCCAACTAGCTTCGTTCCTCCACGAAGATTCCTCTCATAAGAAAGACCAAACCCGCTTGTACCTTTCAGATACCGTAAAATCTGCTTTACCGCTGCTAAATGCTGGGTATTGGGTTTCTCCATGAACCTGCTTGCTATCCCAACGACATATGCAATATCCGGACGCGTATTCACCAAATATCTCAAGCATCCTATTGCGCTCCTATACTCCGTAGGATCCACCAAAGGATAATCGCTCGTCTTGCTCAATTTGAGCCTTGGTTCCATCGGAACTTGAGAGCTATTGCAGTCTCCCATCCCAAATTTCTCAAGAATTTTTAATGTGTACGAAGACTGACAAAGGGTGATTACCTGAGGTGTTTGGTATACCTCTATTCCCAAGTAGTAGGTGAGCAATCCGAGATCGCTCATGCAGAACAGCTCCTTCATCTGAGCTTTGAACTTATTCACCTCCACGCCGCTTGACCCGGTGATGAGGAGATCATCCACATAGACTCCAACCAGTAGGTTCGAATCTCCCACAACTCACTTGTAGACGGCGTGCTCAGTCGGACTCCTCTCAAAACCCAGTGAGGATAGGATTTGATCCAGCTTGAAGTTCCAAGCCCGCGGGGCTTGTTGAAGGCCATACAACGCCTTCTTGAGCTTCAACACCTTGTGCTCTTCTCCGGAAATGACAAAGCCTGGGGGTTGAGAGACGTATACCTCTTCGACTAGATCCCCATTGAGAAACGCCGATTTGACATCCATGTGGTGGATGTCCCATCCTTCCTCCGTTGCCAAAGCAATGAGCAAATGAACTGTCTCCAATCTCGCCACGGGTGCGAATACCTCGTTGAAGTCAACCCCATGTCGCTGCACATACCCCTTCGCCACAAGCCGAGCTTTATGCTTCACGATGTTCCCCTCCGGATCTCGCTTCGTCTTGAAAACCCACTTGAGTCCAATGGGCTTTTGACCATTTGGGAGGGTTGTAATCTCCCAAGTGTCATTGTCCCGGATGGAAGTTAGCTCCTCTTCCATAGCTCGTCTCCAACTTGGTTCGTCTTTGGCTTCCTCAAACGTTGCTGGCTCCCCTGCTACGAAGAGGCAAAGTCCAGCCTCCTCCTCCTACATCTCTTCAGTTTTGCCGTAGATCTCCTCAAGTGATCGGAATCGAATCGGTCCGCTGGAGCTCGAAGTTTCCTCGGAAGTGGGGGAGGCACTGGCCGCGGGTGAGCCGCGGTGAAGGGTGCAGGTCGCGGGTGAGCCGCTGGTCGCGGAAGTGGGGGAGGCACTAGCCGCGGGTGAGCCGCGGTGAAGGGTGCATGTCGCGGGTGAGCCGCTGGTCGCGGGAGAGCTGTTTGCTGCGGGCGAGGCGCTGGGCGCGGGTGAGCCGCGGTGGGGGGAGGCTGGCCCGTCGCCGGTGGGGGTGGCTGGTACTAGTGCAGCGAGAGGAGCTGCTGCTCCTTCTATCGTCAAAAACTGATCGCAGCCAGAGAGCATTTCACCGGTTTTCTCTTTCCAGTCCCACTTTGCCTCTTCGCTAAAGACGACATCACGGCTGATCACGAGTTTGCCCGTCTCTGGATTGAACAGCCTGTAGCCTTAGAGCCTGCCTTGTAGCCGATGAGTACCATCTTGGTGCCCCGATCTTCCAGCTTTGCATGATTTGGCTTTGTTGTCTTCACATACGCAAGGCAAACGAAAGTGCGAAGGTAGTGCACTTTTGGTTTCCTTCCGTAGAACGCCTCGTAAGGCGTCTTCCCAACAACGCTATGAGTAGCCACCCGGTTAAGAAGATGCACCGCGGTTGCTAACGCTTCTCCCCAAAACTTCGCCGGCACGTTTTTGCACTTGAGAAGACTCCGACCATCCCCATGACTGTTTGATTGCGGCGCTCTACCACGCCGTTCTGTTGCGGAGAATAAGGGGCTGTGAGAAATTGTTTGATCCCGACTCCCTCACAATAGGCATCAAACCCCTTGGAGGTGAACTCCCCACCTCGATCGGTACGGAATACCTTCACTTTGAACTCCGTTTCCATCTCCGCTCGCGCCTTTAGCCTTTTGAAAGCATCCAAGGCTTCATCCTTGGATTTCAATAACTCCACCCACATAAACCTGCTATGATTATCTACTAGCAAGAAGAAGTATTGTTTACCTCCAGGGGTGGCCGAATTGATGGGTCCGCACAAATCTCCATGCACCAATTGAAGAGGAATTGATGCACGATCCGCCGCAACGTTCGGAAATGGTAATCGCCTTTGCTTCGCCACCAAGCACCCGTCACAAAGTTCTTGTGAGTGCTCAATGGAGGGCATCTCACCACCATCTTGAAACGCCCCATATCATGAAGTGCCCGAAAATTGAGATGACCCCATCTAGCATGCCATAGCCACGCCTCGTCTTTGTACTTCTCCGCTAGCAAGGCCACCGGAGCATCCGTCTTCATATTTAGGATGTAGAGACGATTCTTGGACCTCTCCACCTTCGCCAAGAGACGCCTCTCTTGATCGAATAGACACAAGAATCCGTCCTCCATGACGATCTTGCATCCGTTCTCCTCCAAATATCCCAAACTCGCAATGTTTGTGCGGAGTTTTGGGATGTAGTAGACGTTAGTGAAGACTTTGTGCTTCTCCTTTTGGTCTTTGAAGAAAACCGCTCCCCGACCACATATCTCCACCGAAGCGCCATCGCCAAACTTCATCTTGCCTCTCACCGTCTCATCTAGTGAGGAGAAGAAATCCTTGCAACCCGTCATATGGTTGCTAGCCCCCGTATCAAGGTACCAATCCGATTTCTCCACGTCGCCGGGAAAGATACTCGGCTGCACATTCTCTTCATTAAGGAGAAGATTAGAACATACCATTTTCGGGTGGACTTCTTCGCCCTCTGCCAATAAAAGAGCCGGTTCGATATCCTCGAAGGCTTCGGCCATGTGCGCTTTCTCCTCTCTTTCCTTCTTCTTCGAGCAGCACTCCGCGACATAGTTACCCATTTTGTGGCAATAGAAGCACTCGATTTTTGACTTATCTTTAACACCGTCGTTGCGATCTTGACCTTCGCATCGACCGTTGTTGCGATGTTGTCCGCCGCGCCCTCGTCCACGGCCACGGCCTCCACGGCCGCCGGTTTGGTGTCCGCCACTATTTGATGGCTTCTTGTCACGAGCCACAAACTCCCTCATCATCAAGAGAAGTTTCTCCTCGTCTTTGTTGATAGCCCCACCAACACGCTCTTCATGAGTCTTGAGACGGCCGACAACCTCCTTCACGGTCATCGTCGTGAAGTCGCCAAATTGCTCTATCGTCGAAACAATCTGGACAAACTTCGATGGGACGGATCGCAGGAATTTTTTCACAACCGCCGCCTCCACAACCGTTCCTCCCAACGCCCTTTGCATGTTGACGTTTGTGGTAAGCTTCATTGTGAAATCATCTATTGAGTCCGTCTCCTTCATGCGAAGCATCTCAAACTCCGTCTGCAGAGTTTGAATCTTTGCATCCTTGACGCGGTCCGCGCCTTGGTACATGATCCTAAGCATGTCCCAAACCTTCTTCGCAGTTTTCTTCCCCGCAACCATCTGGAGAACGTCATCTGGAAGTGCTTGTTGGATGATCGAAAAATCTATTTTGTTCTTTTTCTCATCCACTTTCGCCATTTGGATCGATTGGTTCCACCGCCTCCAAAGCATCCTGGACATCGAGGATCCCCCTCATTCTGATAGCCCAGACGCCGTAGTTGCTCCTTGTGAGCACCGGGTATTTGAAGTGTCCATGGAACCCATCCGATTTTGAAGATGTCTCCGCCATTGAAGAAACAACGTTTCTTCCTCACAATAGAACGATCTCCTTGCTCTGATACCAAATGTTAGAACGAACTCCAAAATAACATGACAGAGATATATTTTGAGGAAGAAAGGCTTTTCGACTTTTCTTAATCAATTCAATACAAAACTGAGTTACATATAGACAGAGCAGATGACTAACAAAGGAAAGAAACTAAATGCCTAAAACAATTAAGGCAAGAAAGAAAACTGAAATAGCTTTGAATAGGAATAACTCTCAAGAACGAAACGTCGAGATTGGACTTAATTATCATAACGGACAAAGTAATTATTAACAAACAAGACCTTAATTATAGTCTGTTTCATGCGGTAGTAACCGCTTGACATGTGAAAATAAGTCCCCCAAACCGAGCCATACACTTCTGCGGAATGACAGATGCGGTCCAGATTACTTTTCCAACAATTAAGTCTTGAACACCATCATGCATGCATGCAGGAAGCATATATGAGCTGCCTGAGCTTCATATATAATTAATAGTCGGCGGCAAGGGAGGGAGGGGGTGCCTGAGCTTCCACACCGGCGGCAGCTTCTTCTTCGAGGAATAGGAACTTGTAGATCTCATACCTCAACACGCAGCCGATGCCAATTAATCGACATCCCACACTCCCTCCGCAATACTCTGCCATTTCTAGCCGCAAGCTTTTCAGGCAATAATGACATTCTGATTCGCCCAGATCCAGGGTGCACTGCGCCATTCCGTAGATGGTCACGATGCTGTCGTTGTATCCTTCCAGAGTGATTTGGCCCCATTTGAACTTCAATGTTTCCCGGGCCACCTCCGCCGTCACCTCGCCCATCAGCTCCGCCACACCTTGTTCAACCGCCTTCGGATCTTCGGTTTTCGAGCTTGAGATCCACACGGTGGTAGTGTTGTGGTCCCACTTTCCGACGAAGTCTGTGACATCGTAGTGAAGGTAACATTTCTCGCGCCAGGCGTGAACCGCTCCCGAACCGGGGCATGTTGCCAGGATATCGTGCTCCACCCCGATGATGCAGGCGGAGCATGCTTCGTGGCTCATGTCTCCGTCGCATCGCGCCACGCCGTAGACGGCATCGTAGCCGCCGCGGCCGAAGGTGGAGACTGCGGAGCGGTGAAGGGAGGATTGGAAAGCCATGTCGACCAAGAGGTTGTCGATGTTGCTCTGCAAGTTGTAGTTTTGAGTGAAGTTCTTCTCGCACTGGTGGTAGATGAGTTCCGAGTCGGTGCCGAGGGTGGAGATGGGGAGGGAGACGACAAAGAGGAGGAAGAAAAAGAGCTGCTGGTTCTTCATCAGAAAAAGACCTGCTTGGGGCCTTTTGAGTTATTTTTCCTCTTTCTTTCATCCCATATATATACGCAAGTAAGAAGCTTCATCCATGGCCAGATGGCCCGGCGAAATTTCATCGTACTGGTATAATTTAATTCGGCTGTTATGGCTGTGAATAATGAATATTGATCGGCCGGGCGATTTTTCGGTTTTTTGATGCACAATTTTATTTTCAAAAAACAAGCACCTGTTTCATTTCTTCCGAGGATATTTAGCGCCGGCGGATTTGGATTTGGACGGCACAATGAAATTTCTCCATCGCCGGCCTCCACTGCTTCAAGCTTCCTTAAGTTTGTTGGATGGATCGAGAATATGACCAAATATTATTTAACAGGCATGCATTATGTTTTTTTCTTTAACTTGCACAAAGACAGCAACGTCCAATGTTTTGTTGGGATATGGTTAGTTCGGATCAGGATTCAAATCGGATCCGGTATGGAGTAAACTTGACACCCAATTGTGCTGCAGCGCATTCGGGTATCAAGAGCTTTCTCAAGGCCTTGGTAAAGGAGGTTCTGGGATCAAGTCCCGGCCTCAACAACATACCCGCGATTTTCCCCAATTGTGGGTCCCGGGAGATTTGGTTAGGGATGTTTTTGCCATTCGACTACAGTCGGCCCCCCGGTCTTGGACATGTGTGTGTGTGTGTGTCTCTCTCTCTCTATATACATATATATATATTGTTGGAAACATGAAAGGGTCCCCGCTTGTACTCAACACTCCAAACAAAATTCACTTTAACACCAAATGTGGCCGGCGAGATCGCCTTCACTAGCCGTCTACCCGCGCGGTTAGCACCTGGCGAGAGCCCCACTCGCAACCCTCTCTCTCTCTCGCACGCGAGAGCGACTACACCCGGCGAGTGCACCCCGCGAGACCGCTCCTTGCTCGCGCTAGACCACCACCTGCGAGTACTCACCCCGAGCTGCAACTGCACCCGCAAATCACACCTTCAGCGAGAGCCTTCTCGTGCGGCGAGATGAGCAATCCTCTCGGCAAACACTACTCGCTCGGCAAGCTTCACTTGACCGCCCAGTTAGCAACTTCTACCGGCTAGGCTTAACCTCCTCTTCCCGCTCGGGTCGAGATCAACCACAACCGGGCAACTCGTGCGGCTAGCTCCTATAGACCGCCCGCAAACACAAATTCCTTAGCACTACGGCGCTCTCTTTCTCTCTCTAAAACAGGAACAAGAATTTGGGAGCTTATCTCTCTATATTGCATCAATCATAAAAGGAATACTTACATGCCTTTATATAGGCTTACAAGACGAATAGAAAACGGACAAGTGTCCAACACCATAAAAGCTAACAATCTCTCATCTACCCACTTAATGCATTCTCTCTCCCATGCATTTAAAACAAACATAAAGGAAATGGTAACCCCAAAAACTTGTGGGGCCCGGTCAACATGTCAAAATCCAACAAACTCCCCCTCAAACTTGGCAGCACATGCCGAGTTTGCCTTTGAGCCGTAGGAACGTCTCCACCTTCAATGCCTTGGTGAAAATATCCGCAACCTGCTCTCCGGTGAGGCAATACACCACTTCGACCGTCTTCAGCTCCACCTGCTCGCGGAGGAAGTGGTACCTCGTCTCGATATGTTTGCTACGCACATGTAGCACAAGATTTTTTGCGAGCTGGATGACCGACATGTTGTCCACAAACATGGTCATAGACCCATCCACATCATGATACAACTCCTGTAGGAGGTTCCTTAGCCAAATAGCCTGGCAGGTACAAGCCGCCGCGATGTACTCTGCTTCACAAGATGATAAGGCAATCGTTACCCGCTTCTTCGAACTCCATGAGAACACCCTTGTTCCCATATTGAAAACGTACCCGGAAGTGCTCTCCGGTCATTCACATCTCCACCATAATCACTATCTGAGTACCCCACCAGCTTTAGCTCCTCACCTGTAGAGTACTTCAGTCCATGACCCCTTGTCCCGTTCACATATCTCAGGATCCTCTTCGCAGCTGTGAAGTGATCCTCTTTTGGTTCCTCCATGTGCCTGCTTACCACCTGATAACTTCTCAAAAAGAAGTTATCTAGCCCAAGTTTTGGACCTTTTCACTCGATGATTCGGAAGAAAACCGTTTAGTTAAAGTCTAAACGTAAGTTAATTCATTTTTTATTTTATTTATGTCTAAATTGGCCTTTTTCCTAGGTATTTGTGCAAGAGAAGCCAAAGAGAACGAATTGGAAGAAGGATTTTGTCAAACATGCTGTCCTGCAGAAAAGGTTGCAACCTCCGAAAAAGGTTGCAACCTCTGGACGAATTTCAAATTTCAAAATTCAGACAAATTGCGCCTTTTTCAAAAATAGAAAGATGCATCCTTTGGGGAAAGGGGCTGGACGTTTTTTAGGGGAGATTATTCTGAAATTAGATCATCATCTTGAGAGGAGGGAGAGTGCTTCATCTAGGGTTTGGAAGGTTCATCATCCTTCAAGGAAGCGGCTAAAGAAAAAGAGAAGATTTTCCGGACCGATCGAGGGAGCGACTTCAGCGAAGGATTCCTTCAGCACTTAAGTGTTAATTTTCAATATGATTTGTAAGATCTCTCCAATCGTTATGTGTGATTTCTCCGCCGTCATGAACTAAACTCTTTTAATCTTGTATTGTGAAAGTACGTTGTCTTGTGTGTTGATGAGATCTTAAACTTTTCTTTATGAATGATTGATGTATGTCTTTACCGAATCTATAATCTTTATTTGAAAACTTTTGGCCAAGGTTTCACCATTTTACTACGCTTCATAATTCGAGAGAGGAGTTGCGTAAGTGTGTTATAGATCCGGTATAGTATGTGGAGGGAGAAAGAGATTTCCCCTTAGTATTAGCAACTTTGGTTTTCGATCTTTAAGCGGTACTTGTCTCTCCTAAGGGGGAAATAGAGGCTAGGAATTTCCGATACCGAGAGGTACGGATATTCAACCTTAAAATCGTTGCAAGGCGTGTCATCACTCACTATCACAAAGTAACCTTTAAAAGAGTCGTCACACTAGACTTCGGAAATCATAATACAAGATTATCTCTTCTATATCTAAGTACTTCCTCTTAGCAATTTGTAGTTTAATTTCATTCGTAGGCTAATCGTAGTTTTGAACAATTCTCTATTTTACTTGACTTGGATTTAAAGAAAAGGAACAACTGGTACTTGCGAGCACTAAATTCACCACCTCTCCGTGGAAACGAACTTTAATCACTCTTTATTACTTGATCCGGCACGTGCACTTGCGTGTAATACGTATACCTATTTTTGGCGTATCAAGTTTTTGGCGCCGTTGCCGGGGAGGTGCTTTTGATTTAGTGTTATTTCTTACAATATTAGTGAATCCTTAGTATTTAAAGATCAAGTGTTTGTTTGCTTATTGTTTGTTCATTTTGAAATCATTAGAAGTCGGCACGGTGTATGTCCAGGTATAGGCAAGTAGAGTTATTGCCTTTGAATTCTGAAATCGAGCGCTCCTGTAGACAAAACAGAAGAGAAGCTAGAAACGTGAATATTATTCATCCTGCGATGGATAATCCTGCACCAAATAATGCTAATAATAATGATGGTCAGGTGGAACAAAATGGCCAACCTGCGGCACCACGTATGACTTGTCACGAGTATAATACACCTCTAAGGGGAGGTGTGCACTTCAGCATCGCTCGACCAACAATTGCTGCTAATAATTTTAAAATGGACCCGCTAATTATGCAACAAGTGCAAAATAATAAGTTTGGGGGTCTAGGTCATGAAGATGCGAATTCCCACTTACGTACCTTCTTAGCAATTTGCGATATGTTTAAGTTCAACGGAGCATCAGAAGATGCAATAATGTTAAGATTGTTTCCATTTTCTTTAGAAGGGAGAGCGAAGGATTGGTTAGACTCTTTGCCTAACGATTCTATCACGACATGGGAGCAGTTAGTGGAAAAATTCTTGCATAAATATTTTCCGCCATCTAAAACTGCAAAGTTGATAAGGGATATAACCACATTCACACAGGGTAATGGAGAGACACTGTACGACGCTTGGGAGCGTTTTAAGGAGCTGTTAAGGAAATGTCCCCATCATAGGTTAGCTCTACATCAGCAAGTCTCCACCTTCTATAATGGTTTGCAAACTGCAACCATGATTTTAGTAGACGGCGCTGCAGGAGGATCGTTGCTTAAGAAGTATCCCGAGGATGCGTATGCAATCCTTGAAGACCTCACTGCAAATAATTACCAAGCCTATGAGCGTCAAGGGAACAACAATCCGGTTGGTATCCACCAAGTGGACCAATTCACATCCTTGGCCGCTCAAATGGCATCACAGTTTACTCTAATCAATAAGAGATTAGATTCATTATCACAACCTTCATCTAGTGCTCCATTGACGGTGGAGCAATTGAATCAAATTTCTGAAGAGGCAAATTATGTAGGAGGAGCACAAAGGCAAATTCCACCTGGATTTGCTAATCATTATCACCCGAGTGGCGGAATCATCCGAATTTCTCCTGGAAAAATAATCAAGGGATGAATCAACCACAAGGATTTAATCAAAATTTAAATCACCTACCTATCAATAATAACTCTCAACCCCAACAAGTAAACCAAAGAAAGATGACAGATGAGTTTATCTTAGGCATGTTCCAAAAGTATGATTCAAAAATGGTAGGAATAGAATCATCGTTAAGATCACTAGAAACGACTATGGGACAACTTGCAAATTCATTAAGCCAAAGACCCATTGGAACTCTACCTTCTGATACCACACCCAATCCAACAAAAGATAATCATAATAATCATTGCAAAGCCATTGCACTGAGGAGTGGTGTAGAGATTCCAAGTGGGGAGGGGTTGCTTGAGAAAGTTAGGGAAGAAGAGACGAGTAAGAAGCCAAGTGAGTCGAGTATATTAGAGAAAGACGAGTTGGGTGAGAAAAAGGATGTGGGAGAGAAACAAAAAGAGAAATTAGAAAGAAAGAAAGAAGTACTCTATCCACCACCCCCATTTCCGTCTAGACTTGCTAAATCCAAACTTGACATACAATTCCAAAAGTTTATGGAGATTTTCAAAAAACTAACTATAAATATCCCATTTGCTGAGGCACTTGAGCAAATGCCTAGTTATGTCAAGTTTATGAAGGATATCTTGGCAAAGAAGAGGAAGTTTGCTGATAAAGAGATAGTGGCGTTGACTGAGGAGTGCAGTGCTATATTACAGAAGAAGTTGCCACCCAAGCTTAAGGACCCCGGTAGCTTCACAATTCCTTGTTCTATCGGATTAAAGTTTGTTGGGAGAGCTTTATGTGACCTTGGGGCGAGCATCAACTTGATGCCATTATCTATTTATAAGAAGTTGGGTCTAGGGGAGATCACACCTACATCTCTTACTCTACAGTTGGCTGATAGGTCTCTAGCATTTCCCAAGGGAATTGTAGAGGATGTGTTAGTTAAGGTGGATAAATTCATCTTCCCCGCTGATTTTGTGGTACTGGATATGGATGAGGACAAGGATGTCCCCATCATTCTTGGTAGACCATTCTTGGCCACCGGACGAACACTCATTGACGTCCAAAAGGGTGAGCTTACAATGAGAGTTAATGATGAAAATGTGACATTCAACATCCTCAAAGCTATGAAATTTCCGGATGATAAGGAGGAATGTTTATCCATTGAGGAAGTGAATGCACCTATACATATGATGTATGATGAGAATGATTGGGAGAGTAAAATCCTAAGTGTGTTAACAAATAAAGAAATAGAAGAGGACCCAGACTTAACAGAAACTGTAGAAGCTTTAAGTACTTATGAGCATATACCAAACGCTAACATGTTTGAATTAATAAGTAGACCAAGTGAGTCTAAGGTCACTAAGCCTTCTATCTTAGAGCCACCTTCGCTTGAATTAAAACCGCTACCTGAAAATTTAAAGTATGTTTTTCTAGGTGAAAATAACACACTACCGGTTATTATTGATGCATCTTTAGTAAAAGAAAAGGAAGAGAAATTGCTTGAGGTTCTTCGTGAGTATAAGGGAGCAATGGGTTGGACCATTGCAGACATTAGAGGGATAAGTCCCTCAATTTGTATGCACAAAATTCGTTTAGAGGAAGAAGCAAAAGACTCAATCGAACCCCAACGAAGACTTAGCCCACCAATGAAAGAAGTGGTCAAGAAGGAGATCATCAAATGGTTGGATGCGGGTATTATTTATCCTATCTCCGATAGCCGGTGGGTAAGTCCTGTTCAATGTGTGCCAAAGAAGGGGGGCATTACGGTAGTTAAAAATGAGAGCAATGAGTTGATACCCACAAGAACGGTAACTGGATGGCGGATTTGTATGGATTACCGAAGGTTAAATAAAGCGACTAAGAAAGATCATTTCCCACTTCCATTCCTTGATCAGGTTCTTGATAGGTTAGCGGGGAATGAGTATTTCTGTTTTTTAGATGGCTACTCGGGGTATAATCAGATCATGGTAGCCCCCGAAGATCAGGAGAAGACTACTTTCACCTGTCCTTTTGGGACATTTGCATTTAGAAAAATGCCATTTGGATTGTGTAATGCCCCTGCCACATTCCAGCGCTGTATGATCGCTATTTTTTCTGATCTGATTGATGAGGGCATCGAGATCTTTATGGACGATTTTTCAGTATTTGGGAGATCATTTGATGAATGTTTGAAAGTGTTAAAGAAGGTTTTGGATAGGTGCATTCAAACCAATTTGATCCTAAATTGGGAAAAATGTCACTTTATGGTCAAAGAAGGAATTGTTTTAGGACACAAGGTGTCGGAGAAGGGATTGGAAGTAGATCGGGCAAAGACTGAGGTTATTGAGAAATTGCCCCCACCAACTAATGTTAAGGGAGTGCGTAGTTTTCTAGGACATGCGGGCTTCTATCGTCGTTTCATTAAAGATTTTTCTAAAATTTCTAAACCGCTAAGCCATTTATTAGAAAAAGATTCACACTTTTACTTTGATGAGGAATGCCTAGCCGCTTTTCATTCTTTGAAGCAAAATCTGATTTCTTCACCCATTATTATCTCACCTGATTGGTCTTTACCATTCACCATTATGTGTGATGCTAGCAACTTCGCTGTAGGCGCGGTTTTAGGGCAAGTGCGCGACAAGGTTTTTTATACAATCTACTACGCTAGCAAGACGCTTATTGATGCACAAGTAAACTACACAACTACCGAGAAGGAGTTATTAGCAGTCGTTTTTGCTTTTGACAAATTTCGCTCCTACTTAGTATCCTCTAAGGTGATTGTTTATACGGACCATGCAGCTATCCGATTTTTAGTAGAAAAAAAAGACGCTAAACCTAGACTGATTAGGTGGGTTCTCCTCTTACAAGAGTTCGACTTGGAGATTAAGGATCGTAAGGGGGCGGAGAATCCTGTAGCAGACCACCTATCACGTCTAGAGTATGAGCGTGAGAAGGTTGTAGACATAGAGATTAGAGAGAATTTTCCTGATGAGAGGTTGATGGCAATATCTGAGGCGAGTATTCCATGGTATGCTGATTTTGTCAATTTCATTGTGAGTAACATTTTGCCCCCAGATATAGATTATCAACAGAAGAAAAGATTTCTTCATCAGGCTAAGTTCTATCTATGGGATGCCCCATATGCATTTAAGATATGTGCTGACCAAGTGATTCGTCGGTGTGTACCAGAAATAGAAGTTCATGATATCCTAGAAAAGTGTCATGCATCTCCTTATGGAGGACACTTCATGGGAGAACGAACTGCTATGAAGGTACTAGAGGCTGGTTTCTATTGGCCAACACTGTTTAGGGACGCACACTTATTTGTTAAGAAGTGTGATAGATGCCAAAAGACCGGCAATATTCATCGGGGGGCAAGTATGCCTATGACCTACATTCTGGAGGTAGAAGTATTTGATGTTTGGGGCATTGACTTCATGGGACCGTTTGTGAACTCGGGAGGAAATGTTTACATTTTGTTGGCAGTGGATTATGTGTCAAAGTGGGTGGAGGCCATTGCCACACAGAAAAACGATGCCAATGTTGTACTCAAGTTTATAAAAACAAACATCTTTACGAGATTCGGCACGCCTAGGGCGATAATCAGTGATGGAGGTTCACATTTTTGCAATACACAATTTAAATCACTTCTAAAAAAATACGGTGTAGCACATAAAGTGGCCTTAGCATATCACCCGCAAACCAATGGATTAGCCGAAATCTCTAATAGAGAGATCAAGTCTATTTTAGAGAAGACGGTGAGTACAACTAGGAAGGATTGGGCATTTAGGTTGAACGATGCGTTATGGGCCTATAGGACTGCCTATAAAACGCCCATAGGTGTGACCCCTTTTAAAATGGTGTATGGAAAAGCTTGTCACTTACCCGTGGAATTGGAGCATAAAGCGTACTGGGCAATAAAAAGATTGAATTTCGATCTCCAAGAAGCGGGCAAGAAAAGACTTTTTCATTTGAATGAATTGGAGGAAATCAGATTTAACGCTTATGAAAATGCTAGGTTGTACAAGGAAAGGACGAAGAAATGGCATGATTCGAGATTGCACAGAAGGGAGTTCAAAGAAGGGCAACTCGTTCTACTGTATAACTCAAGATTGAGATTATTCCCAGGAAAATTGAAGTCACGATGGTCCGGACCTTTTCGGGTGGAGGAGGTACATCCGTTTGGAGTAATCACAATTTGTAATGAGAAGGACGGATCCAAGTTTAAGGTTAATGGGCAGCGGTTAAAAGAGTACTTTAAAGAAGACGATCATCGAGAGACGATGGTCATCATGCTGAAATAGAAACGAATGCGAAGAAGAACGTCCGGCCGAGACGTTTTAAACTCGGCGCTTGGTGGGAGGCAACCCACTTTCTTTTTATTTTTGTAGTCACTTACGAAAAAAAAAAAAAAGAAGAGAAATTTTCTTTAGTTTTAATGTTCACGACGGTAGGAGAAATCCGAGAAATGAAAATGGACAAGTCATTTTTATGAGGTTGCAACCCCAAAATAAAGGTTGCTACCTTTATTGTTCTGTCCGGCGCCCCTTAATAGTTGGTCGAATCGGTGCTGCACCGGTTCAACTCAACCGGTGCAGTTATTGGTGACATTGCTGACCGGTTCAATCTTAACTTCCTAATTAAATAGATTTAATTAACTTAATTACGTATAACCCTGGTTCCTCCCTTATATAAAAAAAATTTTTTTTTAGAAACAAGCGTGATGATTTTTCGGCTAGGGCACGAGCGGAGCGATAGAGCACGGGAGAGGCGTGACGATTTCCGGCGGGCTGCTTCGACTGGAGACGGCGACGCCGCTAGTTGACCTCGATTTGGAGGAAACCAGCGTGGACTCCGACGATCTACGTCGGCGAGTGCGTGACCGATCGCCTACGGCGACATTTCCTGGAGGTATATCCTTGACCCTCAATCCAAACTGGTTTAACATATCGAATGCTTCAGTTCGGTGCGAAATTCGGGTTGTTTTCGATTTTTGTTAGGGTAGGCTATGTCTTCGAAGAAGAAGAAGAAGGGAAGGAAGTCACCTGCCCTAGGGCCAGGTTTCTGAATGAACCAGCCCGCATCCGCTTCCAAGCAATCCACTCCGTCCCGTTCATCTGTGAGCGTGGATTCTTGATGGAGAAGCGTGCGTGGAGCCGATCCTATGCTGAGCAAATTGAGGGTTTACAATGGGAGGCCTTCTGTCACCCACGCACTGAAGCAATCTACTCTTGGGTCTATGAATTCTACGCCAATGCCGCGCACGGGGAGGGCGACACAGTTGCTGTTCGAGGAAAAATGGTAGATTATTCCTCGGCGGCAATTAATAACCTTTTTAACCTGGATGATACAGCCGATTGTAACTATCATTGGATCCAAACCTCTGTGTCACTCAGTGATCTGGCTGCAGCAGTGTGTTGTGTCTCTCAACCGGAGTGGTCTCGTCGATCCCAGAATGTTTTGAGGTCCACTAGTTTATCGAGGGAGGCCAAGGTGTGGTTACTGTTCGTCAATGCCACCATTCTGCCCACTCGCCACTTGAACTTTGTTTCGTTCGATCGCATCACACTGATTTACAGCATTATAAAAGGGCTACGGATCAACGTTGGGAAACTAATTTACGACCAATTAGTACAAAAAATTAAAGAAGAGAATGTGCGGATTCTTTGGTTCCCCGCCACCATTACGGAGCTTTGTCGCATGGCCGGGGTACAACAAGGGGACAGTGATTTGATTACCAAGGTTGGAAAACATCTTACAGAAAGAGTTGTAGAGGTTAACATTAAGGTGGCCGCTGAAACAGAAGAAAAAAGAGCAAAGCTGAGCAAGCTGAAAGGTGAGGAACTTAAGACATCTGCAAAACCCACATCTTCTGCCCCCATGAAAATAGTGATTGGAAAATCGAAATATGAGGGGGAACGTGGCTTAGCAACCGAGAACGCCGAGTATATAAAGACCTACCTCAGATGCCAACATGTGTACTTTGAATCTCGATTTGAGGACATCCGTCAGAACCAGGAAAAACTGATGCATGCAGCCAGAGTCTCGGTGGCGACACCCTCGTACCGGCTTCAGTCGCAATTCGATTCCGAGGGATATCTGATTCAGCGTGATGGGACACGAGTCGACCCAGCCACATTTGCTACAACTTTATCTGATTTAGAGTCCGAGTCTGAGACCGAAGATGAGGAAGATGAAGACAAAGAGGAGTCAGGGGATAGCAAAGGCGAAGAGTAGTTCCCCTCATTTCTGATCAGACATTTTGATGTTTAGGGTGCTGAAATGATTTTATTTTCCTTTCTTTATTTGGTGTTTTGATGGATATGCTTTAATGGGTGGGACTGTTTGAATATTTTGAGGTGTGCCATTCTGGATATATTGTTGTTGACATTTTGACGCACAGGATGGTTAATCCACTCTGGATATTACTCTGTCTACTTAGGGTATTATTTCACTTTTTGTTTACATCATTTTCCCTATACATAGATATGATAAGCATGCTGCATGCTCATTACATAACTACTGTTGTATATCACTTGTTTTGAATTATCATTTGGACTACCTTAGTGTCATTTTTTTTTTGGACATCCTGAATTTGTAGGTATGAAATGAGCTCCTTTATCTGTTTCTTAAATATTTGTCTAGCATGTGGTTTGAGTTCCTTATAGGTTTCACCACACGGATAGGAGTGATGAATCATCATAAATCAACAGAGATTAAGGAACACAAGGATGCAGTTTTGGACTACTTTTCAGCCACCCGAACATCAGGGGAGTTTCTAGCTTTCAATATTTTGTGCTTTCATTGGTTGCCTTATATTTCCCCTTATGCACGTTTTTTTTTATCAAACCACTCATATTTATCGTTATGCGAAGTGAGGTCGCTTTGCTAGGGACTAGCAAAGTGCAACAGTGTGGAGGTGGGGGTAGTGTGACCCCTACCAATTGGGTGAGGAGTGAAAATATAATTATTGTGATCCTAGTCCTCGAGATCAATAACGAATCATGCACTCCATGCTAATTTTAATCCACGAGGATAGCCGACACTCATGGTTCACATCATTTTGACTTGAAGTTAGCAAGATGAGTTGCATCTCTTTTAATATTTCATTCTCTCACATTATCCTTTAAAAAAGGGATCTTCTTAAAAATAGACCTATATGAACTTCTAAAAAGAATAATGGAGGGTGAGCCAGAACCGAGTTGGAGATGTAAACCAAAGCATTGACCACCAATTGTACCCTTTGAGTTTGATCGTTGAACTTGTATTCATGTTTCCTCTAGTCAACTATTTGATGATTCTTAGTATGCTCTTCACTTATGAGTGCTTGTTAAAATAAAAATGTGCGAGTCATAGTGATATGCGGCCCAGGTATGTGCATTCATACCTGGAATGATCCCAACTGTGATTATATAAAAAAAAAAAAAAAAATGATGAGAATGAGGAGTCGTAGTGATATGTGGCCCAAGTGTGTGTACACCTACTTGGAATGATCCCAACTATGGACTAAAAAAAAAAAAAAAAAAAAAAAAGGAAGAGGAAAGAAAATACACTTCATAGTTTGAAGAGTCGCTAAGAATTTTTCATCTAGGAAGACTAGGGAGACACCTTCGGCCATCCATACACATTCTAATCAAGCCAACGTTTACGATGTCTCTTCATACCTAACTACTAAATTTTGTGGAGGTTAACTCAAAGACTCGGTTATTCTCACCCCTTCTTAGACATTAAAGGAAGTTCGGCGGGAAAGTTGGAGGGAAGTGAACGACTTTAAAGGGTAGCACACACCTCACTAGAAATTTTAATTGAGATTTCTCTTCAATCAAACTAACGAATTCTCAAATGTTTTGAACATGGAATGATCGGCAAATCCTCAAATGGTTTAATCGGTGCTCTGGACTAGACCTCGCCTCACCCAATTCGGAGACTAGAATCTTCTTTGCTAGGGACTAGCAAAGGTTCAAGTGTGGAGGTGTGATAACTTCTCAAAAAGAAGTTATCTAGCCCAAGTTTTGGACCTTTTCACTCGATGATTCGGAAGAAAACCGTTTAGTTAAAGTCTAAACGTAAGTTAATTCATTTTTTATTTTATTTATGTCTAAATTGGCCTTTTTCCTAGGTATTTGTGCAAGAGAAGCCAAAGAGAACGAATTGGAAGAAGGATTTTGTCAAACATGCTGTCCTGCAGAAAAGGTTGCAACCTCCGAAAAAGGTTGCAACCTCTGGACGAATTTCAAATTTCGAAATTCAGACAAATTGCGCCTTTTTCAAAAATAGAAAGATGCATCCTTTGGGGAAAGGGGCTGGACGTTTTTTAGGGGAGATTATTCTGAAATTAGATCATCATCTTGAGAGGAGGGAGAGTGCTTCATCTAGGGTTTGGAAGGTTCATCATCCTTCAAGGAAGCGGCTAAAGAAAAAGAGAAGATTTTCCGGACCGATCGAGGGAGCGACTTCAGCGAAGGATTCCTTCAGCACTTAAGTGTTAATTTTCAATATGATTTGTAAGATCTCTCCAATCGTTATGTGTGATTTCTCCGCCGTCATGAACTAAACTCTTTTAATCTTGTATTGTGAAAGTACGTTGTCTTGTGTGTTGATGAGATCTTAAACTTTTCTTTATGAATGATTGATGTATGTCTTTACCGAATCTATAATCTTTATTTGAAAACTTTTGGCCAAGGTTTCACCATTTTACTACGCTTCATAATTCGAGAGAGGAGTTGCGTAAGTGTGTTATAGATCCGGTATAGTATGTGGAGGGAGAAAGAGATTTCCCCTTAGTATTAGCAACTTTGGTTTTCGATCTTTAAGCGGTACTTGTCTCTCCTAAGGGGGAAATAGAGGCTAGGAATTTCCGATACCGAGAGGTACGGATATTCAACCTTAAAATCGTTGCAAGGCGTGTCATCACTCACTATCACAAAGTAACCTTTAAAAGAGTCGTCACACTAGACTTCGGAAATCATAATACAAGATTATCTCTTCTATATCTAAGTACTTCCTCTTAGCAATTTGTAGTTTAATTTCATTCGTAGGCTAATCGTAGTTTTGAACAATTCTCTATTTTACTTGACTTGGATTTAAAGAAAAGGAACAACTGGTACTTGCGAGCACTAAATTCACCACCTCTCCGTGGAAACGAACTTTAATCACTCTTTATTACTTGATCCGGCACGTGCACTTGCGTGTAATACGTATACCTATTTTTGGCGTTGTAGTATAGTGGTGAGTATTCCCGCCTGTCACGCGGGTGACCCGGGTTCGATCCCCGGCAACGGCGCCAAAAACTTGATACGCCAAAAATAGGTATACGTATTACACGCAAGTGCACGTGCCGGATCAAGTAATAAAGAGTGATTAAAGTTCGTTTCCACGGAGAGGTGGTGAATTTAGTGCTCGCAAGTACCAGTTGTTCCTTTTCTTTAAATCCAAGTCAAGTAAAATAGAGAATTGTTCAAAACTACGATTAGCCTACGAATGAAATTAAACTACAAATTGCTAAGAGGAAGTACTTAGATATAGAAGAGATAATCTTGTATTATGATTTCCGAAGTCTAGTGTGACGACTCTTTTAAAGGTTACTTTGTGATAGTGAGTGATGACACGCCTTGCAACGATTTTAAGGTTGAATATCCGTACCTCTCGGTATCGGAAATTCCTAGCCTCTATTTCCCCCTTAGGAGAGACAAGTACCGCTTAAAGATCGAAAACCAAAGTTGCTAATACTAAGGGGAAATCTCTTTCTCCCTCCACATACTATACCGGATCTATAACACACTTACGCAACTCCTCTCTCGAATTATGAAGCGTAGTAAAATGGTGAAACCTTGGCCAAAAGTTTTCAAATAAAGATTATAGATTCGGTAAAGACATACATCAATCATTCATAAAGAAAAGTTTAAGATCTCATCAACACACAAGACAACGTACTTTCACAATACAAGATTAAAAGAGTTTAGTTCATGACGGCGGAGAAATCACACATAACGATTGGAGAGATCTTACAAATCATATTGAAAATTAACACTTAAGTGCTGAAGGAATCCTTCGCTGAAGTCGCTCCCTCGATCGGTCCGGAAAATCTTCTCTTTTTCTTTAGCCGCTTCCTTGAAGGATGATGAACCTTCCAAACCCTAGATGAAGCACTCTCCCTCCTCTCAAGATGATGATCTAATTTCAGAATAATCTCCCCTAAAAAACGTCCAGCCCCTTTCCCCAAAGGATGCATCTTTCTATTTTTGAAAAAGGCGTAATTTGTCTGAATTTCGAAATTTGAAATTCGTCCAGAGGTTGCAACCTTTTTCGGAGGTTGCAACCTTTTCTGCAGGACAGCATGTTTGACAAAATCCTTCTTCCAATTCGTTCTCTTTGGCTTCTCTTGCACAAATACCTAGGAAAAAGGCCAATTTAGACATAAATAAAATAAAAAATGAATTAACTTACGTTTAGACTTTAACTAAACGGTTTTCTTCCGAATCATCGAGTGAAAAGGTCCAAAACTTGGGCTAGATAACTTCTTTTTGAGAAGTTATCACCACCCCTACTGCATACATGATGTCAGGTCGGGTGAAAGTCAAGTAACATAGACTCCCCACCAAGCTTTTGAATAAAGTGGAGTCTACCGCTCCTTCCTTCGACTCCTTGCTCAACTTCAGTCCTGGGTCGACCGGAGGGGAGATAGGCTTGTTATTCTCCAACTTGAACTTCTTCAAAATTTCTTCCGCATACTTCTTCTGCGAGATGAAGATGCCATATTCACTCTGCTTCACCTCCACGCCTAAGAATTAGTTGAGCTCTCCCAGGTCCGTCATCTCGAACTCCTTCTTCATCATTCTCTTAAACTCCTCGTACATCGAAGGGTTGTTGCCTGTGAAGATCATATCGTCTACGTATAGACATATGATCATCATGTCTCCATTATTCTCAACCTTTGTGTAGAGGGCATACTCATGAGGGTTCTTTCTGTAGCCATGCTTCTACAGGTAAACATCTATTCTCCCATTCCAGGCTCGAGCTCCTTGCTTCAGCCCGTACAAAGCCTTGTCCAGCTTGCATACTTTCCTCTCCTGTCCCTTAACCACATATCCTGGGGGCTGCTCGATGTACACTTCCTCCTCCAAGTAGCCATTCAGGTAGGCAGAGACCATGTCCATCTGCATGATCTTCCATCCGTGATGAGTTGCTAGTGCGATTATCAACCTGATAGTATCGATCCTCGCTACTAGGGCAAAGACTTCATCATATTCCACCCCTTGGACTTGCCGGTAGCCCTTCATGACTAACCGCGCCTTATGCTTCTACACGCCTCCATCTTTGTTCTTCTTCACCTTATACACCCACTTCACCCCGAGGGGTTTGTGGCCTGCAGGTGGATCCACCAGCTTTCAGGTGTCATTCTTTTTGATGGAGGCGATCTCCACATCCATCACCTTTCTCCAAGTTTTTTCTTAGGCGGCTTCATCATATGAGTACAGCTCAACATCTGCAAAGAGGAAATATAGAGAAAAATTGTTAAGTGTTGGAGCCGTCTCCTCATAGATATCATCCAGCCTCCTCATCCTCTGTTGAGGACGATCATCTTTGGTTCCACTGGTGCTTGCTCCACCAGATCCACCTCTACTTGTACTCGCTCCACTCGAGTAGGGGGTGAGAGCTCCCCCTAATTCCCTACTGGGTGGTGATGGTGGCTCAGCTCCACCCATCTCAGCTTTTGCTTCCTGACCACCCCCTTCTTCCTCATCATCAAAGAACATCCCCTTGATGCTACACACTTCTTCATACCAGCTCCAGCTGCTACCTTCCTCAAACACAACATCTCTTGAGATGATAGCCTTCTCTGTCACCGGGTTGTACAACTTGTAAGCTTTTCTAGCTGGAGCGTAGCCTACCGAGATGCACCTCTCACTTCTGTCATCACGCTTCTTCCTCCTCTGGTCCGAGACATGGGCATAAGCCACACACCCGAAGACCCTTAGGTGCTTCACACTTGGCTTCCACCCACACCATGCTTCGAACGGAGTCTTGAATTTCACACTCTTCGTTGGACATCGGTTTAGAAAGTACACAACCACATATACTGCTTCCGCCCAAAACTTCTTCGGCAACCCTTTGCCTTTCACCATGCTCCTTGCCATATTCATGATGGTCAAGTTCTTCCTTTCCGCTACTCCATTCCGCTGAGGTGAGTACACCGTCGTCAGCTGCTGAGAGATCCCCCACTCTCTACAGAAGTCATCAAACAGGCTAGAGGTGTACTCCCCACCTCTATCTATCCTAAGCACCTTCAGTGGCTGCCCACTCTCCTTCTCAACCATCGCCTTGAACTCCCTGAACTTGTCAAGGGCCTCAGCCTTCTCCCTCAGGAAATACACCCAACACTTCCGACTGAAGTCATCCGTAAAGATAATGTAGTACTTGCTCCCACCGACTGAGGTAGTCTCAAACGGACCAGCTATGTCAGAGTGAACTAGCTCAAGCTGCCTAGTCACTCTCCGGGACTTGCCACCCTCAAAAGTTTGTCTCTTCTGCTTCCCCTTGGTACATGCCTCACAAACCTTCTGTGGAGGCGAGATCATTGGCAGTCCTTCTACCATCTTGGAATGAGATAACAACTTCAGGCCTGTGAACCCCAGATGGCCCATCCGGTGGTGCCACAGCCAAGCTTCCTCTTCTTCCTCCGTCCTCGCGAGACACGCCGTCTCCTTGACATCCATCCTTAGAGTAAAAATACGATTCGTCGTCATCTTCACCCTCACTACTTCCCTTCCTTAATGATCCTTTATAGCTAATGTGACATCCCTTAACAGGACACGATAGCCCTTTTTCCACCAACTGCCCAAGGCTTAGGATGTTACCCCTCAAGCCTGGTACATAGAATAAATCATTAAGATGCACCTCCTTCCCATTCATGGTAACCGCAATCACTCCTCTTCCTTCCACTGAAATCTTCGAAGCGTCGTAAAAACTGACCTCACCACCATTTGGTTCGAGGCTAGTGAACAGCTCCTTCTCTCCACACATGTGGTTACTTGCGCCTGTATCCAAGTACCACACACTGTTCCTCTCACCTCCTGCTCCTTGGATGGTTAGGAACATCATCGGGTTACCACCCGTGTTGCTTGCTTCAGCATAGTGGTTGGCTTCTCCTCTTTTCTTTGGAGCCCAACAGTCATAGCTCATATGCCCAAACTTATTACAGTTGTAACATTGAATTTGGGACATATCACATCTTCCTCTTCCTTGACCTCTTCCTTGGTCCCTTCCTTGGCCTCTACCCTAGCCTCTTCCTCTTCCTCCTGCATCTTGCCTCCAACCTTGAGGTTACTCCACCTATCTCTGGTTGAACTGGTTTCTACCAAAATCTCTTCCACCTCTTCTTCCTCTACCTCTATCTTGGTAGCCTCAGCCACGCTGGCCTCCTCCTCTTCCTAAGCTCTCTCCAAAATTAAGCTGAGTCTGGAGTGCTTTCCCCAAGCCACTCGACTCCTCATCATCTTGCAACATGCGATACTCGTGGGCTTGCAGCGAGCCAACGAGTTCATCTACTGCCATCACGGTGAGATCCTTCGACTCCTCAATGGCCAGTACCTCATGCCTAAACTTCTTAGACATAGATCGCATGAGCTTCTCCATGAAGCTGACATCGTCCATCATCTCTCCATTCCTCTTTATCTCGTTTGTGAGCGTCCATAGACGAGTCACATAATCACCAACTTTCTCCGCACTCTGCATCTTCATCACTTCATATTGGGCATGGAGGGATTGCAGCTTCACCTTCTTAGCCTTGTCAACCCCTTGCATAGAGCGTTGTAGTATCTCTCATGCTTCCCTCGATGTCCCCGCATCATATATCTTCTCAAAGGTCGCCTCATCGTTGCCTTGGTATGATAGGAATATGGCCTTCTTGTCCCGCTTCTTCGATTCTCTCAACGCCGTCTTCTGAGCGTTAGTCAAAGCTGCCTCCGCTTCAGTAGTAAGCACCTCGACGCCTTCTTCCACTATCTCCCACAACTCTTTGGAGGCGAGTAGTACTCGCATTTGTGTACTCCAATTCCCATAGTTGGTTTTGGTCAACTTGGGGACTTGCCCCGGCATTCCACTTCCCATCTCCATTTCTCCTTGTCAATTAACCTTCCGAGCAAACTTCCAGGGGGTCGAACCTCGCTTTGATATCACTTGTTGGAAACGTGTAAGGGCCCCCGCTTATACTCAACACTCCAAACAAAATTCACTTAACACCAAATGTGGTCGGCGAGATCGCCCTCACTAGCCGTCTACCCGCGCGGTTAGCACCCGGTGAGAGCCGCACTCGCAACTCTCTCTCTCGCTCTCGCACGTGAGAGTGACTACACTCGACGAGTGCACCCTGCGAGACCGCTCCTTGCTCTCGCTAGAACACCACCTACGAGTACTCACCCCGAGCTACAACTGCACCCGCCAATCACACCTTCAGCGAGAGCCTTCTCGTGCGGCGAGATGAGCAATCCTCTCGGAAACCACTACTTGCTCGACAAGCTTCACTTGACCGCCCAGTTAGCAACTTATACCGGCTAGGCTTAACCTCCTCTTCCTGCTCGAGCCGAGATCAACCACAACCGGGCAACTCACGCGACTAGCTCCTCTAGACCGCCCGCAAACACAAACTTCTTAGCGCTGCAACACTCTCTTTCTCTCTCTAAAACAGGAACAGGAATTTGGGAGCTTATCTCCTTATATTGCGTCAATCATAAAAGGAATACTTACATGCCTTTATATAGGCTTACAAGACCAATAGAAAACGGACAAGTGTCCAACACCATAAAAGCTAACAACCTCTCATCTACTCACTTAGTGCATTCTCTCTCCCATGCATTTAAAACAAACATAAATGAAATGGTAACCCCAAAAACTTGTGGGGTCCGGTCAACATGTCAAAATCCAATATATATATATATATATATATATATATATATATATACATACGAGCATCTTCGCACGGGCTACGTCTGTGATCGATGCTCTCGAGCGGCCTTCGGCCGCATCTAGGCGGGGTTCGCCCGCCTTCACACGAGGTTCTCCTGCATTCGCACGGGCTTCACCCGTGCTCGATGTGTCGTTGCGGGCTGCGCTCGCATAAAAACGGGCACCGGTCCAGGCAAACGGCATAAATGGGGGCCCGGTAAGGGCCCCAGGCCCGGCCTTGGCCCTGGTCGGGCTTTTCCCAGGCCGGGCCTAGCCAGGCCGGGCTCGGGCGGGCTTTCCGGGCATGGGCTATTTGCCCACGACTACCCTAGCGTCACTGTGAGAACTTCACCTCTCGCCGTAAAACTGCATCCTCCAAAGTCTAGTCTTCCCAGTGAAATAAAATTTCTGCGCAGCTTGGGTACTGGATATACCCTCTCAAGCTTATGCACTGCTCCGTCATGCATCCTAATGTCCACCGTCCTTGTCTTTGTGACCTCACAAGCTTAGTTGACACCAAGAAAAACTCTTCCAGTCGTCACCTCCAATGAAATAAACATCGCCGCATCTTAGTAAATGTGTTGCAAAATACCAAAATCTAATATTCAGCTATCAGAGTTACATGGAATCTCAGTGATGAGGATAGATACATCAATATCATTTGTTGGATCTAGTGGCCAACCTTAGAGGGGGGTGAATAAGGTTTATGATGTTTATTAGAAATTTGAATTATTTTGTTCCAGAAAAACTAGTTTTGGAAGCTACCGCAGGACGTTAGGTAGCTAGCACGCGGCGGTATGCCACAGAACTCGTTTTTCTGAGTAGATTCCACCTTGGAGATCTATGTACCCTTCAGGAGAACACAATCCAACATTCACAACATTACATGTGAGTAAAGAAGCAGAAAATGAATTTCATTGCAAAATTAAATCAACAACAGTTCTAACAATTACAAAATCTTGATCTCCGTGACGCTAAAGATCGAAGGCGGTAAATGGAAAAAGCTTTTGGTTTTCTATACCGACCTGCTCCCCGGACCGATTTGCTCTCTCTCTTTCCCTCCAAAAAAGGTCTTCGAGCTGGCTCTTCACCTTCACACAAGGAAGGGTCTTAGAGCCCAGCTAGATCACCCGATCTTAACGTCCCTTCCCCGGGACGTTTTCTCACGGAATGCTCCCCGGATTCCGACGACCTTCCCCGGTCGATTTCCATCACTACAAGAACATAGAGAAAAGAAAAGAATACAATAAGGGTTTAAAATATTTTAAGATTAAATCTCCTTCTTGACGATTTCTCTGTTGAGCGATCCGCGATCGGTGCTTGAGATCTCCGTGTGCTCGCTACCAGCCGACTCTTTATAGTCGTTGTAGTCCTTGGCTCGTCGGAGTTCTTCGCGCGCAAATGGGAGGGAGGAGGCTTTCTTTTCCTTCGACGAAGACGACAGAACATACCACAGAGAGGCGGCCGAACCCTAGGAATCAAAGAACTCTGTCTATTTTCGTCTTGGTAAGGAATACAGTAAACGAGACGCCTTTTATACGTCTTTGTAAAAACAGGCTGCCTATTTTGTAAGAACTCTATCTATTTTCCTTCTTCCCCGGCGGTAGCTTCACGCGCTTGATGTGACAGCTGTCTTGTAAATTTAGAAAAATATTCAAAACGAATATTTTCCTTTTTCAATGCTAGCGCGATGCGGTATAATGTTATCACCCAGCAGTAGGATGGTATCACCTGGCGACAGGTCAGGCATCTCCTAGGCTAGCGCGACGCAGTACAAAGCTAGCGCCTGCGAGGTAGCATCCCGAGCGCCTAGTTCATTTAATTCTTTGAGCTAGCGCGAGCGATAGGACTAGTGGGGCGCGGTAGTAACCCGAGCGCCTTGTCCATTTAATTCAAGCTACCGCCCAAGGTAACAACTATCGCTCAGCGGTAGGTTCCAGAGGAGAGCATCTGCATTTCTTGGACCTGTAAACCTGTATACTCTACCAAACACAAGATGTGATCAAATACAACATAACAATTAATATTATCAAACTAAAGATATGTGAACTCTCGGTTCCAACAAACTCCCCCTTTTGATAATATCAAATCTCATTCATGAGATATTATAATGAAGTACATGGTACAACGTATATATAAGAGATAATTTTTAAAGCTCAGGTTTCAGAATCTATATATAGCTCCCCTACACACGCGCTCCCCCTATATGTGTATTCTGCATGCTCCCCCCATCGACGTGCACACAGTGAACTTAGCTCCCCCTACATATGATCTACCCATACCCATGACTCATGAACCATCTATTTTCTCCCTTTGATATTATTGAAAGGGAATGGGCTAGACCAAAAGCAAACATGCGCATGCATAGGAGAAATAGATCTACTAGAAAACAGACTTTTAGCCACGACAGATTGTCGTGGCTAAAAGTCCAAAACTGTGACTAATAACTTTTAGCCACGGCCTACCCACGACAAATGGGCATGGACAATATGAGCGTGGCTAATAGTATTAGCCACACTGAATCCGTGACAAATAAGTTATTAGTTACGATTCAATTGCCGTGGCTAAAAGCTCCTTATTTGCCACAGTTCAATTGCAGTGGCTAAAGGGTCTGTAACATAAAAAAGATTCGGCCGCACGACGTCGTCGCCCGGCCGCCGCCCGACCGCCGCCGTCTGTGAGCCGATTTTATTTCAAACATTAATTGAGAATGAGCAATATAAACCCCAAATTGATCTTTTAGTTGGCGGTGTGAGACTAAAAAAACCCGACTTTTTGCCACAGATTAAGCTTCTGTGGCTAATACTAGATTATTAGCCACGAAAAAGGCAAAACGTGACAAAAAGTTGGGTTATTTGCCACGATTTAGTCATCCGTGGCTAATACTAGCTTATTAGCCATGAAATAGAAACTGTGGCTAATACTTCATTATTAGCCATGGTATTCCCCCGTGGCAAAAAAAATCATGGATAAACAATACAAACAGTGCACGTTATAGAAAATGAAACGAGAGACCACAAATAATAGGGGTGACCAAAAACGAAATCAGAAAGTATGAAACATAGGGGTCAAAACGATGAGTGCAGTACATAGAAATAATTTTAAATAAGTATTCAGAGTTACAAAAGGTTGGACAACACAGGTAAACTAAATACATAATGATTTAGAGTACAATGCTAAAAGAATTATAGAATTAATAAAGAGGAACATTGTACATGTCACGAAGCGAAATCGTGTGCTAGAACTTATGTGTTATAGACATATAATGTCATTTCAGTCCAATTCTTATGCATGAAAGCGTTAGATAGAGTAATGACGTGTGTACGTGTAGCATCAGAAGACAAACATCAATTAGAATAAACATTTATTACATGGTTTATCTCAGTAATTATGCTATCACAAGAAGAATAAAATGAAAAATCACGTCATGTTGCTATATATGATATATCAAGACTAGAGATAGGGGCCCTAAGCTTAAAGTTCTAGTTCGTGCACAAGATCAAAATGATTTTTTGGACCAAGGTGTTCATCCTTACAATGCTCATAAAGACTTATCAAGAAGAGTGAGTAGTGCTTGTGGGATATCCTTGACACAAGGCTTGATAACATTCATTATTTTTATTTATACGCGTTGAGCTATCAATTTTATCGTTTGAATTCCAAGGATCCCAAATCAATCGAAATCTACCCGTATTGATAGATACACTTTAACTTGTATACACAGGACTTGACCACTAGAGAGTTGGCCCAAAGTTCTACCCTTTGTATAAGCGCATATGTATCATGATATTGATTATTCAATGTATTTCTAACGTGGTAGACATAATATCACGAGTTATAGCTTGTAAGCATATAAATTCTACAAGAGTGTTCCGTCTAGGGATGTGTGAATAATGCAAAGTCAATTCGCTACCTAAATTCTCACACATACCTAGAGGCATATTTAACAAACACTAGCATGTTTAAGCGCACTCTGTAGCTAAGCACCTATAGATTCGACACATCATGATATAAGTAGACAATGTTTACAAGGATTAACAAGCCTAATTCAGTAGCTAAGCGCCTTGTCGATTTAATTCAAGCTACCGCCCGATGGTAACTACTATCGCTCGGCGGTAGGTTCCAGAGGAGAGCTTCTGCATCACTTGGACATGTAAACTTGCACACTCTACTAAACACAGGATATGATCAAATACAATATGGGAATTGATATTATCAAACTAAGGATATGTGAATCGTTGGTTCCAACATCATCTGCTGTAACTATCACCGCCTTGCCCAAAACCTGGACGTCCATAGAACTCTACACACGTTACTGACAATATCTCTTGATATGATCACTCTGCCTATAGTGGGAGAACGTCATTGCCTTCTTCATAGTGTATTTGAAACGTGCACTCTTAGATCTCTTCCCAAGATGCCTACCACGTTCATCTATTATCAATATTGTCTCACCCCCGGGAGTGGGGCCTGACAACATCTGACTAGATACTAATGCAAATACAATCTGATATACGTTTACTATATCCTTCTCATGAAACAGAGTGGTCTGCATATGCTTGTACAATGCCGAGAGCGTGGTAAACTCAATAATGCCTTGTTTTCTTTCTCCACTTTCACACTAATCACATACAATTGACTGAGAAGGCCATTGAACACATTGAAATATTCATACAGGTTACCACCCTGGCTCCTACATCTTCAGGTCATACAGTCACTGCTTAAGTAACAGCCTCGTGGTCAATGACTTGCTCATATAGAGTCCCTCAAGCTTCTCCCATAGAGTGACAACAGACTCTTCAATACCAATATTGAAACCACCTTGTCATCATCACACATCCTAATAGCACTGGTAGCACGCTAATCCATCTCAGTTCACTTAGAATCGTTCATCAGAGCGAGCAAAGAATATTGCACCTGCTATGGTTGGATCAACCGTTACTTAACCAACACGCTCTTGACCCGAATCTGCCATAGGAGGAAGTTTCTTCTACCGTCAAACTTCTCCAAAAAAATATTTAACCAAAACTGTGTTCTTTGTTGACATAGTTGCCCGCAATACCTCTAGACAATCTGGTTAATTCACAGATTAGATATGAGAAGATATGGAGTGGACCGGTGTCGTCAACTACCATTAACCCAAACCTAAATCGTAACATCCAATCGATCACCTACTCGAAACCTAGATTTGATACCACTTATCGGGATAAAATGCGGAAACTCTCCCCTAAGCGTAACCAAATAAATACAAGGTATACAAGAACACACAAAGTGAAATCTGAACAAACTCTGCATATGTAAATACTATAACAACAATAATATCAATTATGAAGAAATATACCAACATCTATTACAGAATACACCGTAGAGGAGTCAGACTCGCTCGATCCGTGGTATAAAGAATAATACAGAAACTATCCCCTAGGCACAAATGTGGATACCTTCAACAATGGAGTTTAGAGGAGTTACTGTATGGCGAGAGACTTGGCTAGGCATGTGTTAGTGGAGGTGGAGAGGCGCAAGCTTGGTATCGAGGGCATGCGTGAGTGCAGTTGCATCTTATTATAAAATCAGGTACAAAACGCAGACACACCATAAAATTGCAGATTATTAAGAGCATTAAATGGCCACGCAAAGTTATATAATCAATAATATAAATTTAAATACAAGAATAAAAGCATGAGAAATATTTGACCGTCAGGCGAGTATGTCGTGGATGCTCCGGACATACCCGATTCACGGCGAAAATCTAAGATCTGCGCTGCAATCCAATCAACAGGCACACAAGGTTCACCAGAACCTTCGACGTCAAATTCTGACGTACAACCACACCACCACTGGAGACTATGCCACCACTGGAGAGGGAATCCAAGCAAGATCTAACTGTGCTTCTCCTCTCCACGACAAATCTCCTCCTTCAATCCAAGCTCTAAACTAACATCGACGGCTATCACCTCCAAGACTGGAGACAATGCTCTCCATCAATGCCGACTTATATCTCCTCAATGACCGGTGGGAACGCTCCTCTTCAAGACCGGTGAGAGGCCTTAAAGCTGGTGTTTCCTCTAGGCGCCGATATTCTTTCTTTCTTAAATAGGGAGTCAGCGGTTTCTCTAGGAGAGAGCATCGGGTCTCAGTTCCAGGAGGTCTTACTTTTGCGATCAATAGAGGAGGCTAATCTCTTATTATCGAGGCGAAACCAGACAACTGTTTCTTTTTCTAGGGATGAATCGAAGTTCTACCCAACCCTAGATCAACAACAAGGGGTTACTAAACCCATAACGGATTCAAATCCCATTTGGATCTGAATTCAAACTAACCAAATCCTAATTAACCATCACCTTGGTTTAGGATCCAGAGCTACCACTTGCACGAATCACTTCCTGCCAAAGCATCATATGCACTGGGTAACACTACTCATAACAAGGTCTGCATGAAGAACCAGACTATACTAGACATCACTTCAGTTTAAGGTGTTAGCCGACATGCTCCAATCATCTCACCTCTGCTCGAGCTCACCATCGGAATGTCGATGCAGCTGGATCGCTTAATCTGACTCGCCTAGTCAGAGTACTAGAAGGACAATCCCCTACACCGCCTTGACCATCTACATTATAAGTCACCGAATTCATGAGCGCACCGCCACACATTGTTGTTCCCATCAGCTGGTAAAGACAACCAAATGGTATAGCTCGTATGATCAAGGTATCCCCTCACGTCACCGTCATAACTCCACCTTTCACCGCAAAACTGCATCCTCTGGAGTCCAATCTGCCCAATGATATCAAATTTTTGCGCAACTTAGGTATCATGTGCACCATATCAAGCCTACACACTGCTCCATCATGCATTTGGATATCCACTGTCCCTGTCCCCATGACCTCACATGTTGAGACGTTATCTAAAAAGATTGACCAGTCATCATCTCTAGTGAACTGAACACCATCGCATCTGAGTAAATGCATTGAGAGGTACTAAAATCTAATACCCAACTACCAAAGTTGCATGGACTCTCAGTGATGGTGAGAGACACATCATTATCATCTATCATAGCTACAGTCGCCTTGCTTATACCATGAACGTCCCCAGTACTCTACGCACACTATGAATAATGACTCTTAATATGGACACTCTACCTGCAGTGGTAGCACGTCACTGCCTTCCTCGAAGCGAATCTGGACCATTTATTCTCAGATCCCTTCCCGAGATGCCTCCCTCATCCATCTACTATCAACACTATATTCGTCATTGTCATTGTTGATTCCATTGATCCCAATGTCCCTGATTTGAAGAAGGCCTATTAGACAATGGTATACGCATGTTTGTATATGATGCATGCTTAAAGTTCTATGTATGCAGGTGGTCACTTATTGCAACCATTTAACAGGTGGTATAAGTAACAATGACAGGTGGACACAAGGATTGATGTTTAGTAGACCGAAAATCTGTCTAAGTCCACAGGCGTTGAGTGAAGTCATTTCAACGCCAGATAGCCAAAAACGTTGAGTAAAGACTAGACAGTCAAAGCCTCAGCATTGGTAAGGCAGAAATCTGCCTAAGTCCACAGACATCGAGTGAAGGCAGTTCACTCAACGCCCAGAGATAGATGCATTGAGTAAAGCTCAAACAGTCAAAGCCATAGAAGATCTGCCAATAAATTTGTCTAAGTCTAGAAGCAATAAGTGAAGACAGTTCACTCAACGCCTCAAGAAGAAAGTGTTGATAGAACAGAGTGATGTCAAAGACTCTCAAGAAGTAGACAAAAAATCTGGCTAAGTCCAGAAGCATTAAGTGAAGGCAGTTCACTCAACTCCTCAAGAAAAAAGCCTCGACAGAACAGAGTGATGTCAAAACCTCTGAAGAAGTAGACAAAAAATATGTTTAAGTCCAGAAGCGTTGAGTGAATGCAGTTCACTCAACGCCAACTCAATAGAAATTCAACTAAGTATAGAAGCATTGAGTGAAGGCTGTTCACTCAACACCTCATCAAGATGGCGAGCAAAGGCATAATACGTTGAGTGCAGAAGCTTCACTCTACGCCTTCATACAGAGGAAAATCAGCTAAGTCTAATTGCGTTGAATGATGAAGGTTCACTCAACGCCTAATCAGTTAAGACAACTATTGTCTATATTAGTCGAGTAAAGACTGATCACTCGACGCCTAGTGCTGCAGGATAATTGGCAAAGTATTTTGGCGCTGAATGAAAGCTGTTCACTCAACACCTATGATGAATTATCTGAAATCGACTAAGTCCACAGGTGCTGACGTTAGCAGAAATTCAAAATATTGCGAGGAGTCTACAGTACACGACAAATGGCACTGCTTGCCTGTTGTACTGCATTTAATGCAAAAGTGGACCTTCAGCTACCAAATCCAGGTGGTCCCGATGCTCAAAGGGTCGTTGGATGGCAGGATAAAAAAGTAATCAAATTAGTGAGAAGAAAAATACTTTTTGGAGCTTTTGGAAAATAACGGAACTTCATCATCTTCCTCTCGACATTGTTGAAGAGCAAAGAGAAGTGGTTCAAACTAATGATCTGAAAGTTCTAGTAAGATAGTTGTTGTCATTCTCATCCTCAACAACAAGTTCAGAGAGACATCTCTGAGAAAGAAGGAGCAGCAAAGACAGGACCTAGTTATATTCTTCACAAGCTCAAGCTGAATATTCACGAAGAACACTTTCTGGAGCTGTGAAGAAGACTGGACTGAGTTATTTCAGCACAGAGAAGGAGGAAGACACAGAGAACATTTCTCAGGTGTCTAAATATCTTCAACAAACCATTACTCTCTCTGTAGGATCATTTGATCTGAGTGTAAGCCTAATATATAAAGGCTGAGTGTAGGATCTTCTGTAGATCAGAGGTAGGATTCAAGTGGAGAATCTGAGGTAGGATTCAGGAGTGGATCTGAGTTATAGGGCTATCCTCCTAGCCAGAGTTGTAGGACTTATAAATAAGTCTGAGGTAGGTGATCTGTGGATCACTGAGGTGTAGGAGATTTACTGGCTCTGAGTGGTAGGGCTTTGTGCCTGAGGTAGGTCTTGGAGGAGACTGAGAGATCTTGAGGAATCTGAGTTATAAGCTCTTAGGAGCCGAGTTTGGAGAAGTGACCTTGTCTAACAAACTGTTAGAAAGGTGGGAGGAATAGTGGATGTACCCATAATCTATGAAACCACTATAAAATTATTGTGTGATTGTATGATTGTCTTGAAAGCTAACTTAACAAACTCACAACACACTAAAGCAAAGCAAAAAGTATTAAAAGACTGAAAAACCTATTCACCACCCTCTAGGTGTTTAGCTACTCTTGAAACTAAAGACTTTTAGTCATTGCTTCCCGTAGTACCTCTAGGCAATCTGATTAATTCATGGATCGGATTTGGGAAGAAAGGGAGCAGACCAATGTCCTCACCTACCGTTGAACCAAACCTAAACCGGAACGTACAAACGATCACTTAATCAGAACCTAGCCCTATTACTACTTATTGTAAAACCTGGTATAAACTGCAAGCACAACTATAAAATTGCAGATAAACAAGATCCCAAAATAGCTACACAAATTATATAATCTACAATATAAATTTAAATACATGAATAAAACCAGGAAAAATAAATGATCGTCCGACAATTATGTTGCAGATGCTCTGAACACCATAATTTGCGATGAAAATCTGAGATCAGGACTGCAATCCACCTAGCGGGTGTACAAGGTTCATTGAAACCTTCAAGGTCAAAGTCCGACGTCTAACCGCACCACCACCAGAGATAAAAAACGACCACTAGAGAGGAAAACACCATCGTGGTTAATTGCACTCACGCACTCATTCGTCACCATGACTCTCCACGCTAAAGAACGTTCGCCACAATGCCGACGACTATCCTCCAAGATAGGAGGAAACACCTGCAAGATCGGGGATCCCTTTGACGCAAACGACCTCCCCAATCACACGAGTAAAGAGATGAAAACTAGGGGAGAGAAAGAGAAAGAGAAAGAGAGGCTGCAGGGCTCCTGAAGGAGAAAAGGGCATGATCGGGAGCCGACGACACCTATAAAGGCACAACAAAGGAGAAGTTAAGAAATAAGTCAACAAAAGAGGCATGCATATGCCGTGTAATATAAGGACAAAGGATAAGAATGTAATAAAGCTTATCTAGGGATGCTGTCATGTAATTTAACTTTGTTGCCCCTTCAATGTAATTCCGGCTTCCTATAAAAACAACCCTGTAATGATATAAAAAAGAGTGAAGAAATCTCAACCGAATAAAAACAGCTTTTCCTTATCTCTGTTTGCTTAAACTCTTTGAGAAGCATAAAACAAGTGTGTCCAATTAACTAAGATTGGTATCAGAGCCACTCGGTTAACTTGAGATGAAGGTTTCTTCACTACAAAGGTGCCATCAGAATAGCAATAAAGGAAGGAAAACATGCTGTCATCATCTACCAGTTATATACCTCTTTATAGCCAAACAGAAGTGCCAATTTTAATGGAGAAATGTATGAATTTTTGAGCATCTGAATGCTCACTCTTTTTGATTCCCAAGATTTATTGGACATCATTGAACAAGGAATAACTACACAAGGACAACCAGAGGTGATGTCACCACTTAAAATCACAAAACTTACATCCCCGACAAAGATAGCTACAAAAGAAGATCGTATCAAAAATGCAAGAGCTTTACTCATACTACAAGGTGTGTCCAATACAATTTTCCCAAGGATAATGGGAGCCTCTTCTGCAAAGGAGCCATGGGACACCCTTAAAGATGAGTTCAAAGGTTCCCATAAGGTAATTTTAATCAAAGTTCATACGTTATGGAGACAATTAGATGCTCTAGAAATGAAAGAAGATGAATCCGTTCTAGAGTTTTATGCAAGAGTGTCGAATACGACAAACCAAATCCGTAATCTTGGAATGGTTGTTGAAGATCAACAACTTGTTCACAAGATTATGAGAAGTTTACCTTCAAAATACGATCATGTTGTAGCTGTAATTGAAGAAGCACATGATATGGACTTACTAACCACTACAGAATTAATAAGTTCATTGCAATCCCATGAGAACAGACTTAAGAAACATGTTTCAAGAGTGGAACAAGCTTTACAAATGAATATAACAAACAATAGAATGCTTCAGAAACCTTCCCAAAGAACTCAAAAATATAATCAAAAGGGCAAAGAGAAAGGGAGACCCTCATTTCCAAATACACCTATGTATTGTGAGCTTTGTAAAAAACCAACTTACAACACACAAGATTGTTTTAACCGGTGCAAAAGGTGTAAAAAGCCCACGCATTTTGATAAAGATTGCTGGTATAAGAAAGAGAAGAAGTAAAATTTACTGAGAAAGGAAACAAAGAAGCACTGTTCTTCACAAATGATAACACGATGCCAAAAGAACTAGCAAAAAGTAGATGGTACATAGATAGTGGAGCATCGAGTCACATGTGTGGAGATAAAAGCCAATTCATTACACTGGATGAAACCACAAAATCTACAGTGTATCTAGGAGATGGACAATCACATACTATTGAAGGGAAAAGAATAGTTGCTATAACCACAAGTTCAGGTCAGCTAAAAATAATAAGTGATGTACAATGGGTACCTCATTTAACTCAAAATTTGCTAAGTATTGGAAAACTGCAAACAAAAGGATATACCATAATCTTTACAGCCAAGCAATGCAAAATTATAGAACATCAAACCAAACAACTAATTATGTCAATACCAATGACATCTAATCAAGTGTTCTATCTTGATATGATGCCATTAGCTCTTGCCACAACTATACCTGAAGGAAATCAAGCATCTGCATCCACACTATGACATCATCGCCTTGGACATGTTAATTGGAAGGATCTTCAACAGACTGCAAAAATGACAAAGGGAATGCCACAAGAAATCAAAATTCAAAAGGAGTTCTGCCAAAGCTGTGCTGAAGCAAAGGCACAAATACGTCCTTTTCCCAAAGAAGCAACATGGAGAAGTAAATCCCCATTGGATCTCATACATGTTGATCTATGGGGACCCGCTCAAACACCTTCACATCAAGGTAAGAAATATTACTTTCTACTAGTAGATGACTTTTCAAGATATATGTGGATCCATTTTCTCACACAAAAATCAGAAGCATATGAAACATTCAAGTCATGGAAAGTAGAAGTAGAAAAACAAATACAAAACAGAGTAAAAGCTTTAAGAACAGATAGGGAAGGAGAATTCCTATCTCATCCATTTTTAAAGTTTTGTGAACAAGAAGGAATTAGAAGAGAATTAACTGCACCTCAAAGCCCCACTCATCCAGTCACGAGGAACCACCGTCCAGTTCATCTCCCATTTAGAAAACAAAAAGCCTGAAGGAGCTTTATGATCAATGTGAACTAGCACTCAGTACAAACATATCAGTAACATATGAAGAAGCCGCCAATTCAGAGTTATGGAGAAAAGCTATGAGGGAAGAAATATAGATGATAAACAAACAACAAACATGGACCTTAACCAAAAGACCTCTTAACAAAGAGGTAATAGGGTTAAAATGGATATTCAAAGTAAAACAAATGAAGCCGGTGAAACTGTAAAACATAAAGCAAGATTAGTAGCAAAAGGCTACTCCCAAATTCCTGGTAGGGATTTTGTAGAGTCATTTGCCCCAGTGGCTCGTATGGAAACCATAAGATTCATAATTGCTAAAGCCGCTCAGAACTGTTATCCTATATATCAACTTGATATAAAATCTGCATTTCTTAATGGAGTCCTAAAGAAAGAAGTATTTGTTGAACAACCATATGTCTTCATTGCTCCAGGATACAAACATGATTTCTATCGATTACATAAAGCTTTATATGGACTTAAACAGGCTCCCCGAGCCTGTAAAGACAACATAAATGCTTTTCTGATTAAATATGGATTCAGTCGATGCCCTGTAGAAGCCTCCCTATACATCAAAACAAAAAATGCTCATCTTTTATTGGTATATATATGTGGATGATATTATATATACAGGAAACAGTCCCACATTGATGCAAGCGTTTAAAGAGACAATGCTGCACAAATATGAAATGACTGATCTTGGATTACTTCATTTCTTTCTTGGCATACAAATCACACAAACCCCATTACATATTTTCCTTGCACAAGATATGCTACAGAATTAATACAGAAATCTGGACTTAGTGATTGTAATGTCACGGTAACCCCAATTGCCACATCAGAAATGTTAGAAAAGAAAAAACCAGAAGACGAAGGGACAGAAGAAGAAGGGTATCGTAAGCTCATCGGTTCCATGATTTATTTGACACATACAAGACCAGATATAGAATATGGCATAAATAAATTATCCAAGTATGTTTCAAATCCCAGTCGGCATCATATAGACATTGCAAAACGCCTATTACGATATCTACAAGGCACGAAAAATTATGGACTGATATATGAGAAAGGGGGAAAGGTAACCCTAAATGGGTATTGTGATTCCGACTGGGCTGGAGATCATAAAGACCGGAAAAGCACTGGCGCATACCTATTTTCATATGGCAACCGTCCAATCTCATGGAGCTCACGCAAACAACAAATAATAGCCCTGTCATCCACTGAAGCAGAATATATGGCATTGTCAAGTGCAGCATGCAAAGCAACCTGGTTAAAGCAAGTTGAAAAACTGATACAAGAGGATAAAGAAGTCGAGAAAGAAGAACAACAATGTTAATCAAATGCGATAACACCTCAACAATCGCACTGGCTAAAAACCCCATCTTCCATAACCAGAGCAAACACATCGCAGTGAAACATGACTTTGTCCGTGAACAAATTGAGCTCGGCAAACTGCTAGTAGAATATTGCTCAATGGAACTCCAAGTGGCCGACATCCTAACAAAAGCCTTACCACGTCAACGATTTTTTGCTTTAAGAACTGCGATGCAGTTCGGGCCGCCTCCAGATCAAAAGGGGGTAAAGGAGAAAAGGGCATGATCGGGAGCCGACGACACCTAAAAAGGCACAACAAAGGAGAAGTTAAGAAAGAAGTCAACAAAAGAGGCATGCATATGCCGTGTAAGATAAGGACAAAGGATAAGAATATAATAAAGCTTATCTAGGGATGTTGTCATGTAATTAAACTTTGTTCCCCTCCAATGTAATTTCGGCTTCCTATAAAAACAACCCTGTAATGATATAAAAAAGAGTGAAGAAATCTCAACTGAATAAAAATAGCTTTTCCTTATCTCTGTTTGCTTAAACTCTTTGAGAAACATAAAACTAGTGTGTCCAATTAACTAAGAGCTCCCTAAAGAAGAAATGATGATCTTGGGAGACGACACCTGCTGAAGACAAAACAAAGAAGAGTTAAAGAAGAAGTTTATTTTACCTTGTGCAAGAAGCAACCATCTAGAAAAGGGAAAAAGAAAAAGCCTCAAAAGTATTTCCACTTATCTTTGTATTAAATATTGTAGTCACCGTTTATGGGCTATAAATATACCTGCATATACTTGTAACAATGAGAGGTTAATAGAAAAATAAAACACAGCTCTTTCTTGCTTCAAATATTTTCTTTCTTGAGCTTATTTGATTTCACATTTGGACCAATTTTAACTAAGATTGGTATCAGAGGGATCTCGGTTAGTATTGAGGTGAAGGTTCTTTACTAGTGAAATCATCTATTAGTAAATAGCTAGACAAAATAAGACATGGCTTCCTCATCTACCAATTCCATTCTCCTTTATAGACAAACTGGTGTGCCAATATTTAATGGTGAGTTATATGAGTTTTGGAGCATCCGTATGCTAACTCTTTTTGACTCACAAGACTTGTTGGAAATCATTGAGATGGTTATAAGTACAAAAGAAAAACCTGAAGCCATGTCACCATTAAAAATCACAGAAATCACATCTTCTGTGAAAGCTACTACAAAGGAGGATCGAACCAAAAATACTAGAGCTCTACTCCTTATACAACAAGGATTGCCAAACACCATCTTCCCAAGGATCATGGGTGCATCATCAACAAATGAGGCTTTGGACACTCTAAAAGAGAAGTTCAAAGGAACACATAAGGTAATTTCTATAAAAGTACATACCTTATGGAGGCAGTTGGATGCAGTAGAAATGAGAGAAGAAGAGTCTATCTTAGATTTCTATGCACGTGTATCCATCATAACGAATCAAATCCATAATCTTGGCAAAGTTGTTGAAGATCAGCAACTAGTCCATAAAATTATGAGGAGTCTACCAACCAAATTTGATCATGTTGTAGCAGCCATAGAAGAAGCTCATGACATGGACTTATTAACAACTACAGAGTTAATGAGTTCCTTACAATCGCATGAAGACAGGTTTAGAAAACATTCCCCTATGTTGGAACAAGCTCTTCAAACTAACACGTATTATGGATCCCAGAAATCAAAGAGATTTACATAGAAAGGGATAGAAAAGGGTAAGGGTCAACATCCTAATACCCCCATGTATTGTGAGTTGTGTAAAAAAGCAACACATAACACACATGATTGTTTCAATAGATGTAAGAAGTGTAAAAAGCCAACACACTTTGCTAGAGATTATTGGAACAAAAATATAGAGGAAGCCAAGTTTACAGAAAGAGGGGGCAGTGAGGCCCTGTTCTTTACAAATGATAACTCTCTACCTGCAAAACTTATTAACTCACGTTGGTATATTGATAGTGGAACTTCTAGTCATATGAGTGGGGATAGAGCTCAATTCATTACACTAGATGAAACTATAAAATATGCAGTATACCTTGGTGATGGAAAATCACACACAATTGAAGGAAAAGGTACTATTGTAGTTAAAACACCCACTGGACAACTCAAATAAATCAAGGATGTTTTGTGGGTACCTTAATTAACCCAAAACTTGCTAAGCATAGGACAACTGCAAAACAAGGGTTATACTATTATTTTTACAGGCAAGATATGTAAGATAATAGAAGACATCACACATCAAATAATTATCTCTATACTCATGACAACAAATCAAGTGTTTTGCCTTGATATGATTCCTGTTTATTTCTCCGCTACACATAAATAGATTTCAGAATCTATATTATGGCACTACCGTTTGGGACATCTCCATTAGAAAGCACTTCAACAAACAACTAAGTTAGCTCAAGAAATGCCAAACATCCCAATTATTAAAGAATTCTGTCATACATGTGCAGAGGCAAAGGCAAACAGAACTTCTTTTCCTAAAGAACCAACTTGGAGAAGCAACTCACCATTGGAGTTAATACATGCAGACTTATGGGGGCCAGCTCAAAGTAGCTCTCTACAAGGTAAAAATTATTATTTCCTACTAGTTGATGATTTCTCAAGGTTCATGTGGATATATACTTTCGCACAAAAGTCAGAAGCATTTGATATGTTTAAACTATGGAAAACAAAAGTAGAAAAAGAATTTGAGAAATCTGTGAAGGCTTTAAGAACTGACAGAGTAGGAGAATTCCTATCTAAAGCTTTTATCACCTATTGTGAAGAAGAGGGAATAAGAAGAGAGTTGACAGCACCCCAAAGCCCTCAAAAAAATGGTGTAGTAGAACGCAAGAACCACACTATTGTAGAAATGACAAGGGCAATGATGCTGCCAATGAACTTACCCAAGATTTATTGGACTGAAGCATAAAACACTATCATTTACTTGTTGAACAGGACTCCAACAAAGGCCTTATAGTTTAGCACACCATATGTAACTCTATACTCTAGAAAACCTTCATTAGCTCATTGTAAGGTATATGGATGTACAACCTATGCATTAAAAATAAATAGAGGAAAACGTGAAGCAAAAACAGAAAAACTTCTTTTTATAGGCTATGCTGAACAATCCAAAGCATATAAATTATACAATCCCACAACAAAATAGCTAACTATCTCAAGAGATGTACAATTTCATGAGGAAAAAGCATGGGATTGGGGATCAGATAACATCCAATTGATCAATCAACCCACTGTGGTTGAGCAAGGGAACTGGATCCCTTGCACCTCCAAACAGTACCTGAAATCACCACCAGCCAAATACAAACTAGTATTCCAAGCTCTCCATTATCCTCATCTCCCCAAGGTCACATAAAAACAGATATCCCAGAAGCTTCCACTCAGTCACCAATATTGAAAACAAAAAGCCTAAGAGAAATATATGAGCAATGTGAACTTGCTCTAAGTTCAAACACACCTGTAACATTTGAGGAGGCATACACCTCAGAATCCTGGAGAAGAGCCATGGAAGAAGAGTTACTAATGATCAACAAACATCACACATGGTCTTTAACCAAGAGTCCCCTCAATCAAGACATAATCGGCTTAAAGTGGATTTATAAAGTCAAAACAAATGAAACTGGAAAAATCATAAAACATAAAGCCCGATTAGTTGCAAAGGGGTACTCACAAATTCCAGGTAGAGATTTTGATGAATCCTTTGCACCTATTGCATGCATGAAAACAATTAGGTTCATCATTGCAAAAGCTGCTCAGAAAAATTACCCATTATGCCAGCTTGACATCAAATCTGCATTTCTCAATGGTGACCTACAAGAGGAAGTCTTCGTGGAACAACCACCAGGGTTTGTGATTACTGGACATGAGTATGATGTTTATAAACTTCATAAGACTTTATATGGCCTAAAACAGGCCCCCCGAGCTTGGAAGGCCAATATTGATACATTTTTGCTCAGTGATGGTTTCAAAAGATGCTCAGTAGAAGCTTCACTTTACACAAAAATAAAGCAAACTCACATTTTAATTGTATGTATTTATGTCGATGACATTATATACACTGGTAGTTCTTTAACTATGTTGCAGGGATTTAAAGAAGCAATGTTACATAGATATAAAATGAGTGATCTTGGACTATTACGGTTTTTTCTCGGCATCCAAATTACCAAAAATTCAGATCATATTTTTCTATCACAAGAGAAATATGCAACTGAACTTGTAAGCAAAAGTGGCCTTAGTAATTCAAATCCAACTATCACTCCTCTGGCAGCAACAGAAATTCTGATGAAAAGAAAAGAAGAAGAAAGCGCAGAAGAAGAAAGTTACATGAAACTGATAGGGTCCTTGATCTATTTAACTCACACCAGACCAGATCTAGAGTTCTGCGTCAATAAACTATCTAGGTATGTTGCTGACCCTAGTAAACATCATATGGAAGTCGCAAAACGACTTCTCAGATATGTTCAAGGCACAAAAAGCTATGTATTAATTTATCAAAAATGGGGAAAAGGTAATCTATTTGGTTATTGCGATTCCGACTGGGCGGGTGATGCAGAAGAAAGAAAAAGTACCAGTGTGTATCTCTTCATGTTTGGAAATTGCTCAATCTCATGGAGTTCACGCAAACAACAAACAATCGCTCTGTCTTCTACCGAAGCAGAATACATGGCATTTTCTAATGCTGCATGTGAAGCAACTTGGTCGAAAAACCTAGAAAACCAGATCAGCAAAGAAGAACAGAAGGAAGAAAAGGTGATCCTCAACTGTGACAACACTTCAACGATCGCACTTACCAAAAACTCCATCTTCCACAACCGCAGTTAAACATCATTTTATCCGAGAACAAGTAGAACTCGGAAAGCTGCAAGTGGAATACTGCTCGACGGAAGTTCAGGTGGCCGACATATTAACAAAAGCTCTACCTCGACACAAATTTCTCCAACACCGAACGACGATGAACGTCGGGCCGCCTCCCGATCAAGAGGGGGTGAAGAAGAAATGATGATCTTGGGAGACGACACCTACTGAAGACAAAACAAAGAAGAGTTAAAGAAGAAGTTTATTTTACCTTGTGCAGGAAGCAACCATCTGGAAAAGGACAAAAGAAAAAGCCTCAAAAGTCTTTCCACTTATCTTTGTATTAAATATTGTAGTCACCGTTTATGGGCTATAAATATACCTGCATATACTTGTAACAATGAGAGGTTAATAGAAAAATAAAACAGTTCTTTTTGCTTCAAATATTTTCTTTCTTGAGCTTATTTGATTTCACATTTGGACCAATTTTAACTAAGACTCCGTTTGAGGGGACTTATTTTCACCGGTCAAGCGGTTATGATCGCATGAATCAGGACTTAATTAAGGTCCGGTTCATGCGGTCATAACCGCTTGACCGGTGAAAATAAGTCCCCCCAAACGGGACCTAAGACTCCCAAGTCACATGCTATTTTTCTCCTTCCAAGGCTACAGATGGGGATCGGGATCCTCTCCATTTCAAATGAAATGGAGGGGATCCATTTCATATTTAGTGGACAAGATTAGCCCCAAAAACATCTAGTGGACAAGATTTTTTTGAATTAGATTTTTTCTCCTTCCAAGATTTTTTTAAAAAAATCTAGTGCAGGGTTTTAGAATTAGATTTCTAAAACCTAAATATAGAAAAAAATCTAAAAATAGAAAATCCTTAAAATAAAAGAAATAGAAAATCCATTTAAAAACAGAACCAAATAAGAATCTTCATCCATGGCAGGGCGAAATTTTATCATACTGGTAATGCACGCCGTGCCGGTATAAATTCCGCTGTTATGGCTGCATCGGGCGATCTTTCGATTTTTGATGCACAATTTTATATTCAAAACAATTGTTCGATTTCCGAGGATATTTAGCACATGCGGATTTGTATTTGGCCTGCTGGATCAATGGGTAATGGACGGTACGATAAAAACTCTCCATCGCCGGCCTCCACTGCTTCATGCTGTCAAATGTTTGTTGGATGGTGAATAATGAAAATATTATTTAACAGGCATGCATCATTATTTTTATTTTTCTTTAGACTTGCACAAAGAGAGCCCCTTCCAATGTTTCTCTGTAGAAAAAAAAACCTAAAAAACAAAGTCATTTCATCCTTCGATATATATAAATATAAGAGTAATTATTAAAAAAACATTTTTTGAAAAGCATAATTACATGGTGCTTTCATCTTACTTTTGAAATTATAAAAATCTACTCTGAAATGTACATTTCATTTCATGCACTAAAATACACAGTAAATTTCCAATGAATCTTCTTGTGCATAGGTATTATGAAATGCACTCTTTCAAAGGTGTTTCTTGTAATTTCAAAAAAAATGCCATTTTTATAATATCACAACTAGAAGAGGAGGCCGACCTCTATTGGTATAATTATTTCCATGACTATGCTGCATGTGAATTGCAGATATCAACACAATTTGGCTATATTTGGTTCGGCGGTGGCGGGTGCATCCAGTGGGTCGAAACGATACTTTGAAACCGGAGGGGGAGAGGCGGGGGTCGAAACGGAGCGGATGGGGGCCGTTTCCTCCTTGTTGCGGGTGCAAACGGAGCAATCGCCGCCACCAGCCGTTTGTTTACCCGCCGTCCGGCGACGTTTGCTGCAAATGGAGGCGACGAAACGCCGAACCAAATGAAGCCAAAATCCAGAATTAGAGTTCTTACTTGTTTATATAACATCAACTAATTGATAATTATCGAACGAATGCTGAATATTGTGAGTTGTCGCTATTAATCCTTGGTATTTCGGATGCCTATCCTGCGATAGGTGTCCTAAAATCTGGATTATGTTTAAAGAGGTTTGGTCATGTCAAATATTGAGCGCTTCTTCCCGAGTAATGCATGTTAAAGTTTGTGTGGGTTCACACACATTTGCTCTTTCAGTAGTGTATGCAAGTTATTTAGACATTAAAAGAAGGAAGCTTTGGTTCGAACTAAACACTTCCAATTTGTCCAATACCTTGTTGTGGGGTGTCATTGGAGATTTCAACCTTATCACTAGCAACTTGGAAAACAAAAGGAGTCATTCCATTTTGCAACCGAGCAATGAATTAATTCAGAGATATGATTGAAGACATCTCTCTTGTTGATGTAGGATTCAGTGGCTTGATAGAATGCTGGTCAATAGGCAATGGGATTGTCAAATACCCAAAACTTTAGTAAAGCATTTGGCGAGGAAATACTTGGACCATTGTCCTCTTTTGGTTCAATATGTGAAGGATAAAGTCGTGCCCCTACTTCCTTCAAGTTTCAGATCACGTGGTCTATCCAAAGTAGTTTTCATAAACTTATCGAGGATAAAATGCTCAAGCGGAAAGAGCTAGGGATGTAATGCTCTTATTACCTTCGAGCATAGACTAAGAAATATAATGAATGTTCTGAAAATATGGAACCAAAAGGAGTTAGGAAATATCTTCCTCAAGTTGAAGGAGGCGAAGGCGAAGGTGGCAAAGGCAGAAGAGGGTTTTGATAATAACCTTGAAACCGTGTTACTACAAGAAGAGATTTATTGGAAGCAAAATCACAAGACAAAATGATAAAGGAAGGAGACAAAAACACTGCCTACTTTCATGCAATGGTTAAGTGCAAAAGGAATGTCACCCATATGTTATGCATAAAGAATAAATTTGGTAATACAATTGAGTCCAAGGAAAGTGTTTGTGCGGAGGCGGTCAGCCATTTGACAAATCTTCTCGACGCCAAACCTACCATGCAAGATTTCAGAGCTCCGGAGGCACATCCCTAAACTCGTCAATCCAAGCCAGTGTGTGTCCCTTGCGACGCCTGCTACCCAAAAAGAGGTGCGTGATATTGTTTTTTTTCTCTTTTTAAAGATAGTGCATCAGGCCCTGATGGTCTCGGTGGTGGCTTCTGTCAATTTGGTTGGGACTTGGGAGGTCATTAAAACTGATGTTGTGATTTTTTATTTGGGGGATACCTGAACCACCCGTTCTTCACGTCATCAATCATCACAATTATCCCTAAAGTGCCATCCTCTTCTAAGTTCTCAAAATTCAGACCTATCTCATTATCTTATTTTTCAATTAAATTTTTTTCCAAAGTAGTTGCTTCAAGGTCATTGAAGATGCTTTTACCCAATATTGTGTCCATGGAGCAAGGGGCTTTCGTGAAAGATAGGTAAATTTTGAATAATTTACATCTTGTTGAGGAATTGTAAAGTGCGCCACGTGGAATGTAAAAAATTTATGGAAAGCTGAAAACGAGGTCGCAGGAACACTCAATCACAACTGAATACAAGTAAAAAATCATTAGCAATAACAACACAAGAATTTTCAATTGAAATTAACTTCTTTTACAGAACGAGGTAAACATTGCAAGACATGATTACAATGCAACCAAGGGAAACAAAAAACTGCCACAAGAAGTTAACTGCGTGGACAGAAATCTGTAACAAGACAAGTTGCCAAACCGCCAGCCGAGTCCGCCGAGATCGTCAAAGCAGCCTATCCTGGGCTAACCGCGCGGACTGCTGTTATTGAAATGCGGAAGGAACACAAACAGAGTCCGCTGATAGACCGGACGAACTGCTCTGCTTATCCGCAACTCCGAGGAAGAGATCAAATCGCAAAGACCGCGACCTGTTGTTATCCGCTGACTGCTATCCGCGAATTGTTCCATACCAAGCTTTCAATAGTTTCCTAGCCTCCTGATATTAGCCACACAGCCTACAGAATCAACTTCCTTAGTCACAACGGTTAGAAAACTGTAACCGCAAAAACCAAACGCGAGCTAGCTCTTTCTGTTCATTGTTTTTTATGACGAGCCGAAGACTCCTATTTATAAGTCTGAGGAAGGGTGTCGTCATCACCCATAGTGATAAGATAATCGCTCGTCAAACCTATCGGCTAAAACCACGTATCCGCATAGTGCGAATACCATCACTGTTGAAACCGAAAAATCGGTCCCTGAGGAGTTCGACCCTTGGGGAAGGGGTGATCGCGCACTTACTTCTCTCCCCACGAGCCCAAATGACAAAGGAAAAGGACCAGGGACAAACTCAAGGCTCCAGCACGGAGGTCCCACCACACACCCGGAAGATCTTAGAGCGCTTCCCCTCCTTAGCCAGGTGCTGAAGCTAAGGTACCTCAGAAAGCACTAGAAAACCGGGCACAAGAAAGCGTGTCCATCTGAGGTACCCCTTGGGTCTTATTTTTAGGAAAAGACGGTCTGCAAATATCCAACATTCACTGTTTTCGAGGACTATAGGCAGTCCGAAGGGGGTAACATGGTAAAAATACACCACAGCTGAGGGGCGAGCTGGCCCTGAGATAACGTCCACTCGGCAAGGGAGGAGAGTACTGGAGCGGGAAAGCTTCACCCCATGTCGGGGTAAAAGGCGGTGAGGGTGCTCGCCTCTCTAGACGCCACAGTCCTGACTCGCCTCACTCAACGCCACGGGAGAAGGCGTTGAGTGAGATCGCCTCTCTCAACGCCACATGCCTGACTCGCCTCACTCAACACCACGGGAGAAGGCGTTGAGTGAGCTCGCCTTTCTCAACGCCACCGACCTGGCTCGCCTCACTCAACGCCACGGGAGAAGGCGTTGAGTGAGCTCGCCTTTCTCAACGCCACTGGCCTGGCTCGCCTTGCCTTTGGCCTTGGCGAGTTGGCTCTGAAGCCTCTGCTCGCGGGTGACGGGCGTGCTGGCACTCGCCCACCCATTGGCTCTGGGCGAGCACGTCCTCGGCCGGATCTGCCCGCCCGATGAATTGACTTCCTTCCGCTGGGCTCAGCTCTACGAACTCCGAGCTCGGCCCGACGATTGCCGAGCCCGTACTCGACACGCTGGGCTCGACATATTCTGCTGAACTCGCCTAGGGCTCTGGGGCGGTCTGAGCCGGACGGTTTGGTTCCTGTCAGCCCACTCGCTGGATACGGGGTTGTACACAATCCCCGCTCTTTGCGAGGTTAGCACAAACTCGGAAAGAAACAGTCCTCTTCTAGCCCACCCATTGACTATGCGATCTGTGTGGTTTGACAAGTATAACAGCTCAACTCCACTTTTACTCCAACTTCAACAATTTTAACACTTCCCCTTGAAGTGGTAAGTGAAAACCAATCCGAGCAATCCTCGCAACCAAATAAACAGTCCCTTCGACTGTGGCTTTGTGAAGATATCAGTAACATTGTCCTCGCTCCGCATATGGGTAACCATCATAGTGTAACACCTCCATCTGTTACATAAAATATAATAGAGGGTCCGGCCGGGGGCCGACGCCATATCCCACGGGGAGTTACATGTTAATATAAAAAACGACCAAGCGAATCTAACTTAGAGCATTCTAGCGGAAGCTTCAGGGGTTAAATTGAACTCAATACATGCGGATGTCCACTATATATATATATATATATATATATATATATATATATATATATATATATATATATATATATATATATATATATATATATATATATATATATATCAGAAATTTTTACAAAATACACAAAAGTCACGACCTTAAAGCCTTACAAATGTTCTTCCCAAAAGGAGTGGTTTACAGACATCGACGCGCAGGACGGCCACACATAAAAACATTAAAAAGCCTTTGCTTGGCCTTCGAGGGTCGGCGTAGCATCAAATGGCTGCAACCTGCTATTTTCCGCTTAGCTCTCCAGCACCTGCACATGGACAATCCACCACAAGGGAGGAAAACAAGGCAACGATCAACTTTCGGCTGACCAATTTATAATGACCCTACCCCATTCACGGGGCAGCGGTGTTCCTTCCCTACAGGCATAACGTTAACACATATATATCACAAGAAGACATACTCAAGCACCATTCAATATATCACAAACGAGTGCCTCAGCGGCCAAACGTTCCGTGCACTCAGGGCACATTTTCGGTGTACCGGAATACTAGGGTCCCACCACCGTTCAGAGGTCCAAGACTTGACGGTCAACTTTGAGCATTTCAGTCTTTCCAGCACAGGGCCTAAGACTCTCATTATGCCAACGACGAAAGCCAATTACTTTAGGTCATCCAGCCCGGACTAACATAATGCGGGTACGGTTCATCACTCTTCCCATTGCTCAAATGGTAAGTCATTGACAAAAGTCGAAGCAATCAAGCCCCATGATCAGATGCGGGTCAGACTCCCCTTTCCCGTTCGGCTCACTGCCTTTCTTTAGCTGGGCTCTTCAAGCTCTCAGCTTCGATTGCCGCTCACCAGATCCCAAGGACTAGGGCCCACAATCGACACAAAATGGCACTAACGGCCATAGCTGGGCACCCCGACTCACAACTCACATTCTAGCCACACGATCTCCGAGAGACAGGCTAACAGAATATAGCTCATCAAGAGCTATCGCCAGCGATATTCACTGTCGCCCAGCGATATCCAACAACTATGCAAATTGTGGTATTTTCTGGGTATTTTCTTGGGGCACCCCTCCAGTACTTCCTGCTACTCTCATTTCACAGGTACAATCCACATACCCCATAAACTACTTGTTCAAATGCGGAGTCTTCTCCGGTGCGCAAAATAAAGCATCACCAATCCAGACCAATCTGTCCAGATGAGCTTCACACAGCATGCCTATTCCATACTGCGATTTCCAGATTCTATATGCAAAACCACCCGAGAATATCATGTATCATCCCATCAAAATTCCCTCGATTCCCCACCTTTTGGTGGGGGATTCCATGCATATGCAAAAGGAGGACTTCACTTGTCCAAAAAGGAAGGTCGGTACCCTAAGAATTCGTTTTGGAGCCATTAGCAAGCTTTCTATATGGCTGGAAAAGAGTGCCTCGCTTTCCTTTTCACGGATCTTGCCTTAGTTCTCGATTCCAACCATGAGATCTTCACCACTAAGCTAGCAAAGCTCAGCCTCAGACTTCTTCTTCCATTCTTCCAAGCTTAATGTGAAGGATGAGAGAGTGTGAGAGAAGAGAAAGGAATCTTCTCTCCACCTCTTCTCTGGTTAAGCAGCCTCGGGAATAAACCCATTCACACGATCATCTCATCAAAAGAAAGCAAAGGCCACGAATTTAGCTGATAATTTCATTTTAACGATATCGCTGAGCAATATCCGCTATCGCCTGGGCAAATATCGTTGGCAACCGCTTTGACCTCGTCAACCACCGCTCTTCGGCCATCATCCGGCCATCTGATACGTGTCTAGCCATACGTGGCAGTATCGCCCAGCGATACCCACTAACACCGCTCTGATAGCTCACTCGATAATTTGTTGAAGGCATCTAGAGCGTCGAGAGCGTTGAGTAGTATCGTCGCACGATACTCATTATTGCAACGCGACAGTATTCGTTGAGTTTACTCAACGCTTTGTTGAAAGCGTTGAGTGCGTCGAGTCTACTCAACGCTTCGCAGAAGGCGTCGAGTCTACTCAACGCTTAGCAGAAGGCGTTGAGTGCTATTGCTAGCGATACTCAATATCGCCAGGCGATAGCCACCAGAGACCTTTGTTTTCCCATTTTTGGGGCATTACAAACATCCCCTCCTTATAAAAATTTCATCTCGAATTTTATTTATCTATAGGAAAAAACAGCAACAAAATATGTTACAACATTAATTTATAAACAACTCGGGAAACTCATCGCACATGATTTGTTCACGCTCTCATGTGAGTTCTTCACGACCACAATTGTCCCAACGGACTTTGACCATCCCGATTGCCTTGTTTCGCAGCTGCTTGATCTTTGTATCCTCGATCCGAATGGTTCTAAATTTCGTCGTCAGCCCACGATCGACCGGTACTCGATCATCCGCGATCACTTGCGTTGGCTCTTTCAAAGATTTTCGCAATACTGATATATGAAACACATCATGCAAACAACTTAGCTCTTCTAAAAGAGCTAATCGATAGGCAGCTTCTCCAATCTGCTCAACCACTTCAAACAGTCCAAGATACCTCAGACTTAACTTTTTCAAATGCCGAATCCTGGAAACGCCTTTGAATGTCTTTATCTTTAGATATACCCAATCGCCCACCGTAAACTCCACGTTTTGGTGCTTGGCATTGTAGTACTTTGTCAGCCTATCCTGGGCTACCAATAGCCGCTCTCGTATAGCGCGTATGGTCGAATTTGCATCTTCAACTTCTTTACGCTTAAACAACTTCGATTCGTCTGTTTCTGCCTAAGCTAAAGGGGTACGACACTTCCTGCCATATAAAGCCATGAAGGGCGCCATATGAATGCTAGCTTGATAGCTATTATTATAAGCAAACTCGATCGTACAAAGATGGTCCTCCCACCTCTTCCCGAAATCCAAGGCGCATATCCGGAGCATATCCTCCATTTTTCTGTTGGTCCTATCGGTCTGACCATCAGTCTCCAGATGAAAGGCCATACTGAACTGCAGTTTCGTACCCAACAACTGGTGGATTAGCCTCCAATCATTTGAAGTAAAGCGCCCGTCTTAATCACCGAAGATGCTACGGGGCACACCATGCAATCGTACTATGTTGTCCACATACAACTTTGCCAACTTTTCTACTGATTCGTCCTTCTTGTTCGCTATAAAGTGTGATATCTTTGTCAATCGGTCAACGATCACCCACACGACATCGTTCCCGCTCTGTGATCTCGGCAATCCGTGAACAAAATTCATAAAGATATCATCAAACTTTCATACCGGAATTGACAACGACTTCAAAAAACCTCCAAGCTTTTGACATTCAGCTTTTACTAAAGAACAAGTTTGACACTTTGCCACGTAAAGAGCTATGTCTTTATTCAAACCCGGTCACCAGAATATCTTTTTCATGTCCTTATACATATTTGTGCTCCCTGGGTGAATTGAGTACTTCGTGAAGTGTGCTTCATACATCAATTCCTCCCATAGCGTACCCATATTTGGGACGCACAAACGACTGTCTTTTCTCAAAAGAATGTCATTCAAGGAGAATTGGGAATTTGACCCATCCGATGCATAAAGTTTTATACTCTCATTGAGTTCCGTTGCTCGTCGAACCCTATCTGCAAGGTGTAAGACCCCCCCAACCTTTGCCCTGGGTTGGGCTGGAGGGGATCTTACTTGCCCAAGACGTCCACCCAACGCTCCTTAGGGGTAACAACCTTTCCAATCTAAGCACTAGTTGACCGCCTTGCTCGGCTCGAATCATAACATTCACAACCCATCAGAGTATAGTGGAATCATTAACAGGAAACCACTGCCATATATATATATAACATCATATAATATTACAGAGGTTCTAGGGCCGAAGCCTAAGTGTATATATAAGCTCGTGGGCGGTAGAAGTACTACATATAACTCCTCACATTCTCTCCCTATGCTGCTCGTCGGTACTCACGTCTCTAAACTCCGAAGATGTCGGGGGTGCATATGCTCGAGTAGTCATAGCTGCTGGAGTAATCTCCTTTGGCAGCGGGTCACTACGGTGCTCCATTTCCTGTGAATGATTATTTAGATAACCGTTAGTAACAGAACTAAGTGGAAACAAGTCCCCTTCCCGGATTTATATCCTGGGAACGAGCACAAACCCACCCAATAGAAGTAAATAGCTGAAGCAGTAGAGAGTTAGCACAACATTTCATATATATGGCTAGGAGCAACTATAAAAGGGCACAACATAGTATAACTAGAATTAAGGTAGCAAAGTATATAAGTTATATTTAAGGCTCCACTAGCATATCAGCACATCAGGTAATCATAACCTATATTCTCATCGCAAGCATTCATAGCCGCGCACATACCGCAGGCATTCACAACTGCGCAAATACCGCAGGCATTCACAGCCGTGCAAACAAGCCCTATGTCGACATAGTATGGACAGCTTCTGTTCCAGCAGGGTAGCGAGCCCCGCGGGCCTCACCGATGTGGCCGTCGGTGATAGTGGCATGTCCTGCCACTTCTGGGGGTGGTCGTACCACACAACCCCAAGCCTTAACGTACAGCCTTGTGTACTCTTGGATGTGAGCGACATTCGGCAAATCGTTTTGGCCGACCAACGGAGGAAAACCCGACGGGGGAATAACAGAACGGCCGGTCACCCGTGGTACCCATCTCCGTGTCGCCTTGAGTCGTCGACCTTCCCGCACCGGTATGAACGGTCTGCGAAGGGACTGACCCGCCACTATTTCACTGCAAGCAATTTATAATCAATCAAATAAATGGCAATCATAATACACACTGGGTCTACGTCGGCCTGCCCTACTAGGCTTAAACTTCGGGCGGTGGCGCTCAGCTCTACTTTCGTCAAGGAGTGTGGGAGCGCATTATTTGGGGCTAGACCTGGAGGACCACTTCAACTCCGGTTATCCCCAACTAAGGCTCAACTTTAGCCACGACTACTCGTCAGAGCAGGACCCGAGACTATAATAGTAAATTGCAATGAGTACAACTACGGTGATTATGCTGCTTATTTAAAGTGCTGTAATGAAATGTGACCAGGATGAAAACTGGAGTATTACTGAATTGAAAGTACTTGACCAGTACGAGATTAGAGTAGAGCTGAATTAAAAGTACTTGATCAGTACAAGACTGGAGTAGAGCTGAATAAAAAGTACTTGACCAGTACGAGACTAGAGTAGAGCTGAATTTAAAGTACTTGACTAGTACGAGACTGGAGTAGAGCTGAATAAAAAGTACTTGACCAGTACGAGACTGGAGTAGAACTGAATTGAGAGTTCTTGACCAATACGAGACTGGAGTAGAGCTGAATTAAAAGTACTTGACCAGTACGAGACTGGAGTAGAGTTGAATTAAAAGTACTTGACCAGTACGAGACTGGAGTAGAGATGAATAAAAAGTATTTGACCAGTACGAGATTGGAGTAGAACTGAATTAAAGTACTTGACCAGTACGAGACTGGAGTAGAGCTGAATTAAAAGTACTTAACCAGTACGAGACTGGAGTAGAACTGAATTGAAAGTACTTAACCAGTACGAGACTGGAGTAGAGCTGAATTAAAAGTACTTGACAAGTACTAGACTGGAGTAGAACTAAATTGAAAGTACTTGACCAGTACTAGACTGGAGTAAAACCTAATAAAAGGTTAGTAGTACAATCACTCCATTCAGGAGACTTCAGTATCATCTCCATTCTCAGGAGGCACATTCAGTTCTATTTCAGTTTTTAATAAGGCTTCATTGAGTTGCACCCATTATTAAGATCCGATTAGAATTTGGTTGCGCCTCATTAATCACGGCTTAAACGGATCAGGGGCTTATCAGGAGTTACACCCTCATTATTTATCCAGAATAATTTGCAACTCACTGCTCGTACTCTCGTTTTTCGAGCGTGCCCAGATCACCCGAGAGTCGAGGCGCTCGGCGTTTTCTCGAAACACCCGGAGCTTGGTCACTTTCCTCAGCCACTCTCGTCGATAATATAATTTGAATTTCTTATTCAAATTAGAAAGGGTGGTCGCGCACTCCAATTTTCACCTTCGAGGAAAATGAGTGTAATAAATTTCGAGCGCGACCCTAGGCTTCCATAATTTGGGAAAAATATCAAATCTTCTCACCATAAGTCCAAATTTTGATACAATTTTAAGAGGGCCTAAAATGAGTCTAGTAAATTTTCCAAAATTCTTCGGGCAATTTGGACATTTAATTTGGCCAAATAAAATTTATTTGGGCTTTTAAAAATACCAAATCAACTCCAAAAATTCTCAAACTTTTTGTGTAAATTGCCTTCATAAATAAGAACAATTTTTATGTTCAACACTTTTTCATCAGGATCATAGGACACCCTCCAAAAAAAATCAAAACCCCTCTTTTTAATTATATAAATAATAATAATAAGTTAATAACTATATAGTTTTTTTTTGTTCTGTTCAAGAACAGAGAGGGGTGCGGGCCTGTACAAGGAAAACGGCCCTTGCGGGCCTTCCCCACCGCCGGCTGGCCTCCGGCCGGCCTTGACTCCGCCCCCGACCGACTTACTATGGTCGGTCGCTCCCTCCGGCAGTGGTCCGGCGGCCTTCCGCCGCCGATCACCGCCAGACAAGTGCTAACAGAGCACTTCCCGTTAGAGGGGTGGTGGCGTCGTGGCGGTGCTCCGGCAGCCAGGAGGTACATGCAGCATGCTCAGGGAGTTAAGAAGAAGGAGGGGAAGAGGTTCCACCTTTCTGGGGGGTCTCCGGAAGCTTCCTGCGTGATCCGCCATTATAGGTGGCAAGGTGGTGGAGCTCGGCTTCTCTTTCTCCGGCGAGGTGGAGCTCCGGCAGGGCTTTGCTGGTTTCAAATATGGTTGGGGAGAGGAGTGAGTTCTCTCATCAAAGGCAGATGGCACCATTTATAGGAGGGAAAGCCCCTCCCTCCCCTCTTTTTCTTCCTGGTTAAGCAACCATGAGGGGAGGTGAGGTTAACTCACCATGGATAAAAGATGCAGGTGTCAGCCATCTACAGGAAAGATGTACATCCTATGAGTTAAATAGGGGTTAAGCCTACTCTTCCCTTTAGGCCATGTGGGTGGAGATGATTTTGGCCGATAGAAAGAGAGGAAGAGAGAGAAAAAGAGAAAGATGACTTTTGATGCTCTTATTAGCCATGATAGAAGCCACCATAGCTCATTTATGGCAAAAAGAATGAGCCCATGGTGAGGCTTGGGTGTGGTGGAGGGCTTAAATTTTCAAATATTATGTATTTAACAAGGATTTGACCAAAGTCAAACATGGGATTGGTCCTCCATGTGGGTCAAGGTCAAAATAGGTCTAATTTATCGAGTGGCAAGTCAAAGTTGGAGTACTTTAGTAATATCAGTGCACACACGCTTTTCGGTGCACGATTATGCTCGATTCGACCACGAATTGACCACCCGCCGTCGAAACTGGTCGAGACGAATTCTTTTGACTTTGTATTGATTACAAGAGTCCAAAGCCACTGACCGAGGTCGAATTGGAGTCTGTTTGGTGAAAGTCCAAAATCTGTGCTTCGCAGCGCGCTAAAATGGTCAAAATGTTTATATCCGTCGTTAGATCTCGGACTGCGACACGACGAGTTCGGTTGCATTCGTATAGGTTATGCGAGGCCACAGGAACTGACAGAACTTAAATCGGATTTATATAGACCGATATCCAAAATTATGCTCTCGTGACATTTTACGAAGAATGGTCATATCCACCATATGACCTCGGGGTCCAACGGGACGAGTTCGGACATGCTCGTATCGATTATACGAGGCCACATGAACTGACAGAACTCAAATCGGAGTTCTCTAGCTCTATTTCCCGCCTAAGGTTACCTTCTAACGGGTCACGGGTAGGATTCAGGTCACTTTTATTGGGACTACTAGGGCTCTGGTGGCCCAATAAAAGTCGGTATGTTACACAAGATCATACTGTACCTCCGTACTGTTCAAGCATGCATTTGTAGAAGCATTGTTGTCAACACAAGAAATATCTAAGGCCTTCAACTCCTGGATCAAACACTCATCATACATCTACAACCAATTTTCCCTTACAGGAGTCCGTCGACTCAAGGCATTTGCAACCACATTTCCCTTCCCGGGAGTATAGTGTATCTGGAAGGTGTAGTCCCCAAGGAACTCCATCCACCTCCGTTGCCGCATATTCAGATCCTTCTGATTTATTAAGTACTTAAGGCTCGTATGTTCCGTTAAGATATCAACTTTCATGCCATATAAGTAGCGACGCCACAGCTTAAGTGCAAAAATCACAGCCACTAACTCTAAGGTGTGGACTAGATAATTTCGCTCGTGCACCTTCAACTAGCATGAGCCATAAACAATAACCTTTCCGAACTGAAGAAGAACGCAACATAAGTTGCTCCCTGAAACATTACTATAAATATCATAGCCATCTGTACAACATGGCAAACTCAAAATATGCGTCGTGGTCAAAGGACTCTTTAACTCTTCAAAAGCTCGTGCGCACTTAGGCGTCCAAACAAACTTCTGATCTTTCCTCGTCAGTATAGTGAGAGGTAAGGCTATCCTCGAAAAGTTCTTTACGAAGCGTCTGTAGTAGCCAGCAAGTCCAAGGAAGCTCCTGACTTCTGCTACAGTAAATAATACAGGCCACTCCCGTATCATAACTATCTTTGCCGGATCCACTGCAATACCTTCTCCACTAACCACATGGCCAAGAAAAACCACTGACGACAGCCAAAACTCGCACTTTGAGAACTTGGCATAGAGCTTATTTCTCCTCAGGATGTGCAAAACCATCCGCAAATGATTTGCATGATCTTCTTCGGACTGAGAGTACACCAATATGTCGTCAATAAAGATGATCACAAATAAGTCCAAGTACTCTCTAAACGTTCGATGCATCAAGTCCATGAATACTGATGGCGCATTTGTTAGCCCAAACGACATTACAGTGAACTCATAATGACCGTAGCGTGTACTAAACACTGTCTTAACAATGTCATCTTCCCGAATCCTAAACTGGTAATAGCCAGACTTTAAATCCAGCTTTTATTATACCGTTCATCCCACCAGCTGATCGAACAAGTCATCAATCCGTGGTATCAGATACTTGTTTTTCTCTGTCAGCTTATTCAGTTCTCTATATTCAATGCATAGACGCACGCTTCTGTCCTTCTTCTTCACAAAGAGGGCTGGTGCACTCCAATGTGACATACTTGAATGTATATAGCCTTGCTCTAGCAATTGAACTTTCAATTTTGCTATCTTATTTGGTTCTACTCATTACGGTGAGTGGGCCATAAGTTTCGCACCTGGCACCAACTCTGTAGTGAAGTCAATTTCCCACTAGGGCGATAACCTAGGAAGATCCTTAGGAAACACATATGCGTACTCTGATATGATATGAACGTCACTCAAACTGGGCTTCGGCTCAACAACCTCCAATAGCGTGAAGAACAACTCTGCGCACTTTTAGAACAGCCTTGACTACCTAAGAGCAGACACCAATATCTTGCTCGATCCTCGCTTACCAGCGAACTTAGTCTCTAGCTTAGTGTTCTGACCCAGTGTGACTTCCTTTGAGTTGCAATCTACACAGGCACGCTGCACCGAGAGGTAGTCCATATCAAAGATTACATCAAACTCAGATATCGGCAACACAGATGCTTCCAATCCGAAATCCCGACTTCCTATCCGCACCTCAACACAGCAAGACCTATCCACACACATCTGTTAGGTAACAACACCTTTACTCTATCTATCAACATAAGAGTAGGCACTCTGATACGCAATAAAAAATCCTCAGCCCTATCTGTACCTCAACACAGCAAGACCTATCCGCACACATCACACATCCATTAGGTAACAACACATTTACTCTATCTGTCGACATAAGAGTAGGCACTCCGATCCGCGATACGAAATCCTCATATAGAAACGAATAAGAAGCAACTGTATCGAACAGTGCTCTCGTCAGATAGTCCCGAATAAATACAAAGCTTGTACTTATCAAGTTATACACAAGCAATTCATAAGTTATAAAGTATATAAAGCATGAAAAATATATACTACTCATACCTATGACGACATCCGCCTGTTTGATGGCCTCCTATTGGCCAAGATTGTACACCCTTGGCTGAGATGGAGCATATTGGGATGCAGTAGACTCCACCATCTTTCCCTTCTCAGCGTACGATGATCCTGCCTTTTTGTCCTTTTTTGGAAGGCCACTGGGGCACTCACGGGCAAAATGTCCTGGTTTACCACAAGTGTAACATGTGAGCGGACCTTGCCCTGACGTTGCTCCAGAAGTATCCATAGATGGAGCTTGTCCAGAAGACCTGGACTTTGTTCTCCACCTCTTTCGGTAGTCAGCCTTTCCAGGACGCGGCATTTTGAACTCGGGCTTTATCACCACTAAGTCCCTCTTGCCCTGCACCCTCTTCATGTCTTTCTCTAACGAACGAGCCGTATTATAAAGTGTTTGTTTAGGATAAAGAGTGACCTAGAGGGGGGTGAATATGTCCAATTTAAATCTTGGCTACATTAAATCCCTGATATTTCTTTGTGTGTTTAATAATCCAATCACAATATTCAAGAACTTTGATGATCTACCAAATATAGCACAAATTTAAGCTTACTAATCATAGCGCAGAACTAGTTTTAATAATCACAACACACATCTAATTTTAATAATCACAACACACAGTAGAGTACAACATAACACAACAGTTTTATAGTGGTTCCCCAATTTATGGGTATATCCACTTTCCCCCTTCACCTATCTAATAATGAGCCAGATTCGTCCTAACTTCTTCTTTCTTTTCCTTAGATCCTCAGATCTTACACCTCAGAGCCCAGCTGGCTCCTATAACTCAGACAAAGTAATGTCCTACCTCAGATCCACAAGATCTTACAACTCAGGTTCTTCTTCAAGAACCCTACCTTAGAATGATCCTCCACTCCTACTCCTCAGGCAAACCCTTGTCCTACAACCTTAGAACCTTCCAGTTCCTATAACTCAGAGAAATATCCCTTCTCCTACCTCAGGCTCACAACCCTACCTAAGCCTTTATAATTTAGGCTTACAACTCAGAGATATCAATCTCCTACACCTCAGATCTATTAATAGATCTTACAAAATTAATATAACATAAGGAATTTGTGTTTAGAAATGTCACCCAGGAAGAAAGAGATTGGTGACTTCTTCTTGATAAGATCTTGATGTGTAAACTTCTCCCTTAATCCTGGTTATGAAGAAAAGGTCCAACCCTTCTTTGCTTTTCCAAAGATTCTTGAAGGAGAAGATATGGTTGAACTTGGCTGGAGAAGATAGAAGTTGATCCACGATCTGCCTCCTTTCCACCTTCAGCATTTTCTTAAATTGCTCTGATAGACCCACAAGAGAAGAAATGAGAATGATTGTTGTTGTTGTTCCTTGTTTATGTTGTGTTGGTCTCCTTATATAGGCTTTGGCAAGAGTGACTGGCTGCTTCGGTTAATCCACTGACATCTGATATTTCTGACAGTTGTTAGAACTTCAGGCTTTGAATTCTGGACTTTCTGTTTGAGAGCTACTGTATGAAGGTGTTGACATCAGTTCTGAGTGATAACACTTCTGTACTTAGATTGTGTTGACACCAGTCCTGGGTGTCGACACTTCTCTTATAGAGATGTCAACACTAATAGAGTGTGTCGACACTGCTAGTTTCTTGTCTTAACGCAACTTGTATCAAATGTGTCGACACTAGTCCTGAGTGTCGACACAGCTTGCTTCCAGTCTCGACATAACTTGTGTAGAATGTGTCGACACTAGTCCTGAGTGTCGACACAGTTTGCTTCCAATCTCGACATAACTTGTGTAGAATGTGTCGACACTAGTCCTGAGTGTCGACACAGCTTGCTCTTTGACTAACGGTATCGACCCAAGTTCTGGGTGTCGACACAACTTTCTTCCTGTCTCGGCACTACTTGAATAAGGGTGTCGACACTAGTCCTGAGTGTCGACACAACTTGATTCCTTGTCTCAGCACTGCTTCTACAAGGTGTCGATACTTGTCTAGTGTCACGATACTTTTGCACTTAGTTTATTTTTCCTGCACAAGTAAACCCAACATTCATCAAATACAAATTTGTGTATACCATTGAGTTGAAAGGGCTTCTCTAAATCAGGTACATAAATCCCAATGTACTCAATAATCTCCCCCTATTTGGAGAAGTCATAACCCAAATTCAATGATATACACCATGATACCAAACTATGATGATAAAGATATAAATTCAACAGTGCTGAACAAAATATAAGTAACACAATTGATAACACAGATAGAATACAGTGCAATCCAATTTTTTCATTATATCTTGTCAAAATATTACATTTTTCAGATTTGTTATACTGCTCTTTTAAAGCCAAAATTACATAATGTTCAAAAAAAAGTATTCTAGGAAAGATTTGGCTATCTGATGATAATCTCTTTTCCTGATTGAATCTTGGCTTTAACTTCAGGCTCTTTGTCATCAGCTAAATTTTTGTTTTTGTCATTCTTGACTTTAGAGATCTTTTCCTCTTTAAGCTTCTGCCTTTCAAAATAGTGATATGGCTTGAGAAAGTATTTGTTTGGCTCAACAGAATTGGTTGGGATCTTCCCTGCCTTCAGATCATTTCTGAATTTGTAGATGACCTCCTGCTGCTTTAAATGTTTAGCCCACTCTCGCTCTGTATACCATTTTCCCCTATCAGCTGCATTAGTATTTACTGATTTCCATGCAGTGAGCATAATTGATCTTGAAGTTGGGCTCTATTGTTCAAAATCAGGCCCAGCTTCTGCTTGTTCCCTGAATCTTTTCTTTGACATTTTAACTTCTTTTTATTTTATCATAGCAGAATCAGACATTTCAACCTCCTCACATATTATATTCTGAATTTGACCTGGAGGACTATACATGGATTGGACATCAGTTTGGATGTCCTCAAAGTGAGCTTGTCTGTACATGAATTAGACATCTGGTTGAATAGCCTTATAATGAGCTGGTTTGTAGCCAGACTCAGCAGTTTGGTATCCATCATACCATATGGGAGGATGAAATAAAGTGTCTCTGATGCTATTTGAGAGCCAAGTGGCATCCTCAGAGCTAGCATTTATCATTACCCTCTCTCCCTTTATGACTTCTCTTTCCATATGATCTCTCAAATCATTCTTATGAAATCTTAGTTGACCATCTAGATAATGTATTCCTGATGTTTCAGAATTCTTTACTTTCAGTAAATGGTCATCCAAATCCTTGTCAAAAGCCTTGATATCCTTAATCAAAGAAGCTGAAAGAGTGTTTAGCTGTGTTTCCATGTCCTTTTGTGGCAGAAGTTATCTTGATTTTCTAAATCAGTAGTTTGTTTCTTTATTTCTTCCAAAGTAGTATCATGCATAATTATCATATTCTCATTTATTCTTGTTTGATTCTCCATGACATAGCCTTATTTTATAGCTATTTCATCTTCAGTTTTCTTTGATTCTACTTGCTGTTTTGCAATATACACCGCAACATTTGCTCCCTTTTCAAAAAAGTCTGTCATATCCTTCTTTAGTAGATTTACTTCAAATCTTATGGATTTAATATCCTGAGCTAGCTGAAATTGCAACTCCTTGTTGCTTTTATCTACATACTTCTCAAGTTGAGTCCTTTGTTGATCTAGTATAATCTGTAGTTGAACTATAATTGAACTTGGATCCACAGCAGGAGCAGGAGTTGTCCCAGACTGAATAGTTTTCTTGTAGCCTTTGCTCCTCTTTTTGAGTTTAATTATTTCTCTCTTCTTTAATTGAGAGGCTTCTTCATCTTCTGATTCAGAAGAACTAACCATCTCAACAGATGCTGGCTTTTTAGCTATTTCAGAAGTTGGGGGCTGATCTTCAAACTCCCCCTTAACCATAACACCTTCTTCATTGATGTTTTCCAAGTGAGTTTCTCCTTGCAGAATTCAGTATCAGGAACATGGTCCTTTGGAGTAGTAATTGTCTCCCCCTGGACATCTAAATCAGTATTCAGAAGTATTTCTTCTTCAGTCACCTTGAGGAATGAATCTTCAACCTCTTTTTCAGACATATCAGTTTCAAGAACCTTTGTTTGTTCCATCTCTTATACAACTTCCATGATAATTGTATCTATTGTATCCATTTCAAGTTCTGGCAGATCATTGAGGTTCTCCCCCTCAATTGGATCCTTTTCTTGTATATTCTCCCCCTGCACCTGATCATATGTTCTAGGTGTGGGCCTTGGAGATTTCTCAGCCATAGTATCATACTGTTTTTTAGATATAGAACTGTCTTGTTCTCCAGATTCATTGGAAGAATCTTCATCCACGACTATAGTCTTCTTCTTTTTCTCCTTCTTCTTCTCAGGTTCTGGTGCTTCCCTTGTCAAAACTCTGTCTCATCTTGCTAAAATCCTCATGTCCATCCTTCTCATGTGGTTTATCTTTGATTCAAGCTTAAGATTGAGACTATCAGGAGTGGCATGAACTAAGTATAGACTCAGAATTCTGCCCTTGTTAGGCTTCTTGATACTTTCAGCTAATTTAATAAAGACCACTCTACTCTAACTAGTCTTGATTTTGAAAATTATTTTGGTCATCAGCTCAAACATTGAAGCAGAAATTCTGTCATGTGCTCCTGTTTTACAGAGCACCACTTTACCAATTACTTCAGACAGAAATTTACGTTGGATATTCATCCCTTTTCTTGCCAGAGTGCTTCCTATCTTTGTGGTTGGTGCCAATCCACACCACATCAAAGCCTCTTCAATCTTGCAAGATTCCAGGCAATCTTCTTGATCAATTTTTGACAAGTGAAATACTTTGACTAGTCTGCGGGTGGTGATCTTGACCTTTATTCCGTTTATCTTAGACTTAATCTTCTCAGCATTAGAATCCAGATGGGCATTGGAGAAGAATTCTTGAACTTCTTGTTTCCAAATATTTGATGGTTCTGAGAGCAGGAATTTCAATCCAGCTTCTATGATTAGGTCAATAACATTCCTGATTTCTTCTTGCGCTGGGTCGAATCCATTGCAAACAAGTTCGTATCCTTCGAAGATGTTAACGTCAGCCTTGGGAGCCATTGGAGTGCAGTAATTTGAGAAAGAGATGTGTCGATTAAAGGAATTCTAGGTCTCGACACTCAGGGAGCAAATGTTCAAAAGATCAAGAAAGCGTAGTCGATTGCTACTATCACATCCCTTTTATAGTTAAACCTTCCCTGAAGTCGAAAGGGCGCGCTACATTTAGACTATTCTAAATTTTTGGGTGAAAACCTAGTGTCGACACAAGGAAAGTTGTTTGTCGAGATGTGTTGACTCAAGTCGACACAAGGATTATGTATCTCGACACATACCTTAGGGTCTCGACACCCTTATGTCTCGACACTTATTTTAGTGTCTTGACACTTTGCATTTATGCAGTGTCGACACACATTCTGGTGTCTCGACACATTACTATCTATAGTGTCGACACATTTTCTGGTGTCTTGACACTTTTTAACTGTCTCGACACACACTCTGGTGTCTTGACATAATTATTGACTTATTCAAAATTTTGGTAGACTTATTACTTTTCATAAAACAAAATTTTGACTAAGTCATACTTATTTATTTATGTTAGTAGACTTTTTACTTAACTTATACAAGTTGAACAGGGATTTTTTAGGTACCAATGAAAATGGTTATTCTAGATCTATGGCCAAAAATGAGGTGAGCATCCTACCCTCTCCCTTGGTGCTAGATATTTAGTTATGAAATAAGAGAGATGTCGGCTTAAAGGAGCTTGACCATGGTGCGAAATTAAGATCCCCTAGGAAGAGACCATGCCAGGACCTTTGTCCTAGGGTTTGTTGTCTTCAACCTTCCTCTCTTCATTATGATGACGATGGACTTGGTTTCGTGAAGAATGGTGGTCTATTGAGGGTGAATAAGGGAGGAGGAAGAGCTGAATATAAATTTGTAGGACTGGATAGAGGAAGAAGACGAACCGATGTCGTTCATTTGATTTTAAGATACGTGCAAAAATCTATTTTCTGTATGCAGTAGACTTCATGCTCGATTTAAGTCATGATCCGAGCACTTCTAGGTCTTGGGCTAAACACGAAAGTTGTATACCACGGAAAGACCTTTCCAACGGATGGTTGCCAGTTGTTGGGGGTGTCCTGTTGCCATAGGAATGTTCAGCCAAAGTGGCTGTGCTGTAATGTATTATGTGTAGGTTATGATTTGTCTAAATTAACATAAGGCCTAGCTACAGGTGCAAAGGTTTGATCAAAGTCTATTCTTTCCTCTTGTCTATACCCTTTAGCAACAAGTCTTGCCTTATTTTTAACTATTACTCCATTCTCATCTAATTTATTTCAATATATCCACTTAGTTCCTATGCCATTGTGATTTCTTGGTCTAGGAACTAGACTTCAGACTTTACATCTCTCAAATTGATAAAGCTCTTCTTGCATTGTCATAATCCAGTTGGGGTCTGAATTGGCTTCTTCATACTTCTTAGGTTCCATCTGAGAGAGAAAGTTAGAGAACAGAACCTCATTATAATGTCTACTCTTAGTAGTCACTCCTAGCCTGACATCATCTATTATTTGATCAATAGGATGATCTCTAAGGTGTCTAACAGCTACAGGCAGATTCCTACCATCACCTAATTCTTCAGGTGGAGAAGGATGAATCTCTTCCTCCCCCTGAGCAGTAACTGTGTCTTCTATAGGAACTACAACATTTTTTAGCCTCTAATTCTATATCAGATGAATCTTCTATATTTAACTTTTACATCATATAGTCAATATATCTTAGACTAGAATTGTTAGATTGTTTATTATGCAAGGCAGAAGTTTAATCAAAAATAACATTAATTGATTCTTCTATCACTTGATGTTTCAAGTTGTAGATCTTATATGTCTTGCTATGATTACTATAGTCTACAAAAATACCTTCATAGGACTTCTCTGAAAACTTAGTTAGATAAGTCTTCCCACTGTCTAAGATATAACACTTACTTTCAAAGATCTTGAAATAGGACAGACTTGATTTTCTGTCTTTTATTAGTTCATAGGGAGTCTTGTTGTGAATTTTGTTGATCAAGGCCCTATTCTAAATATAACATGCAGTGTTTACAGCCTCAGCCCAGAAATATTCTAGGAGAGATGTGTCACTTAGCATAATTCTAGCAGGCTCAATGAGAGTTCTATTTTTCCTCTCAGCAACCCCATTTTGCTGGGGAGTTCAAGGAGAGGAGAATTCTTGAAGGATGCCTTGTTCTTTATAGAAATTTGTCATTTTTTCAGATTGAAATTCTGTGCCATGGTCACTTCTGAACTTGACCACAGAACAACCCTTTTCATTTTGAATTTGTTTGTCAAAATCAGCAAGAATGTCCAGAGTTTCAGACTTTCTCCTTAGGAAGAATACCCAAGCCAATCTAGAGTCATCATCTATAATCACATAAGTGTAAGACTTCCTACCTAAACTAAGAATTTGCATATGAACAAATAGGTCCATATGAAGTAAGTACAGACACCTCTCGGTGTCTTTGGACTGAATGCTCTTAAAGGAGACTTTTGTCTGTTTGTATCTTTGACATGCAGAACACATGCCTTCTTTGGAGCATTTTAGCTGGGGCCTATTTCTAACTAAGTCCATAAAAAATAACTTGCTCATAGCTCTATAATTTAAGTGAGCTAGCCTCTTGTGACATTGCACACATAAAAAGTCTTTCTCACTTATTACTAGGCATACAGGAGAATCCTCATTAATACTTAAAAAAAATTAGACAATAAATGTTGCCACTCCTAGTGCCTAACAAGATGATCTCTTGATCACTTGTATTCCTTATCAGACACTTATCATTATGGAATATGATTTCAAAACCTATATCACAAAGCTGACTTATGCTTATTAGATTGTGGTTCAATCCTTCCACATAAGCCACTTTTGTGATAGTCACTAGACCATTAGAAATGTTACCATATCCATTGGTGAGTCCTTTTTTTGAACCTACAAAGATTACTTTTGGTTCATCCTTTATCGATGCATAGTCCTTTAACAGACTTCTTGTTCTAGTCATGTGCTTGGAACAACCACTGTCCAAGTACTATATTGGCATTTCTGTGGTACTTGGATCCACCTGCAATCACAAAATTAAATAACCTTAGGCACCCAAATAGTTTTGGGGCCTTGGTTCCTGTTAGACTTAGCTGAACAGATGAGTTTGTGACTTAAATGAGGATGTTATTGGATTATACCAACAATCTAAGGCAAAATTCTCAACCTTCCTACAACACCAACATTCAAATATGTTATATCTTCTCTTAGGCTACATCTTTGAAGTTCTTCTTCTGGGCAACTTAGAGTTGATATTCAGATTCCAAGGTAGAGGTGCAACATTGATACCCTTACCTTTCAGATTTAAGTGTTGTGCACTGGGACCAAATCCAAGAATTCCTTGGTTTCTTGGATTGATCACTCCTTGTGGTGATCTGTGGGCCTTATAGCCATTAGATTTTTGTCCTTTCTAGCTAGGATATTTATTGACCTTGCTGGTGGTGCACTCAAAATTCATGTATCCAGGAACACATGATCTCTTGCATTTGTTAGAAGTTTGATGCTTTGCTAGTTGCTTATCTGGATCCATTGGGGCTTTACCCTTAGGATTAGGTTTCTTATTAATCTTATTATCCTCAATATATCCTTCACCACTTCTAAATGGTGCTGAAAATGTATCAATAATAGGTAGCACAGACTTAGGTCTTAAGAACTATTTCAGGAGCTATCTTTCCTGAAGAAGTTTTTCTTCCAGGTCCTTGACATTCCTGGCTTGTTTTGCAATAGTCTCAGTCTAACTACCTATTTTATTGGTTAAGTCTATGAGCTTCAGTTTTTGAAGGTCTAACTTAATGTTGGCCCTCTCCAACTATAAAGGTACTGCTCTCAAAGAATCTAATTCTCTGGCTTGTTCCTTAATTAGCTCTTTGCTTGTAATCAAAGCCTTCAACAACTTCCCATATCTGTCGATGAGTGTGTTGAAATCTGCTTCAGAATCTAAACCATGTTCACTATTATTAGATGAATGTGAACATGATTCATTCTCGTATGCTGATCTAGAGGCTGAGGCAAAACTAGTAGTAAGAGGTTTTACCTTGGCAGGATTTGAACAATCTTGATTTTCTTCTTTTGCTATGGTCATCAGCCCTTAATCTGTATAGTCTTCACTATCACTAGATGATAGTATGGTTCTTCTTCTATTGCTTGCATCCTCAATGGCCATGCATCAAACCCAAAACAGTCTCCTCCTCTTCTGATTCAGATGAATATGTCTCATTATCTGAAAGAGTGGACTGTTTCTTAGCCAAGTGGCTTTTGTCAAACTTCTTATGTTGTCCACTCTTCCAATTTTCAGATTTTTTTCTCCTTCCTTTTTACTGGGCAGTCAGCAATGACATGCCCTTGCCTGTTACATCAATAGCAAACAAGATTTGTATTAATGTGTTTATTATGAGAAGAACTATACCTGTCCCCAGATTTCTTTTTCCTGGGTTTCTCTGAGTGATATGTCTTCTTGTGAGAAGATTCTCCAGCTGGACCCTTTCAGCTACCCTGCCTTCTTCTCCTTAACATCTTCTTGAATTATCTTGATAAGAGTGACAGTTCTTCTTCAGTCATGTCCCCTCTTGATGAAGAAGATTTTGTGCATTCTGAGACTGCATCCTGTCTTTCTGAGGGAGCAGATTTCTCCCTAACTTTCCTGGATATCTCAACCTTTAGGGCCAATGACTTTTCTCTATTGTGAGCTCTTGCTGATTCTTCTTCAGACTTCCTGAGATTCAGTTGTAGCTCATGAGACAGCAGCTCGCCAAATAGAACGTGGGGGGTCTATATTGGCTAAGTTTCTCATTTCTCTAATAGCACAAATCTTGATATCCAATTCCTTATTTAAGGACCTCAAATACTTATCATTGAGTTCATAATTGGTGAACTTCCTGCCATATGTTCTAAGGTTGTTCACTATTCTGAAAAATTCCTCAAAGCTCTCTGCCATAGTGTCTTTCTTGTCTTGCCTAAAGGCTTCATACTGCTGGTTTAATAGAGATTTTCTGTCATCTCTAACCTCATCAGTGTCTTCCATATATACAATCAATGATTCTCACATTTCTTTGGATGTTTTGCAATGAATCAAGTTTTGAAATGTTGAGTCATCTATAGCACTAACAATTATATTCTGAGCCCTCTTGTCCATAAAGGCTAGAATTATCTCATCCTTGTCCATTTCTATGTAGGTCTTGGGTGTCCTTATGTTGGCATCAAGAACTGACACTTTCATAGGTATGAAAGGTCCTTCCAATACTATGATGTATATTCTTGGATCTTCAGCCTCCATGAAGAGTCTAACCCTTCCCTTCCAAATCCCAAAGTTTTCTTTAGAGCAGACTAGGAGTTTGATGGATTGGTTTTCTCTTTGAGCTATGATTTGATCTCTGTTAATCCTTACGATTCTCACTAGACTATTATGCCTTCATAGTGAACCTCTCTATGATACCAATTGTAAAGTGTTTGTTTAGGATAGAGAGTGACCTAGAGGGGGTGAATAAGTCCAATTTAAATCTTGGCTACCTTAAATCACTGATATTTCTTTGAGTGTTTAATAATCCAATCACAATATTCAAGAACTCTGATGATCTACCAAATACATCACAAATTTAAGCTTACCAGTCACACCACAAAACTAATTTTAATAATCACAACACACATCTAATTTTAATAATCACAACACACATCAGAGCACAGCATAGCACAACAGTTTTATAGTCGTTCCCCAATTTATGGGTACATCCACTTTCTCCCTTCGCCTATCTAGCAATGAGCCAGATTCGGCCTAACTTCTTCTTTATTTTCCTCAGATCCTCAGATCTTACACTTCAGATCCCAGCTAGCTCCTACAACTCAGACAAAGTAATATCCTACCTCAGATCCACAAGATCTTATAACTCAGGATCTTCTTCAAGAACCCTACCCCAGAATTATCCTCCACTCCTACTCCTCAGGCAAACCCTTGCCCTATAACCTCAGAACCTTCCAATTCTTACAGCTCAGATAAATACCCCTTCTCCTACCTCAGGCTCACAGCCCTGCCTCAACATTTATAATTTAGTCTTACAACTCAGAGATATAAATCATCTACACCTAAGATATATTAATAGATCTTACAAAATTAATATAACAGAAGGAATTTGTGTTTTGAAATGTCACCCAGGAAGAAAGATATTGGTGACTTCTTCTTGATCAGATTTTGATATGTAAACTTCTCCCTTAATCCTGGTTATGAAGAAAAGGTACAACCCTTCTTAGCTTTTCCAAAACTTCTTGAAGGAGAATATAGGGTTGAACTTGGCTGGAGAAGATAGAAGTTGATCCACGATCTGCCTCCTTTCCACCTTCAGAATTTTCTTAAATTGCTCTGACAGACCCATAAGAGAAGAAATGAGAATGATTGTTGTTGTTGTTCCTTGTTTCTGTTGTGTTGGTCTTCTTATATAGGCTTTGGCAAAAGTGACCGGCTGCCCCAATTAATCCACTGACATCTGACAGTTCTAACAGTTGTACAAACTTCAGGTTTTGAATTCTGAACTTAGAAGAATTTCTATCTGAGAGCTACTGCATGAAGGTGTTGACATCAGTTCTGAGTGCTGACACTTCTGTACTTAGATTGTGTCGACACTAGTCCTGGGTGTCGACACTTCTCTTATAGGGATGTCGACACCAATAGAGTGTGTCGACACTGCTAGCTTCTTGTCTCAACACAACTTGTATTAAATGCGTCAACACTAGTCCTGAGTGTCGACACAGCTTGCTTCTAGTCTTGACATAACTTGTGTAGAATGTGTCGACACTAGTCCTGAGTGTCGACACAGCTTGCTTCCAGTCTCGACATAACTTGTGTAGAATGTGTCGACAGTAGTCCTGAGTGTCGACATAGCTTGTTCTTTGACTAATGGTGTTGATCCAAGTCCTGGGTGTCGACACAACTTTCTTCCTATCTCTACCTTCTTGAATAAGGGTGTCGACACTAGTCCTGAGAGTCGACACACCTTGATTCCTTGTCTCAGCACTGCTTCAACAAAGGTGTCGACACTTGTCTAGCGTCTCAACACTTTTGTACTTAGTTTATTTTTCCTGCACAAGTAAACTCAACATTTATCAAATACAAATTTGTGTATATCATTGAGTTGAAAGGGCTTCTCCAAATCAGGTACATAAATCCCAGTGTACCCAACACGTATTAACCAACACGTGAAAACCTTGTTTCATAAGACCCGGGAGTAGTAACCTCAACTAATCTCGTAGTCCCTCGTAGAACCTATTGATCTTATGCTCTTTGTAAGCAAAGGTAGACCCCGCATAACATCCCAATCTGGTAAACTTATGCAAGTAGTCATCCACACAACCCTCGCCCTGAATCAAATGCTGGAACTCATTTTCCATGGTAATCCGCTGCAACGATGACAAATGCTTTGCCAAGAATAATCTCGAAAACTCCTCCATCGAGATCTCTGATAGTCATCTGCTCACGAAGTGGTGTAACTCCAACTCATCCCACCAAAGATGAGTCTCTCTTTCTAACAGGAAATTGGCCGAGGTGACCTTCTATCCATCCTCTGTCTCTATTGCCATCAATATCCTCTTGACTCGTGAAAGTCAGTCCTCTGCCTGCGTCGGGGATCCTGTACCCGTAAACGTAGGAGGACTAAAGCTCATATCATACTTCAGCAGCTTTCAGTCGCTCGCTTATTCGCGAAAGCCACAACAGGAACTTGCCTAGCAGCTTCAGGCTCAGCTACACCAACCTGTATTGTCACCATTACAGGTCGCACCTGCCCAATCGGTTGTGCATTCATCATTGCAAACACTGCCTCAGCAACTAAGCAGACAATTTCTGCAGAAAGAGGAGGTGTGGGCACATCAACTGGTGTTACACTCTCAACAAAACGTTGGGGTTCAGACTGTCCCGCACCACTTCTAGTCACCTATATGTGTAAGACACACAATTTAGCGACTAAGAAAAAAAAGCAAACGATGACTATTAGTAACGTACAGGTTCCTCAAACATGTGTATTTCCATTCCTATGTGGACATTCTTGAGTTCATTTGTGTTATAACGGTAAACACAAACACGTGCTCGCCACCCCTCAAAAGAATTTGACCACAAATTCACAGAAGGAAGACCGAGACAAGATGATACAAAAATTGTAACACCTCAATCCATCACATGAAATATAACAGAGGGTCCGGCTGGGGCCCCACGCTATATCCCACAGACAGTCGGCGGAGTTACATGTTATTATAAAAAACGACCAAATGAATCCTAACTCAGAGCATTCTAGCGGAAGCTTCAGGGGTTTAATTGAACTCAATACATGTGAATGTCCACTATATATATATATCAAGAATGTTTACAAAATACGCAGAAGTCACGGTCTTAAGGCCTTACAAATGTTCTTCCCAAAACGGGTGGTTTATAGACATCAGCGCGCAAGCCGGCCACACAAGAAAAACATTAAAAAGCCTTTGCTTGGCCTTCGAGGGCCGGCGTAGCATCAAAGGGCTGCAACCCTCTATTTCCCGCTCGGCTCTCCAACACCTGCACAGGGACAATCCACCACAAGGGCGGCAAACAGTAAGCTTTCGACTGACAGATTTATAATGAACCTACCCCATTCCCGGGGAAGCGGTGTTCCTTCCCTTCAGGCATAACATTAACACATAGATATATCACAAGAAGACACGCTCAAGCATCATCAATATATCACAAACGAGTGCCTCAACGGCCAAACGTTCTGTGCACTCAGAGCACATTTTCGATGTACCGGAATACCAGGGTCCCACCACCGTTCAGAGGTCCAAGACTTGACAGTCAACTTTGAGCATTTCAGTCTTTCCAGCACAGGGCCTAAGACTCTCATTATGCCAACGACGAAAGCCAATTACTTTAGGCAATCCATCCCGTACTGACATAACGCGGGTACGGTTCAGCACACTTCCTGTTGCTCAAATCGTAATGTCTGATGAAAGCCGAAGCAATCAAGCCCCGTGACAAGACACGCATCAGCCTCCCCTTTCCTGTTGGGCTCACTGGCCTTTCTTTAGTTGGGCTCTTCAAGCTCTCAACTTCGAATATCGCTCTCCAGATCCCAAGGACCATAGCCCGCAATCGACACAAACTGGCACTCATGGCCATAGCTGGCACCCAGGCTTACAACTCACATTCTAGCTACACGGACTCCGAGAGATAGACTAACAGAATATAGCTCATCAAGAGCTATCGCCAGTGATACTCACTGTCGCACAGCGATATCCAACAATTATGCAAACTGTGGTATTTTCTGGGTATTTTTTGGGGGCACCCCTCTAGTACTTCTTACTACTCTCATTTCACAGGTACAACCAACAGACCTCGTAAACTACTCGTTCAAATGCAGAATCTTCTCCGGTGCACAAAATAAAGCATCACCAATCCAGACCAACCTGTCCAGATGGGCTTCACACAACATGCATATTCCGTACTATGATTTTTGAATTCTATATGCAAAACCACCCGGGGATTTCATGTATCAACCCATCAGAATTCCCTCGATTCTCCACCTTTTGGTGGGGGATTCCATGCATATGCAAAAGGAGGCCTTCACTTGTCCAATAAGGAAGATCGTTACCTTCAAAATTCGTTTAGGAGCCATTAGCAAGCTTTCTATCAAGCTAGAAAGGAGCGTATCACTTTTATCTTTACGGATCTTGCCTTAGTTCTTGATTCCGACCACGAGATCTCCACCACTAAGCTAGCAAAGCTCAGCCTCAGACTTCTTCTTCCATTCTTCCAAGAACTTGATGTGAAGGATGAGAGAGTGTGAGAAAAGAGAAAGGAATCTTCTCTCCACCTCTTCTCTGGTTTAGCAGCCTCGGGAATAAACCCAGTCACACGATCCTCTCATCAAAAGAAAGCAAAGGCCACGAATTCAGCTGAAAACTTCATTTTAACGATATCGCCAGGCAATATCTGCTATTGCATGGGCGATATCGTTAGCAGCCGCTTTGACCCAGTCAACCACCGCTCTTTGGCCGCTGTCTGGCCATCCGACACGTATCCAGCCATACGTGGCAGTATCGCCCAGCGATACCCACTAACACCACTCTGATAGCTCACTCAACAATTCGTTGAAAGCGTCGAGAGCGTTGAGTGGTATCGCCGCGCGATACTCACTATCGTCGTGCTACAGTATTCGTCGAGTTTACTCAACGCTTTGTTAAAGGGTTGAGTGCATCGAGTCTACTCAACCATTCGCGGAAGGCGTTGAGTGCGTCGAGTTCTATCGCCAGCGATACTCACTATCGTTAGGCGATAGCCACTTGAGACCTCTATTTTCCCATTTTTGGGGCATTACACATAGATCCCTCCTGCACCTTTTCCTGAATGAAGTGATGTTGATCTCGATGTGTTTTGTCCGTGCATGATAAACAGGATTGTTGACCAGTTTGAAAGCACTCTCGCTGTCACCGCAAAGCAAAGTTCAACAACGCACCTCCTCATGTATATCATCCACTAACCTCCTAAGATAGATGACCTCCTGAGCAGCCAAGGCTGAAGCCTTGTATTCCGCTTCTATAATGACCAAGAAATAGATTTTGATCCAGTGGAAAAAGAAGTAACCAAACATCGACTTCTGATCATTTGTATCTCCTCCATAATCAGCATCCATGTATCCGTGCAGACTGAAGCTCGTATCCCTCTTATAGAAGAGACCCATCTCTGAGGTAGACTTGATATACTTCAGTATTCCTTTAGCCGCCACCAGATAAGGTTTTTCGTGGCTCTGCCATATATCGACTAACCCGACCCACCGCATAAGCAATATCCGGCCTAGTAATAGTTAGATATATAAAACTCCCAACGAGAGCCCAAAATACCAAAGGGTCTGGAAGAACCCTTCCCTCATCCAGCCGAAGTTTCAACTCGACCTCCAGAGGAGTAGAACTGCTCTTCCCTTCCTGTATGTCGAACCGCTTGACGATTTTTTCCGCATATTCCTTCTGGAAAATAAGTACGTCGTTCTTCTACCGCTCCACCTAGATCCCAAGGAAATGGTAGAGCTCACCCAGATCCTTCATCTCGAACTGAATAGCTAGCTACTACAAGAAAACAAGCTTTTAATGACGAAATGTTTGGTCACTAAATATTGCGGGTTGGTCACTAAAGACATTTAGTGACCAAATTTAATTCATCACAAGGTGGTTGTAAAAAGTCCGTCACTAAATGTATTTAGCAACCAAATTAATTTTCGTCACTAAATGTATACTTGTAGTGACGAAACAAATCTTTGTTGCTAATTATTTTTAGCGACTAAAGTAATAGTCACTAAAAAAACACTTTTTATGACCAAGTTAATTTAGTCACTAATTGTTTAATGCAATTGTGACCAAAATATTTGTCACTAAAAACACTTTTTGTGACCCAATTAATTTAGGCTCCATTTGGTTCGGCGGTGGCGGGTCGATCCGGCGGGTGGAAACGGAGTGTTCGAACCGGAGGGGGAGATGGCTGCTCCAAATGGAGCTTTTTGAGGCGTTTCTCAAGGCGGGCGGGTGGAAATGGAGCAAACGCCGCCGGAGGTTCATTTGTTTACCCTCCTTCCGGCGGCGTTTGCCCAAAACGGAGCAGCGAAACGCCCAAACAAATAGAGCCTTAGTCATTAATTGTTAATGCAATAGTGATCAAATTTTTAGTCACTAAATGTCACTTTTATTGACGAAATATTTAGTCACTAATAGTTTATAATTGTCAAATATACACAAAATAAGAGACATGCAATAATAAATATAATATATGTTTTATAAGAGAATCTCAATAAAAAAAATATTTTCATTAATAGTAAAAAGAAGATGGGAGATAGCCCAAATCCCTCAATACAAATCAACATATAGAACACTTATTTTTATTACACTCATTACATGAAAAAATTTATAATAAACATTCTGCTCTTGAAAATTAATCTTTTTCTTCTTCATGAATTCGTCCCTCTTGCCAACTGTGGATTTGACCATCGTTAATAATATGTATCTTAACATAATTCCCCGATCTCTGTCCCAGAATGAGTGCAAGATGATTCTTGATCATCTCATAAGCCTTTAGGGAATTAAGTTGTTCTAGTTTTTCTTCCTTAGAGACCATCTATCCACAGATTCTGATGGTTGAGATATTGCAAGAATCAAAGCAACATGCATTAGATTCTACAAACTTCTGAACGGCCAAAGCATAAACATATCTTCTAATGCCATTGTCCTTTCATTTGCTCTCCCTTCAACAATTATCCTATCTCGCACAAAAGTATAAAACTGTAAAAAGAAAACTATGAAACAACACAAATGAAATCATTAGGAGAATTTCAGCTTACCTATACAAAACAAGTTCAGTGCCAGAAGAGGATGATTCATCATTTTCCCTATCTGCCTTGTTGGAAACGCGATGGGTCGATGCACAACACCAAAATTCTACAACGAATCACTTCGGGCGGCAAGATCTCTTCTACCCGCACTACCCGCACTACCCGCGCGAACAACCCCACGCGAGCTGCACCAGCGAGCACTCTCCCTCCGAGCTCCTTCCTTCTTGCTGGCGAGTACCTGTTATCAGTGGCGGAACTAGGATTTTGAAGTCGCACGGGCACAATCTAAGTACTGTCAATTTGGGCGTGGGTTCGGGGGCGGCGGCCCTGAATTTTTTTTTGCAAATATTTCACACCGAAATATGGACTGAAATCAGTCCAGATTTCACAGTGAAAGCTTGACTGGAATCTGTCCAGATTTCAGAGAAATCTGGACTGAAATCTAGACCGCTGCAGCCCACCAGACTTCGCACCTCTGCAGCCCGCCAGACTTCGCACCGCTGCAGCCTGCCAGGCTTCGCACCGCTGCAGCCCGCCAGGCTTCGCACCGCTGCAGCGGTGCGAAGTCTGGCGGGCTGCATCGGTGCGAAGTCTGGCGGGCTGCATCGGTGTGAATCGTTGTCGTCGACGCTTGGCGGGCTAGGGCACGGGAGCAGCAGGCTTAGCGACGGGATTCCTTCTCCCCTGGTGAAAATCGAGGAAAAAACCGCTCGGGCACGTGTCCTACCGTGCCCAGGGCTAGTTCCGCCCATGCTTGTTATGCAATCGGACCGAGTACCGCGGTAGCGTAACGTAATTAAAATGAGCAAAAACAATCAGCAAAATAAAATAACGGAGATTTCAAACATGCAGACGACAAAAGATATTTACGTGGTTCGGAGTATGGGACTCCTACTTCCACGGGGAGAGCGCGCCAGAAAGATCCACTAAAACAGATGAGGTTACAAGATACAACAAGAGAAAACAGAAAACACTGTCTATCTTCCCCGCTGGAATCACCGCCTGCTTCCGCCGCCTGATGCCGATCCCGCCTGGATCAGCCGCCTGAAGCCGCCGAACGCCTGGAGTCAACTTCTGGAGGCCGGCTGGATGTCGCCTCGCCTGAGGTGACCGGATGCGCCGCCTTCGTTAGCTCCGCCTGTATCGCCGCCTCTGCGCCTGCTGCCGTCGTCGCCGCGCCTGATTCCGTCGAACCTCTGGGGCCTACTGCAGGTGGCCGGCCGGATGTCGCCTCGCCTGAGGTGACCGGATGCGCCGCAACCTTGCGCGCTAGATGCCGCCGCCTGCTGCCGCCGTTCGCCGGAAGAACCGTCTGAAAAGCCCAAAGCTCTCTCTCTCTGAATTCTCACTAGTATTGTATATTACCGAATCATCATATGGCTAAAGGAGGCTGACCCCTATTTATAATAGGATCAAGAGTCATCAAAATATGGAGATGAACACATATGGAGGGGGTTGCCAAAACAGGGCTCAACCAAATAGGAAGAATATCCCCTAGATTATATCCCCCTCATAAAGCATTTCCATGTTTAGGACTTCCCCAAAACAGGAATAAAAAAGGGCACACGGATCGGTGAGGTGGCACAATCTCAACAAACTCCACCTTGACACCTCACGCGATGAACTCCACCTCGAAGCCTAACGAACGTAACTCTACCTCCAACCTGGATCTCCCCTACTGGCGACTACAAACCCCCTCTCCCTGGGGTCCCCCTCGATCAACATGCCTCATAATGAGTCAAGTCAAGACCGTTCTTGAACTTGACTCCTGTCACGGATTTCGTCTGCATGTTCGCACCGATATCCTACGTAGAGATCTTCCGCAGCTCTATGCGTTCACCTCCAGCGAACTCCCTCGACTCCTGGTGGCGCACTCCGATTTGCTTTATCCTTGCACGATAGACCATGTCTTTTGCAAGACAACTAGCACTGAGCAGCTCCACCTTCTCCTAAGTAAACCTGAGTTCCTTGGTGGGACTCCTGAGCCAGATGGCTCCCCTTGCGGTGCCTGGGCACTTCTGAGATGACACTCTGCCCTTATTCTCCACGGCTGCGAAGATTTTGTCTTCGCCAAGGCCCTTTCTCTGCGCGAACTCGACCACCGCTTTGATCCGTTTTTGCCACAGACCAAAATCAATTTTGCCGTCGTATTTTGGAATCTCAAATTTCGCTGTCATTGTTTTGCTCGCAGAGCTACTGGGCAATCTGAATAATATTCACTGACCAGATCTGAGAAGATAGGGAGCGGACTGATGTCGTCACCTACCGTTGACCCAAATCTAAAACCGGAATGTCTAGACGATCACCCCCGCGGAACCTCCCTCTGATACCAATTGTTATGCAATCGGACCGAGTACCGCGGTAGTGCAACAGAATTAAATCGAGCAAAATAATGGCGCAAAATAAAAAACAGAACGAGATTCCAAGCACACAGACGACAACAAAAATTTACGTGGTTCGGAGTATGGGACTCCTACTTCCACGGGGAGAGCGCGCCCGAAAGATCCACTAAAACAGATGAGGTTACAAGATACAACAAGAGAAAACAGAAAACACTGTCTATCTTCCCCGCTGGAATCACCGCCTGCTTCCGCCGCCTGATGCCGATCCCGCCTGGATCAGTCGCCTGAAGCCGCCGAACGCCTGGAGTCAACTTCTGGAGGCCGGCTGGATGTCGCCTCGCCTGAGGTGACCGGATGCACCGCCTCCGTTAGCTCCGCTTGTATCGCCGCCTCTGCGCCTGCTGCCGCCGTCGCCGCGCCTGATTCCGCCGAACCTCTGGGGCCTACTGCAAGTGGCCGCCCGGATGTCGCCTTGCCTGAGGTGACCGGATGCGCCGCAACCTTGCGCGCTAGGGACCGCCTCCTGCTGCCGCCGTTCGCCGGAAGAACCGCCTGAAAAGCCCAAAGCTCTCTCTCTCTGAATTCTCACTAGTGTTGTATATTACCGAATCATCATATGGCTAAAGGAGGCTGACCCCTATTTATAATATGATCAAGAGTCATCAAAATATGGAGATGAACACATATGGAGGGGGTTGCCAAAACAGGGCTCAATCAAATAGGAAGAATATCCCCTAGATTATATCCCCCTCATAAAGCATTTCCATGTTTAGGACTTCCCCAAAACAGGAATAAAAAAGGGCACACGGATCGGTGAGGTGGCATAATCTCAACAAGTACCAACTTCTTCTCGCAGTTACACCTGGCGAGCACTCTCCAGGTGAGTACATCCGGTGAGATCAACAAGCCGGCGAGCACAATGCATCAGCGAGACCGACTGCGACAAGCCCCACTACTCGCGCGGCAACGCACCGGCGAGGACAACAAACGGCGAGATGCCTAACTCACCTGGCGACTAACTCCTACCCACTCGGCAAGACAAACCCGGCGCGAGTTCCCTACTCGCCCGAAACCGGCGGGTACACCTAACCGCCCGGTTACACTTTCTAGCCGCCCAGCACACTGCCTCTAGCGCTGCTGCGCTTTTCTCACAAAACTGAAAATGTGGAAGAAGGATTCTATTTCAGCAGCAATCAAAAGAACACATACATGCCTTTATATAGGCTTACAAGACCAATAGGAAATGGACAAGTGTCCAACACTTAATGACACCATAAAAGCTATCAAATAAAACTCTCATCTACCAATCTCTCAACTCTCTACATTAATTACATTCACTCCCCCTTGTATTTAAAACACAAAAAATATATAATCCCTCAAGTAATGTGGGCCCGGTCAATATGTCAAGATCCAACATGCCTCACCAAAAGTCTTGAGTAGGTGTAGCTGCTGGTTAACGGCAGCCGGAACGAGATGGGAGTGGCTGAGGAGAACTTCAGAGAGTAACTGACCCTCTGGAGACTCCAGCTGCAGTGCGGCGATTGGTGCAGAATTTTCAGACAAGGGTTCCGACACAGACCTCGGCTGCTAAGACAATGATGCGCCATCGGCATTCCGGATGATCTCTTTCTCCAACTCATAAAACTCCCGCGCCGCCAGGCATGGAAGCAGGCCAGTCAGTCGACAGCAATAGTCGCCGCCGCTGCCACAAGAATCAGTGCCACCGCCATCACCTCCATGGTTACGATGGAGTGTTTCTTTAAATACTTTGGCCTTTCAGCATAGCCATAAAAAGTGAAATAAAGCTATTAAAAAGTTATGAATAAGTAAGCGAGAACATAAACTGTAAGAACACTTGCAATAATCTAAATTAAAACAAGCGAGCAATAATCTAAATAACTTTTCAGAAATAACTTATATAAGACCAAACCTGAGAAGCTACTAAGGCACATTCCACAACACCACCATCCCCTCTCAATGCCCGCACACATGCACCAGTAAATTTGGCTGCTGCATATGCCTGAATTTTTATTAAAACATAACAAAACTGTCTCATTACTTATACTCCTCAGCTGGATGTTTCCAGCATCAACAAAACTGGGATGAACTTCATGAAGCCAAAATTGGTTGTCAAACTAAACCCATTATCACACCCAGCCAAAATTGAAGGATTCTTGAACCTTTTCTACAGGACCATTCGGATCCATAGGGGTGTATTACTTATGTAAATCTATTAATAATAAACAACAATTAGTTTAAAAATTGCAGAAATTTCTAATGGCGTAGCTGCAGTTTTGAGCTGCAGGTGGAAATGTGTCTTCCACAGAAATTTGTCCTGCAACTCAAAAATTAAACCTATGCAATTAACAACTGGATACATTTATTGCAAGCTTATCAGCTGATGCCTTGATAGGCATCCCCGTGCAATGGAAAGCAAAAGGAAGGAGAACATTCCGACCACAAAGTCGGTGGTAAGCCGCAGCAAACTCAAGCTTTGACAGAGAAAATGCATGACCGAGATGCAGAAATACATTTATATAAGTGTATGGGAAATTTCAAAAGAATTTTCCACCTTCATCACCGCCTCTTGTCACCTTTCCGGTAAACGATCAGCAAGTTACAGCTAGGCATGTAACAGATTACTCCAAAACAAATAGTTCACAATGGATTTGTACGGCTAATTCTCAAATTTTAGACTCTATGGAATCAATCCAAAGAGAGTCCATTTGCAAAAATGTGGTATGCTAATTTCTAAATATTTACTCTCTAAATAAGAGTATGGTAACCGATAAAAATGCATCACAAAACTATCATGATTGTAGGTTCTCGATATAAATTTGAACTTGGTCTTCTTGACAATCTAGCTATAAAAATAGTACATTTAAATCTTTACTAAAGAGTTAAAAACGTACCAATATAGAATGAAGGAAAGTTATTGAACTACTGGCATTGATGTATAGACCAGAAAATGAAGACATCTTCTGAACTTGGATCCACATTATGCTAGCTACATGCATATTGAACGACCCATCATTTGCAAAGAATGAAGGAAAATTATTGAACTTGGAAATTATTAAGTTTTGAATGATAAAAGTTAGATAATTTCATGAACTACTGGCATTTTCTAATTGTTGTACCTCAGTATATAAGAGTATGGTTAAGCAATTTTGGTACATTCAATCTGGACTTGTGCTCGGCTTAGAGTAGCTGGAAGAGCTTTGATAATCTGGTCAGCTGCAAACTTCCAGTCATCAGTGCTGCATATAAAAAATCAAACTCATAAGATGCCTTTTAATTCCTAATTTTGGTGAACAATAACAAATTGTGTTTTTGGAAGCAGAAAATCAAACAATGGCTTAAGATACATAAGATGCCTTTTAACTCCTAATTTTGGCGCTCTCTCAAAAGATGCCTTTATCTGGAAGAGCTTTAATTCCTAATGGAACATGCATGTAGCCACCCATACATAGATATTGTTGCGGACTAACCCGACGCCCCGGTCGGACCGGATAATCTTGGACCGCCTTAACTCGCGGAGCGGTCGAGCGCGCACACAGTCAGTTGGAAAAGGGGGAATGAACACAGAGAGTTTTAGCGTGGAAAACCCTTCAACCGGGTGAAAAACCACGTGACCGGGTCTCTGCCGGTCAAAATCCACTAGATTGCTGGAGGTTACAATTTGATGGGGGAATCGGGGCGACAGGCCGCTCCCGTTACAATCTTGAAGGGGGAGAGAGTGTATGCAGCCGTTGGTGGGCAACAGGCTGCCTCACCAACGGGATTTGGACGGTGGAATGCGCGGGACGCTTTAGGCGCGTGTGCTCAGAGGCGGTGTGTATTCCAGGGTTGTTACTGCTTCCCTTGCTCGTCTTTCTCTGTTCTTGGAGTGCTTCCTTTGCGATTGAGCGCTGGTGGGGTGCTAATAGCCGATGACAGGGCCGATGGCCTATGACGAGTGCTGATAGCCGCTGGCGGGTGCTGATAGCTGCTGGGGGCCGCTGGAGGTCCCGGGCGGCAGCCGGTGGTTGGCGGCGAGAGGCGGCCGCTGGTTGTTGGCGACGAGGGATGGCCGCCGGCGGAGAAGAACGGGAGAGCTCCCACCTGAGGAAGAAGAAGGGGGGGGGGGGAAGCGTAGGAGAAGAAGATGATCAAATGAGGAGCCCCTGGGGTCCTTTTATAGGCTTCAGGGGGAAGTTATGGCGGGCCCCACCACTAACATAGTGGGTGGTTTTGCCCCGATCGGACGGCCGGCGGGGCCTCCCCCTTGATCGGACGGTGGGGAGGTCACCCCGAGGTGGGGCCGCCCGGACGACGCCGACGACGAGGAGGCGGCCGGACGCGGCGGCGGCCGGCCATGGCCGAGGCCGGTCACGGCCGCGGCCGGTCACGGCCGCGGCCGGCCATGGCCGCGGCTGGCTAAGGCCGAGGCCGGCAATGGCCGCCGCCGGCCATGGCCGAGGCCGGCCATGGCCGGGGCCATGGCCGAGGCCGGCCATGGTCGGCGGCGGCCATTTCCGGCCTCGGCCTTAGCCGGCCGCAGCCATGGCCGGCCGCGGCCGTGACCGAGGCCGGCCGTGGCCGGGGCCATGGCCGAGGCCGGCTAAGGACGAGGCTGGCCATGGCCGAGGCCGGCCATGGCCGAAGCCGGCCATGGCCGGGGCCATGGCCGAGGCCGGCCGTGGCCGGGGCCATGGCCGAGGCCGGCCGTGGCCGGGGCCATGGCCGAGGCCGGCCGTGGCCGGGGCCATGGCCGAGGCCGGCCGTGGCCGGGTCCATGGCCGAGGCCGGCCACGGCCATGGCCGAGGCCGGCCACGGCCATGGCCGAGGCCGGCTAAGGACGAGGCTGGCCATGGCCTCCGCCGGCCATAGCCTAGGCCGGCCATGGCCGCGGCCGGCCATGGTCGCGGTCGGCCAGGCCATGGCCGGCCTCGGCCATGGCGGAGGCCGACCATGGCCGGGGCCATGGCCGAGGCCGGCCGGGGCCGGGGCCGGGGCCATGGCCGAGGCCGGCCACAGCCATGGCCGGGGCCATGGCCGAGGCCGGCCACAGCCATGGCCGAGGCCGGCTAAGGACGAGGCTGGCCATGGCCTTCGCTGGCCATGGTCGAGGCCGGCCATGGCCGTGGCCGGCCATGGCCGTGGCCGGCCATGGCCGAGGCCGGCCATGGCCGAGGCCGGCCATGGCCGAGGCCGGCCATGGCCGAGGCCGGCCATGGCCGAGGCCGGCCATGGCCGCGGCTGGTCATGGTCGCGGCCGGCCATGGCCGCGACCGGCCATGGTCGAGGCCGGCCATGGCCGGAGGGGGAACCGCCGGCGGCGGTTCCTTCCCCGAAAGGTGGGGAGAAAGGGGGCCCACCCCCATGATCTCCATGAGAGATCATGGGGGTTAGGGGGGCCCACCCATGATCTCCATTGGTGGGGATCATGGGGGTCTCCTTTTCCTTATAAATTAAGGTGGAACCCATCAATTGCCCCCCAAATCTCTTTCAGTTGGGAGGGAAGCGAGCACGGGGAGAGATTTCTAACTCTGGTTGCGGTGGTGATCGTCAGCGTGGAATCCGGGATGGCGGCGATGGCGTGCGGTTCTAAGGTACGATGGTGCGCGCTAGTTTGGAGAGCGGACGTCAGGCGAGCATGCGCGGAGGCCGGCAAGGTGCAGGAGTCGGCCGTACGTGGCCGTGCGTGCGCGGAGGCGGCCCGTGCGCGGACATGCTGTGCGTGCTGGAGGCGTGCGCGCTGGCTGCCCGCGCGCTGGCCGCACGCGCGCGCCGGCCGGGCGCGCGCAGGCCGCGCCTGCTGGCCGCGCGCGCGCTGGCCGTGCACGCGCTGGCCGCGCGTGCCGCGCGCTCTGGCCGCGCGCGCCGCGCGCGCAGGCTGCTCGTACGCGCGCGCGCAGGCCGCGCGCGCTGGCCGCGTGCGCAGGCCGCGCGCGCTGGCTGCGTGCGCAGGCCGGACCTGGCGAGGCTATGCGTGCGCGCAGGTTGTGCGCGCGCTCAGGCGGTGCTTGCGCGCAGGTTGTGCGCGCGTACAGGCCGTGCGCACGCGCATGCCGTGTGTGCCTGCAAGCCGTGCGCGGTCATGGAGGGGGTTGTGCGTGTGAATAGTTACGTAATTTTACCACTTTGAACTGACTAATTTTTTGTGGTGTGCAGGTACCGAAGCGTTCTGCTGGACCAATGCGTCTACGCTCCTCTTTGACCGAAGATGGCGTGGCTATTTGGAGAACGAAGTTCGGATTTCCTCCTGACTTGGAGGTGAGGATCCCGCGTCCCGAGGAGCGGGTTCAAAATCCTCCCCGTGGCTGGCTGACTGTCTGCGAAGTGTCGCTCAGATCTGGTTTCCGTCTTCCTCCCTACGACGAGGTGGTGGAGATTTTGAAGTTTTGCGGAGTCCCTATTTCCCAGTTTGCTCCAACCGGGGTTACTCGCATCATGGGCCTAGTCGTTTTTTTCCGTGAGCATGGGGGCTCTCTTTCCCTAGATCAGTTCCGGGATTGGTGCGATGTGCGCTTTGATGGTGGTGAGCGGATCGAGGTGCGCAGCAACAAGGTTTGGCTGGAATTTGAGTCCCGCAAAGATCGTCGTCATGGTAACACTTTGTTTGGATATATGAAGAACTCCTGGGGTCTTCCTGAGGTATGGAATGCGCTTCCCGATCGTTGTCGCCGTGTGAAAGGGAGGGAGCGAGACTTTTCCCCTGTGCTGGGATTTTCTGAGCCTCGTGAGTTGGCTAATCGTCTCTTCAATATATATGCGTTTGTCGAAGAGAAGCGATTGTTGGGATGTGGTATTTCTGTTGGCACGGGACGGGTGGTGTCGTCTTCTCAGAGAGGGGGCCGCAAGAGAAAAGCGGTTATGGCCCCTGTTAGTGATGTTGACGTTGTTGTGGTAGCTTCTGATGATTCAGTCCCAGAGATGCAATTACCTGTTTCCCCGGCTCCACGGGCGCTTGCTAGCGCAGCGGTTCCCCGGATGTCCTCCTCTTTGAAGGCGATGAGTGACGCGGTAAGTTGGTGCCTTACTGTTTCTTCCTTCTTCTTTTATTTTTTGTTTGAAGGCGGCTAATTGCGTGTTTTCCTTTTGCAGATCGAGACTCAGGCACAGATAGCGGTCACCTGGAACGATCATTACGTGAGTCTGAAGGATGGATATCTCGCTTTGCAGGAGAAGCTTCGACTGTCGATGGGCTCACTCTCTTCTCTCAAGGAAGAACATGACCGGGACATCGCGCAGTATCATCGAGTTGGGTTAGAGCTGAAGTCCGAGCTAGAAGATGTGCATGCTTCCTTGGACGTGGAGAAAGCCGTGGTGGAGAGGACTGCCCAGATGTTGAAGTATGCGAGAGAGGAGACATCTGGCTTGGAGACTCAGTTACATGCGGCGCGAGATGAGGTTTCAGGCCTTGAGACCCAGCTTTGTGCGATGAGGGCGCAGGTAGAGGTGTTATCTTCGGATGACCATACATCAGAACTGAAGGCCGCATGTCTTGCGGAGTACCTGGAGTCCTTGGACTATATGCGGGATTGTAGCCTGATCGCGGAGGAGGTTCGTGATGACATTTGGTCCAAGGAAGTAGAGCCTCAGATGGATGATATACGCCAGTTAGCGCTTCGTCGTGGTGTTTCGAAGGCCTTTCGCTTCATAGGGAAGCATCTTGGGTGTGATACTTCCAGTTTCAGCTTTGCGGATGTTTCAGGTGATGAGCGTTCTAGCTCGGATGCTGATGATGAGTAGCTGCAGTGCTTTTCTACTGTCATATGTCTTGTCATTTATTTGTAGTCACTTGCTTCTGTTATAGCTTTTGAGATTGTCGCCGTTAGGGCTCCAATTCATTGTTTTCTATGATAGCCTTACTTGTATGTCGTTGTCATGTGTTTTGCACAGATGCGTTTTGTCACGAGATGGTTGTTGGTGAGAGTTGATCTTTGTCATGGTGTATTAGTGTGGGACTGACCCATGGCTTAGTGCGCGGGCCTGGCTCGCGGCCTAGTTTGTATGAGGGATGCTCGCGGTTTCTTCGTGAGGGGCAGGCCCCCCTGGTGTTGCGTGGCACTGGTCCGCGACTTTACGCGCGAGACTGGCTCGCGGCTTCTTCGTGAGGGGGGCAGGCCCCCACGGTGTTGCGTGGAACAGGTCCACGATTTTTCGCGCGAGACGGGCTCGCGGCTTCTTCGTGAGGGGGGCAGGCCCCCACGGTGTTGCGTGGAACAGGTCCACGGCTTTTCGCGCGAGACGGGCTGGCGGCTTCTTCGTGAGGGGGGTAGGCCCCCACTGTGTTGCGTGGAATAGGTCCACGATTTTTCGCGCGATACGGGCTCGCGACTTCTTCGTGAGGGGGGCAAGCCCCCACGGTGTTGCGTGGAACAGGTCCACGGCTTTTCGCGCGAGACGGGCTTGCAGCTTCTTCGTGAGGGGGGCAGGCCCCCACGGTGTTGCGTGGAATAGGTCAATGGCTTTTCACGCGAGACCGGCTTGCGGCTTCTTCGTGAGGGGGGCAGGACCCCACGGTGTTGTGTGGAATAGGTCCACGGCTTTTCGCGCGAGACGGGCTCGCGGCTTCTTTGTGAGGGGGGCAGGCCCCCACGGTGTTGCGTGGAACAGGTCCACGGCTTTTCGCGCGAGACGGGCTCGCGGCTTCTTCGTGAGGGGGGCAGGCCCCCACGGTGTTGCGTGGAACAGGTCCACTGCTTTTCGCGCGAGACGGGCTCGCGGCTTATTCGTGAGGGGGGCAAGCCCCCACGGTGTTGCGTGGAACAGGTCCACGGCTTTTCGCGCGAGACGGGCTCGCGGCTTCTTCGTGAGGGGGGCAGGCCCCCACAGTGTTGCATGGAACAGGTCCACGGTTTTTCGCGCGAGACGGGCTCGCGGCTTCTTCGTGAGGGGGGCAGGCCCCCACGGTATTGCGTGGAACAGGTCCACGGCTTTTCACGCGAGACGGGCTCGCGGCTTCTTCGTGAGTGGGGCAGGCCCCCACGGTGTTGCGTGGAACAGGTCCACGGCTTTTCGCGCGAGACGGGCTCGCGGCTTCTTCGTGAGGGGGGCAGGCCCCCACGGTGTTGCGTGGAACAGGTCCACGGCTTTTCGCGCGAGACGGGCTCGCGGCTTTTTCGTGAGGGGGGCAAGCCCCCACGGTGTTGCGTGGAACAGGTCCACAGCTTTTCGCGCGAGACGGGCTCGCGGCTTCTTCGTGAGGGGGGCAGGCCCCCACGGTGTTGCGTGGAACAGGTCCACGGATTTTCGCGCGAGACGGGCTCGCGGCTTCTTCGTGAGGGGGGCAGTCCCCCACGGTGTTGCGTGGAACAGGTCCATGGCTTTTCGCGCGAGACGGGCTCGCGGCTTCTTCGTGAGGGGGGCAGGCCCCCACGGTGTTGCGTGGAACAGGTCCACGGCTTTTCGCACGAGACGGGCTCGCGGCTTCTTCGTGAGGGGGGCAGGCCCCCACGGTGTTGTTCTGATTAGCGCCATATGTTTCATTTGTATGATCTCCATGCGGGCGAGTCATTTTCTCGATTCGTGTACTGTTAAGATAAGAATAACATAAAATGAATGAAGTAATTTAAGAACGGTTGTAACATGCCCGGGGTTGGTCCTACGGTTTAAATAGTTTAAAGCGAGATATAGGCCATTTGGATAGTTCTTACTAGCTCAGACGGGTAGATTTCTATAATTTTTAATAAACACAATAATCAAATGAAGGAAATGACTTAAGGATGGAGGTGGCTAGAGCAGGATTGGAAGACATCCCAGAGTGACTGCTGGAGTATTGCTGTGTAGTCGGAATCAGCTTGGATGACGACGAACTGTACGTCGTAGGATGTCTGTCGGTGTGCATCTTTGAGAGTGACTGGAAGAGTGATGGTGCCGATGATTGGTACCGGGTGATCCCCGAGAACACGAGCGCTTGCATACGTTAGTTTGAGATATCCGGCGGTGAGCTTGAGCTGAAGCAGAGTTGATAAAAATAGTATATTGGTGGTGACTTCCTTGTCCACTAGAACTTGATTCAGTTTGGCGGGTGGTTCGCCAATCTTGACCGTCGTGCATCTTATGTTCTGGTTGTTAGGTGGTCTTCTTCTTGATAGGAATTGATCAACTGCTCCTAAGCTGGCCAGTCGCTGGATTTCTTCTTTTAGTCCATTGCATTCGTTCGTGTTGTGGTCGTGACCTCGGTGATATTCGCAGTATCTTGTCTGGTCTGCCTTGGGGTTTGGCCGTGGCGCTCTTGGTCGTTGAAATGATGGATTATTCTGAATTGCATACATCACATTAGTGCGGGTAGTATTCAGAGGGATGTATTCCTGGAGTGAATGTTGCCCCCCGTTCCTCGGAGGGCTGTGCTGACTACCATCGAGGCGACTCCGATTCTGGCGTCGTTCTTTTCGCATTGTATGGGTTGGTTCATCTTCTTTCTTCCTCTTCTGTCTTCTGCTTGGTCTCAAATTTTCTGTTGAGGGCTTTTCGATTGTCATGAACCTTTTGATGAAAAGGGCGGCGAGTTCGATGTAGCTGTCGGTATCTTCTCTTTGTAGGGATTGAAGCCAAGTCCGAGCTTCTCCTATTAGTGTTGTTGAAAAATACTCGGATCATGAGTTGATCTGAGGCGTTGCGAGCGTGCATGATGGCTTCAAAATACACCAAGTGTGCGAGTGGGTTGCCTGTACCATTGAAATTATGGATTTCTGTGCCCGTGGCTGTGCAGGAGCTGGGTGAGTTATCGTTAGGTAGGTATTCATCTGGTTCCTGCTTTGTGGCAGAAGTGCCAGGAGCCAATGTGTTTCCAGTGCTCTCTTTATGATGAGGACGTGTGAGGTAGTGGTCATACATCTCTTGGAGTGATGTTGCAGGTACGAGGGAGCTATTTGTGCTTGAGAATTCCTTTTCTATGTCATACTCTCTGTGTAGGGCAGGCCTGGTGGGGGCAGGGAGTTCTTCTGATGGCAGTAAAACAACTTGTTCAAATGGCTGAGGCGTCTTTAGGTGGTGGAATGTAGGCTTATTCTGTGCCGCATGGGTTGCATCAACGTGGATGGTGCTGGGAGGGGAGTATCCTTGAGGTAGATGCTGCCCCCCAGTCCCTGAAGGGTCTTGCCTTCGAGGGGCAGGCTGACGCCACTATTCTTGTCCCGTATTAGTTTGCTCTTTTCTTTGCCGGGATTCTGGCGTCGGGTTCAGCAGTGAGAGAATGACTGGTGCCCCCAAGTTTCGGAGCAAGGTGAGCATTTCGGTTTGTAGTTCTTCCATCTGGTGGATACGTCCTTCCAAGGCAGGCATGGGAGCTAGGGCTGCTCCCGTGGTTAGCGGCACGTCAACCGGAGAGTGAGATCGTGGCGGTTCAGTGTGCCCGCCAAGTGCGGGTCCTTCGGCTATGCGAGCACTCCTCTTTGCCATTGCAGTAGTAGGGACGATGAACTTGCTCTGCGAAGGATACTGGGAATGTTTCCCACAGACGGCGCCAAACTGTTGCGAACTAACCCGACACCCCGGTCGGACCAGATAATCTTGGACCGCCTTAGCTCGCGGAGCGGTCGAGCGCGCACACAGTCAGTTGGAAAAGGGGGAATGAACACATGGAGTTTTAGCGTGGAAAACCCTTCAACCGGGTGAAAAACCACGTGACCGGGTCTCTGCCGGTCAAAATCCACTAGATTGCTGGAGGTTACAATTTGATGGGGGAATCGGGGCGACATGCCGCTCCCGTTACAATCTTGAAGGGGGAGAGAGTGTATGCAGCCGTTGGTGGGCAACAGACTGCCTCACCAACGGGACTTGGACGGTGGAATGCGCGGGACGCTTTAGGCGCGTGTGCTCAGAGGCGGTGTGTATTCCAGGGTTGTTACTGCTTCCCTTGCTCGTCTTTCTCTGTTCTTGGAGTGCTTCCTTTGCGATTGAGCGCTGGTGGGGTGCTAATAGCCGATGACGGGGCCGACGGCCTATGACGAGTGCTGATAGCTGCTGGCGGGTGCTGATAGCTGCTGGGGGCGCTGGAGGTCCCGGGCGGCAGCCGGTGGTTGGCGGCGAGAAGCGGCCGCTGGTTGTTGGCGACGAGGGATGGCCGCCGACGGAGAAGAACGGGAGAGCTCCCACCTGAGGAAGAAGAAGGGGGGGGGGGAAGCGTAGGAGAAGAAGATGATCAAATGAGGAGCCCCTGGGGTCCTTTTATAGGCTTCAGGGGGAAGTTATGGCGGGCCCCACCACTAACATAGTGGGTTAGTGGGTGGTTTTGCCCCGATCAGACGGCCGGTGGGGCCTCCCCCTTGATCGGACGGTGGGGAGGTCACCCCGAGGTGGGGCCGCCCGGACGACGCCGACGGCGAGGAGGCGGCTGGACGCGGCGGCGGCCGGCCATGGCCGAGGCCGGTCACGGCCGCGACCGGCCAAGGCCGCGGCCGGCTAAGGCCGAGGCCGGCCATGGCCGCCGCCGGCCATGGCCGAGGCCGGTCATGGCTGCCGCTGGCCATGGCCGAGGCCGGCCGTGGCCGAGGCCGGCCGTGGCCGGGGCCATGGCCGAGGCCGGCCACGACCATGGCCGAGGCTGGTTAAGGACGAGGCTGGCCATGGCCGAGGCCGGCCATGGCCGAGGCCGGCCGTGGCCGGGGCCATGGTCGAGGCCGGCCGTGGCCGGGGCCATGGCCGAGGCCGACCACGGCCATGGCCATGGCCGAGGCCGGCCACGGCCATGGCCGAGGCCGGCCACGGCCATGGCCGAGGCCGGCTAAGGACGAGGCTGGCCACGGCCATGGCCTCCGCCGGCCATGGCCTCCGCCGGCCATGGCCTCCGCCGGCCATGGCCTAGGCCGGCCATGGCCTAGGCCGGCCATGGCCGCGGCCGGCCATGGCCGCGGCCGGCCATGGCCGGGGCCGGCCGTGGCTGGGGCCATGGCCGAGGCCGGCCACGGCCATGGCCGAGGCCGGCTAAGGACGAGGCTGGCCATGGCCTCCGCCGGCCATGGTCGAGGCCGGCCATGGCCGAGGCCGGCCATGGCCGAGGCCGGCCATGGCCGAGGCCGGCCATGGCCGAGGCCGGCCATGGCCGAGGCCGGCCATGGCCGCGGCCGGCCATGGCCGCGGCCGGCCATGGCCGCGGCCGGCCATGGCCGCGGCCGGCCATGGCCGCGGCCGGCCATGGCCGCGGCCGGCCATGGCCGCGGCCGGCCATGGCCGCGGCCGGCCATGGCCGCGGCCGGCCATGGCCGGAGGGGGAACCGCCGGCGGCGGTTCCTTCCCCGAAAGGTGGGGAGAAAGGGGGCCCACCCCCATGATCTCCATGAGAGATCATGGGGGTTAGGGGGGCCCACCCATGATCTCCATTGGTGGGGATCATGGGGGGTCTCCTTTTCCTTATAAATTAAGGTGGAACCCATCAGATATGAAGACCAGAAGATTGATCAACAACATGCCCTATCAATCAGAAATAAGAAACATCCTGGAAACACCAGTCACAAATGGAAGTATGGAACCATAACAAGAGCATACCACAATGACTTAAATTAACTGAATCATCCATGTCATAGAATACATATAAACAAAATTCACAACAACACTGTTGGAAACGTGTATGGTCCCTTTGCACGCACAAAAACAACTCCAGCAGGCAAGCCAAACCCACTTCAAACACTCCACCAAACTGCTCTCTCGCCAAACACCTCTCTCAGCAAGCAGTCAACTCGACTAGCTCAACCCGCTCGCGAACACACGCGAGAGCACCCCACCCGGCGTGAACCTACTCGCGCGGCGAGAAGACCAAGCCGCCTGGCTCGGCGAGAAGACACCACCCGGCGTGAACCTACTCGCGCGGTGAGAAGACCAAGCCGCCCGGCCCGGCGAGAAGACACTCAGCGCTGCAGCACTCTCACACTCTCACAAGGCCGAAAAACAACTTGGGAGGATTTTTTTCTTCTATTCCAGCAACTTTAAAATGAACTACAAGGGACCTATTTATAGGCAAAGTAAAAAAAATCTCCAACCACCCTCTCATAAATGCAATCTCTCTCTCTCTCTCCTTATTAAATGCATATAACCATATAACTTTTAAAATAAACTCAAAATAGATTAAAGACTTGTTGACCAAGTCAACGAAGTCAAAGCCAACAAACTCCCCCTCAAATTTGGCAGCACATGCCGAGTTTGCCTTTGAGCTTCAGAAACGTTTCCACCTTCACTGCTTTAGTGAAGATATCCGCGACCTGCTCTCTGGTAGGGCAATACACAACTTCCACCGTCTCCAGCTCCACCTGTTCACGGAGGAAATGATACCTTGTCTCTATGTGCTTGCTACGTCCGTGTAGCACTGGATTCTTCGCGAGCTGGATGGCCGACATGTTATCAACAAACATGGTCATTGGCCCATGCACTTCATGATGTAGACCCTGCAGTAGGTTCCTTAGCCAGATAGCTTGGTAGGTATAGGCCGCTGCTGCTATGTACTCCGCCTCACATGATGATAAAGCTATCGTGGCCTGCTTCTTCGAACTCCATGAGAACACTCCCGTTCCCATATTGAAAGCATACCCGGAAGTGCTCTTCCGGTCATTCACATCCCCGCCGTAGTCACTGTCCGAGTAACCTACCAGCTCCAGCTCCTCGCCTGTTGAATACTTCAGCCCATGGCCTCTTGTCTCATTTACATACCTTAGGATCCTCTTCGCCGCTGTGAAGTGGTCCTCCTTCGGTTCTTCCATATGTCTGCTCACCACCCCGACTACATACATGATGTCAGGTTGGGTGAAGGTCAGGTAGCGTAGACTATCCACCAAACTCTTGAACAAGGTAAAGTCCACCGCTCCTTCCTTCGACTCCTTGCTTAGCTTCAGCCCTGGATCAGTAGGAGTGGAGATAGACTTGCTATTCTCAATCCTGAACTTCTTCAAGATTTCTTCCGCGTACTTCTTCTGCGAGATGAAAATCCCGTCTTCTTTCTGCTGCACTTCTACTCCCAAGAAGTAGTTCAGTTCTCCCAGATCCGTCATCTCGAATTCTCTCTTCATCATCCTCTTGAAATCCTCGCAAATGGAGGGGTTGTTGTCTGTGAAGATCATGTCATCAATGTAGAGACATATGATCACCATGTCGCCGTTCCTCTCCACCTTCGTGTAGAGCGCTATTCATGGGGGCTCTTCTGATAGCCATGCTTCTGGAGGTAAGCATGAATCCTTTCATTCCAAGCTCTAGCTCCCTGCTTCAGCCCGTACAGAGCCTTGTCCAACTTGCATACTTTTCTCTCATGCCCCTTCACCACGTATCCTGGAGGCTGCTCGATGTACACATCCTCCTCCAGGTAACCATTCAAGTAAGTAGAGACCACGTCCATCTGCATTATCTTCCAGCCATGATGAGCTGCTAACGCGATGATCAACCTGATGGTGTCTATCCGCGCTACAGGGGCGAAGACCTCATCATAGTTCACTCCTTATACTTGGCGGTAGCCCTTCACAACAAGCCTTGCTTTGTGCTTCTCCACGTCTCCGTCCTTGTTCTTCTTCACCTTATATACCCACTTCACCCCGAGGGGTTTGTGGACTGCAGGTGGATCCACCAGCTTCCAGGTGTCATTCTTCTTGATGGAGGCGATCTCCACATCCATCACATTTCTCCAAGTTTTTTCTTTTACTGCTTTATCATAAGAGCACGGCTCGACATCTGCTAAAAGACAATATAAAGAAAAATTGTTAAGTGTCGGTGTCTTCTCCTCATAGATATCCTCCAACCTTCTCATCCGAGGTTGAGGACGATCGTCTTTGGTTCCACTGGTGCTTGCTCCACCAGATCCACCTCTACTTGTACTCGCTCCACTCGAGTAGGGGTTGAGAGCTCCCCCTGACTCCCTGCTGGGTGGCGATGGTGGCTCAACTCCACCCATCTCGGCTTCAGCTTCCTGACCACCCTCTTCTTCTTCATCCTCAAAGAATCCCCTTTATGCTCCTTACCTCCTCATCCCAGCTCCAGCTGCTACCTTTCTCAAATACAACATCCCTTGAGATGATAGCCTTTTCTGTCACCGGGTTGTACAACTTGTAGGCTTTTCTCGCCGGAGCGTAACCTACAAAGTTGCACTTCTCGCTTCTATCGTCTAACTTCTTCCTCCTTTGGTCCGAGACATGGGCATAAGCCACACACCCAAAGACCCTCAGGTGCTTCACGCTTGGCTTCCAGCCACTCCATGCTTCGAACGGGGTCATGTACTTCACACTCTTCGTGGGACATCGGTTTAGCAAGTACACAGCTACCTGTACTGCCTCCGCCCAGAACTTCTTCGGCAATCCCTGGCCTTTCATCATACTCCTTGTCATATTCATGATGGTCAAGTTCTTTCTCTCCGCCACCCAGTTCTGCTGAGGTGAGTATGCCGCCGTCAACTGGTGAGAGATCCCCCACTGCTTGAAAAACTCATCAAACAGCATAGAGGTGTACTCCCCACCCCTATCCGTTCTAAGTACCTTCAGTGGTTGACCACTCTCCTTCTCAGCCATCGTCTTGAACTCCTTGAACTTGCCAAGAGCCTCAGCCTTCTCCCTCAGAAAATACACCCAACACTTCCTACTAAATTCGTCGGTGAAGGTAATGTAATACTTGCTTCCTCCAACTTAGATAGTCTCAAACGGACCAGCTATGTCCGAGTGAACTAGCTCCAGCTGCCTTCTCTCCCTCCGGGACTTGCCACCCTCGAACGTCTGCCTCTTCTGCTTTCCCTTGGTACATGCCTCACAGACCTTCTCAGGAGGCGAGATCATATGCAGTCCTTCCACCATCCTTGAGTGAGATAACAACTTCAGGCCTGTGAACCCCAGATGGCCCATCCGGTGGTGCCACAGCCATGCTTCCTCTTCTTCCTCTGTCCTTGCTAGACATGTCGTCTCCTTGACATCCATACTTAGAGTAAACAGACAATTCGTCGTCATCTTCACCCTCACTACTTCCCTTTCTTGATGATCCTTCATAGCTAAGGTGTCATCCCTCAACAGGACACGATAGCCCTTCTCCACTAGTTGCCCAAGGCTTAGGATGTTACTCCTCAGGCCTGGCACGTAGAAGACATCATTGAGATGCACCTCCCTTCCATTCATAGTGACCGCAATCACACCTCTTCCTTCCACTGAAATCTTTGAAGCGTCGCCGAAACTGACCTCACCACCATTTGATTCAAGGCTAGTAAACAACCCCTTCTCTCCACACATGTGGTTACTTGCACCAGTATCCGAGTACCACACTCTGTTCCTTCCACATCCTGCTCCTTGGACGGTTAGGAACATCATCGGGTCGCCTCCCGTGTTACTTGTTTCAGCATAGTGGTTGGCATTTCCTCCCTTCCTTGGATCCCAACAATCATAGCTTATATGCCCAAACTTGTTACAGTTGTAACATTAAGTCTGAGACATATCTCCTCTTCCTCTTCCTTGACCTCTTCCTTGGTCCCTTCCTTGTCCTCTACCTTGACCTCTTCCTTGGCCTCTTCCTCTTCCTCCTATATCTTGTTTCTGATCCTGAGGTTGCTCTATCTCTCTCTGGTTGAACTGGTTTCTCCCAAAATCTCTTACTCCTCTCCTTCCTCTTCCTTTACCTTGGTAGCCTCGGTCGCGCTGGTCTCCTCTTCCTGAGCTCTCTCCAAAGTTAAGCTGAGTCTGAAGTGCTTTCCCCAAGCCACTCGACTCCTCGTCATCTTGTATTATGCGGTACTCGTGGGCTTGCAACGAGCCGACAAGTTCATCTACCGCCATCACGGTGAGATCCTTTGACTCCTCAATGGCCACTACCACATGTCTTAACTTCTTAGACATAGATCGCAGAAGCTTCTCCATGAAGCTGACATCATCTATCGTCTTCCCATTCCTCTTCATCTCGTTCGTGAGCGTCCGCAGACGTGTCACGTAGTCACCAACCTTCTCCGAGGTTTGCATCTTCATCACTTCATATTGAGCTCGAAGGGATTGTAGCTTCACCTTCTTAGCTTTATCCACTCCTTGCATGGAGCGTTGCAAAATCTCTCATGCCTCCTTTGATGTATCCGCATCTGAGATCTTCTTGAAGGTCGCCTCATCCACACCTTGGTATAGTATGAACAACGCCTTCTTATCTTTCTTCTTCAACTCCCTCATTGTCGTCCTCTGTGTGTTAGTCAACGCCGCCACCGCTTCAGTAGTAAGCACTTCAACGCCTTCTTATACTACCTCCCACAACTTCTTGGAGACGAGTAGTACTCGCATCTGTATACTCCAATTTCCATAATTTGTCTTAGTCAACTTTGGGACTTGCCCCGGCATTCCACTTCTCATCTCCATCTCTCCTCTTCACTTAACACTTTCAAGCAAACTTCCAGGGGGTCGAACCTGGCGCTGATACCACTTATTGGAAACGTGTATGGTCCCTTTGCACGCACAAAAACAACTCCAGCGGGCAAGCCAAACCCACTTCAAACACACCACCAAACCGCTCACTCGGCGAGCGCACTTCTACCCGCCTACCCGCACGGTAAGAAATGGCGAGACACCCCTCTCTCTCCCGCGAGTGTGACTTCACCCGCGAGTGCGACCTCCCTTGCCGAGCTCAGTCTACCGAGCAGCACCCAACACCTTGCGGCAAACTGCTCTCTCGCCAAACACCTCTCTCGGCAAGCAGTCAACTCGACTAGCTCAACCCGCTCGCGAACACACGCGAGAGCACCCCACCCGGCGTGAACCTACTCGTGCGGCGAGAAGACCAAGCCGCCCGACTCGGCGAGAAGACACCACCCGACGTGAACCTACTCGCGCGGCGAGAAGACCAAGCCGCCCGACTCGGCGAGAAGACACTCAGCGCTGCAGCGCTCTCACACTCTCACAAGGCCAAAAAACAACTTGGGAGGATTTTTCTCTTCTATTCGAGCAACTTTAAAATGAACTATAAGGGGCCTATTTATAGGCAAAGTAAAAAACTCTCCAACCACCCTCTCATAAATGCAATCTCTCTCTCTCCTTATTAAATGAATACAACCATATAACATTTAAAATAAACTCAAAATAAATTAAAGACTTGTTGACCAAATCAACGAAGTAAAAGCCAACAAATACAAAGATCAAACACAATAACGCAAGGAGGAAACCCAAAGTTCACCAAAATTATTTACATCATGAAACAATTTTTCAACAAGACCAAGCCTCCCCCACTTCAGTAGAACCAATTTGTCAAAGCAAATTGCTTGCATCTTCATCCTATTTGATTCAAATGTAATAAGGTAAAAGATAACAAAAAAAAATATTTTGCCGCACAGTATTCTCTATCCAGATCCATACCTCCTCAATATACACGATTTGTTTAAATTTCCTGACTTTAATGGGGATTCATAATCCTGAGAGAAACAGCAATTTGATTCCCCTAGTGTATTTTACTGTCACATACTTAGAATTTAGAAACCCCTAATTCAGACTGCAGCTAAACATCTCGCAATACATAAAAGAAACCGATTCACCAGCATACCAATCACATTTAAAATTCAACCGTAGAAACAGTAGAAGAACAAATTCAATCTACAATCAAAAAGATTCTTCCAATTGGCCATTGTGAATACAGAAAGTTAGGATAATGAAATTGAAAAGACAACAATACCTCTCGAGAATCTAGTCAGCTCAAGCAGATACCTCTAAGGCGCTGAACACGTTGGTTCCTGCTACGCCGAATTCCTCAGAACAGACGCCATCTTCACTGCGCATTGCCTTTCAAGCTATTACAACAGAGTTCGAATTTCAACGTTCTTCTGCAAGTAAAGTAAGAACTGAAAAGTGAACGTTATATGCATAAGATACATTAACCAAAGTATCATGTAGTTTTTTTTTTTTGAAAAGAAAAATAATTAGTCGAAAGAGAATTAATTAACTTATGCTAGTGATAAGGAAAAAGCCCTAAACTAATCTTAATTACTATGATGGTAAAAAACTTTTGGAGAAACCAAAAGAAAAATGAAAAACCAAAAAAAAAACCGGGAGAAACCCTAGTGCTGTCATGGATGTAAGCTAGGTTTGCGAACCACATAAATCTGTGTTTTTCGAGTTACTTTCTAATTGTTTTTTCTTCGTTCCTAAGGAAAACACAAATAGCCCACCGTCAGTCGTGCCCCCCCCCCCCCCTAATGAGCGAAAAGCACTTCATCTTCGGCCAGCCAACTTTAATTAAAAGACTATAATTAAGATCTCACACGCACACACTATTTCTCTCTCTCTCTCTCTCTCTCTCTATATATATATATATAGCTTTGTGCATTAAATTATGATGAGTTGTATTAATTAAGAAGTCTACAAAATCATCAAGGTGTGACATCCTCCTGCAGCATGTCAACAGGAGTATTTTTGTCCTCTGCCCATCAACCATCAGCAATGAATGAAAATCCAAATCAATCAACCAAGATGATGAGCATATATAGATCATGCGGCTGAGATTTAGTGAGAGAAAGAGAGATAGAGAGAAAGGAATGAAGGTGAGAATGGCTAGCTTGTACAGTATCACTGCCCAAGTTATTATTTCATGACAAGCTAGCCCACTGTCTCATCCTCCTCTCAGAGTACAAGGCATTTCTACATCAAAGCTACTTAAAAGAATCAAACTAATCAAACTATGCAATATATATAGCTACAAAAGAATAGTTGTTTCCAAGTTTGCAGCATAAACAAACTATATAAATTAATATAGAACACATTGAAAAGGATTGTTTTTTTAAAAAAACTTCTGAAAGGTGCTATTTTAACAATGCAACGACAAAACATCAAATAATGGACATCTTCCTAAACCAAACAGAAATCTAAGAAGAGGATTGGAAGTACCCCGTTGATCAAGTGGACTTCGTCGTCTTCGTCGAGAAGTTCGGCGACGTCAAATCGAGCGGAGGCGTTGGATCAAGCGGAGGCGTTGGATCGAGCGGAGGCCAAGGATTTGAAGGGGCTCGTCGAGAGAGATATGCAAGAGGGCTCGTCGAGTGCGGTGTGCAGACGGTTATGAGATGTGCCCTAATCTAGTGGAGGAGAACGAAGAGGTGGAAAATGACTTCGGGTGAGAAATTATTTACGGGGGCCAAGAATATTATTCACGGAGAGGAGCAGGGGAAAGTAGCGGGGGAAATTGATTGCAGTGGGAAATTATTCATGGAGGGAAATTATTTGTGGAGAGGGGGAAATTGACATTAGGGTGGGAAATTGAAAATTACTCACTTAAATAGGGGAAAATAAATTTTTTGAGTTTGAGAATATAAATTACGGAGGGGGAATATTATTTACGGAGGGGCACAGAAGAGGAGGCAGGGGGGAGGGGATTAAGGTGATCAGGGCCGTCCGATCACATCTTGAGATCGGACGGCCGCTGTGCTTCCCGGCGGTATGGAGGGTGGCTGCCTCCACTATCGCCGGCCATCCACTGCCAGCCGTCGTCGCCGGCCCCGATCGACTCGCCGGAGGTCGGCGACCCTCTGTGCGGTGGTCCGGCAGCCACCGGAAAACCAAACCCGAGAGCCTGGGGTGGCGGGGGCTTTGCTCCCGGTGCCACCGCGCCACCCCCGCTCCTTGGGTGGTTGGCCGCCTACCACACCACCCCCGGCCAGCGCGCCGGGGGTCGGGCTTCTCGCCGGCGGTGGCCCAACGGCCTTACGCCGCCGGCCGCCGCCTCCAGCTCTAAATAGAGCATTGCTCTGTTTTGAGGGTGCCGTCAGAGCCGCGTTTTCCGGCGGCATCACCGCCCTCCGCCGCTGGGGGTCACCGCCCCCAGTGGTCTAGCACTCCCCCAGCGCCACCACCAGCGCCGGGGGAGGAGCTTTCCTCCTTGGGCACCACCCGACCTAGAGCATGGCTCGGGTGGCGCCGGCGGCGCTCCGGACGCCGGGAGGCGCATGCAAGTCGTCCAAAATAGGGAAGGGGAGGGAGAAGGTCTCCACCTAGGTCTAGTGGGCTCGGGAGGGGCCGGCCTGGTCGGCCATGCCAAAGGTGGCGGTGGTGGAGGGGGAAGGTTCCCTTGGCTTGCCTTTTCCGGCCACCTGGGCTCCGACAGAGGTTGGGCGGGGGGAGGGGAGAGCTCTCAGAGCTGTTGAGGGCAAAGGAGAGGGGGGGTGCCCTTTTATAGGCTTGGGGAAGAGGGTCTCTCCTCGATGTTTTTTAATGTAGAAAATATTAACAAATATTAATAAAAAAATTTAATTTGTGACCATTATATTTTCGTCACTAAAAAATTTATTTAGTGATGAAACTTATTTTTGTTACTAAAATTTAACTTTTAGTGACATAATATTATTTTGATCACAAAAAAAAAATTTAGTGACCAAATATTTATTTTAGTCACTAATAAAATGGAACTCATCATTTAATGACCGATCTTTAATTTTGTCACAAAAATATATTTTTAGTGACGAAAAATATTTCGTCACAAAAAATTCGTTACTAAAAGTCTGTTTTCTTGTAGTAGCTCAGCCCTGAGGCTAGTTACTTCCTCCTCCAAGTTCCCTATGACGATCATATCGTCAATGTATAACATAACGAGGACCTGAAGCTCCCCTACTTCTTAACAAACAGACTGGAATCTGAGTCTGGAGCTCACCCAATTCCTCTTCCAAATGCACCTATTCATCTCCCCATTGAATTCTAGGATGTTTTTTTAGCCTTTCCCCAGCAAATTGATGGAGAATTCAAGGAGTATCACCATTGGCCGAAATGGCCATTAATGACATTTCACCATTAAGCATCTCCCTCCTCAATTTGACCCTTCCATCATCTTCAGAAGTAGGAAAGGAGTTGAAATAGACTCCTACAATGTTATATTTGGTGGAGAATCAAGGGATCGAGCAAGCTCGATGGAGGAAGAAAATTCCATGGCCAACCGCCGCCACACTCGTCGTCGAGGCCCGATCGAGGTGTGATTCCTCCACACTCCTCTAGTGCTAGCTTCCTAGATCAAACAGGAATGAATCCAAGCTCTTTTGAGCTTGATGCCATGGAAATCCCTGAAGAAATGGCTGATTTGAAATCTCGCCGGAAAACACCACTCCGGCCACCCCAAGTCTCCAGACCACCACCCATCGATGGCTCTTGCCGAGAGGAAGGAATTGATGTGGTTGGCCGGCCATAGGAGGGCTTAGATTGCTGTAGGGAGGCCAAAACATATGCTCCATGTCGGGAAAATCGTGTCTCTTAGCTGTAGGAAGAAGATAATCAGATGCCCTTGGATTTGCTTCAAGATCTCTGCTGAAATCAAATATTTATACATCATATAGTTTTATTCATTTTATCACACTTATTACAATGTTTTCAAACTGAAATTAAGGCCTCTTATAGGTTATCTTAAGGAAAGTGGCCAGAGATAATATTTGTAGATCTTAGTGTTTACTTTCTACAGTAAATAACATCATTTAGATCCCTACAACCCCCTGAAAGGGCTTTTTACTGAAATCTGCCCTAAGAGAGGGACAGTCACCAAAATGTGAATTTATTTCACCTGAGTTATTTTATGGGCCTAAAATTTTGGCCAAGCGTGTATTTACCCTAGACACACCCCCTACCCAAAAATCAGAATTTTTGGGCAATAGTTTTCTATAGTTTTAACAAAAAATATGATTTATCATGTACATGAAATATAAGTGGTCGGAACAAGTCAAAATGACCCAAACCTTAGGCAAAATGTATATTAGGGTATCGTAAGGCTCTAGTAAAAATTTTAGACCATTTGGATCTCTGCATGTGAAGATATTGCACTTGTAAGAAGATGCAGTTAAGGGGATTGGTGTGCATATAACACAAAATGTGTATTTTGTGAATTCCTCCCAATTGGCTAGTTGTATGTCAATGATATTTTATACATGCACATATTGGGTTGAAAAGTATCATCTCTGATAATATTAGGATTGTTGGACTCAAAAATCTTCGATAACTAATTAATTTTAATGTTACAAAAGTAAGTTAATGAAATCAAAGTGATCAAATGACTTAGAAAAAGTCTAATTTTCTGACACATGCTAAATTAGGTCAATTTATACCTCTGATAATTTTTTTTAGATTTTTTTGTAGTCATTTAACTTGTGTAATATCAATAAAACCAATTGTCACAATTTTGTATTTTTAAAATAATAGTGATAAATAAGTTTGAAAAATTTTGAATGTCTGGATAAACTCTTTATATAATATTGTGAACCTTTGGGAAATTTACAAGAATTTTTGGATCATAAATTTGGGTACTTACTGTGAAAAGTGACAATTTGTGATTAATATTCATATAAGAAAATTTTGGGTTACATATCTATGAAAAATCATGAAACTCTGTCTAATATTTTATTTTATTAATATGTATCTCTGATAATTTATTTGGAGCAATTTAATTTATAGAATTGGTAATTCATGTGTAAAGTGAGGTGTGTCTCCTAATTAGAGAATTTTTAATTATGGCCAAATTAATTAGAAAATTTATAAATTTTTGAGCATTCATTACTTATGTCATGATAAACTTCTTGTATTAATTTTAGATCATTTTTCCAAATAATATGATAGTTTTATCCTTTACATCATAACTAGTACAAATTGTGTGATGGGTTGCGTTTACTAAAATATTGTTGTAGAGATTAGACCATCAAGATCACATGAGAATTATATTAAATTTAGAATATATCAGTAAGACATCATTTATATCAGGCCCTAAAAATTATAGAATTTTTGGAAAATATGTGTACTATAGTTCATCATAAATTTAGGTTAATGACACACCTCAACATAAATAAATTAAATGTGATCATAAGAGTTAACCCTAACTGGTTTAGTGGCATTTGAAGTGTCGTATACTTCTGGTTGAAGTTTTAGTGCAAGTCACGGTGAAGTGCCGAGTGTGAGTGTATATGGATACTAAGGGGAGTATCTAGACTTGGAGTCTGACGATAAATCGTCTCTCCCCTATCATCTTATGACAATATAATATTAAGAGGGGGGGGGGGGGGTTAAAATAAGGGTATCCACCTATAAAAATAAATATCTTGAGAAAGGGAGATTTGTGCTTCAGCCCATCATACTTCTTAGTACCGCTGCGAGCCCTTCACCGGGTAGACCTTGGGAAGTCCATGATTCTCTCTAAATCGTTTAGTATAACTAATCACAAATAAAAGATTAGTACGTAATTATAGGAGAACCATATAATATGTAAACATCATCCCATAGGATGATGTGTTGTGTTAGGAACTGGTTAATCCTGGGAGTTGGAGGCTTGATTATGAAAAGGTGTGGCGACACCGATGTATGTGGAGGACTTGTTAGTCCTGCGAGCTGTAGGATCGGATGTTGAGATGACACACTTGCATGTGCATAGAGTGTGGCGGATCTTCGGTATTGCCTTGGTCGTCATGCTGACAGGAGTACGTTGACTTGGCAAGTCGATGTGGCCTAGTGGACTAACTTAGCCTAGTGTCTTGTGACGTTTCCTAGAAGTGCATCACTTAGCCCAAAAGACTGGGATACTCCCAATAATAGTACGTAGAGACTCTATAGGGCACCTGGGACGTGTACAGAAGCTTATGGAAGGACTAGGTCAGGTAGTGTGTATACTCTCCTAGTAGTCGAGACACCCGCACCACTGCCACCATGAGCCATGACGGTTTATACCAGAGAGGTTAGCTTCCTCTAAAAAGTGAGAACTAAATGTCTGTGCGTATAGAGTCGTGTGTGTGAGTTGCACTTGTATGAAGCATAACATCGGCATTGCATTACATAGCATAACATTCATTTTTCGTAGATCTTCATCATATAAATTTGTATGAGCTCTTTTATATGATGAATTACTCACTAGAAACCTTAACTTATAAGTTTGTATGAACATTCATATAAGTTAAGGTATGTTTCTGTGATGGTATAGTAGATTCTCTTTACTTTCTTACATACGTGCTACACCTTACTTACCTGTCATTTATTACCGCTTCATCTCTATAGAACTGCTACCTTAGATGACATGATATATTGTGTACCTTTACATATATTCTTGCTAGTTAGTTCCATTGTCCCTTGCTTGTACTATTACTGCTACTATTGTACCTTTTCCATCCTTTTGCCCGGTGCCTAGGAATCATCGAGGTGAGTGGATGCCGAAGTGCCTTAGTCTTTTGACAAACGGTTTGTGGCTGTATCATTTTAGGAACACCAGGAGTCGGGGCAGCATCAGTACACCCCGGAGGGACGACAGCCCAGGTCGACAGGACTTGAGGAGCTGATGCAGCGTACTGCTACTCTACCACACGTTGATGTGAGTGTTGATGACGAATTTACTTCTGAAGTTCTCTAAGTGAGTGAGAGGCTTTGATGTATTGAGCATAAACCCTAATTAGACTTTGATGTATTGGGCCTCAGCCTTCTTTATTTTAGATATTTTATCTTTTGTGTGGACATGTTATTATATATAGTGTGATGTGGATGATTCCTCATTTTATGCATTTCCTACTTACTTATGTGATTGGCCTGGATGATAACTAACCGACAGGAACAGCTTCTCGTGGTGGCGACTAACCCGTGAGTTGGTGTCATTGCAAGACAACAGTTTTGGACGGTAAGACTCCACTCGGGTCAGTGTTAGTGGACCCAGGGCATGTTCGAAAAAGGGGTCTTACAAAAGGGACACTTACCCATGAAATTCTCTTCACCAAGGAGCTTAGCCCAAGTCTCACATGGAACTGTGATCTCTATTGAGGAGGCTCTCCCGATGATAGAAGAAGCACAGAAGGGTATGTTTTTTAATGACTCTAATCCTATCACATGAAGATCGAGAAAACAACAGATTGTCTCCATGTCCTCTACGAAGGCCGAATACATGGGTATAAACTCGGCAATATGCGAAGGGATATGGCTGCATCAATTGATTGAAGAGTTCACAGAAGAGAAGAAGGATGCAATATTGTTAAATTTTGATAACACCTCAGCCATCACTCTGCTTATTAACCCTGTTTCCCATAATCGAAGCAAGCACATCGAAATCGAATACCTTTTTATCAATGCAACCCACTTCTATTCCCAATGTCAAGCTATGATAATTTATTAATACATGTATGAAATCGACCAATTTGAAACAATTTAGCCTATGAATGATATTGCTTTTCTTTCTCCCCTTTTCTTCTTTCTTTTGTTTTTTATTTTATTTTCCAACAAGGAAATGTGAGAGAGGTAGCTGCTGAGACCATGGTTAACCTAAGACAACTAGCAAGTAACCCTATTGATGGGTATCCCTTAATTTATAGATAATTATGATAATATCCGCGCACTGGATCATAACTCCCGCGCACCGGATCGTAACTCCCGCGCACCGGATTGTAACTCCAGCGCACCGGATCATAACTCCTGCGCACCGAATCATAACTCCCGCGCACCGGATCGTAACTCCCGCAACCCGGATCGTAACTCCACCGCGCCAAATCGCAACCGCCGTCGCCGCCATCTTTACGGGTGGGCGGCGGCCGGTGGTCGGCCTCCCACGGTCGACCGCCCCCCTTTTTAGTGGTCGGTCGCCCGGGGCCGGCCGGCCCCTTTGCAGTTGGCGGCCTCGGCCAGCCGCCTCCTTTCAGCCGCGGCCGGCCATCCGGGGCCGACCGCCTCTTTGCGGTTGGCGGCCTCCTTGCGGCCGCGGCCACGGCCGGTCGTCCGTGGCCGGCCGCCTCCTTGCGGCCGGCGGCCGCGACCGGCCGTCCGGGACCGGCCGCCCCTTTGCGGCCGGCGGCCTCCTCGCGGCCGGCAGCCGGCGGCCTCCTCGCGGCCGGCGGCCGCGGCCGGCCGTCCGTGGCCGGCCGCCCCATTGCGGCCGGCGGCCGCGGCCGACCATCCGTAGCCGACCGCCTCCTCGCGGCCGGCCGCCCCCACCCTCGGGCGGTCATCGGCCGACGCACCTCCTCCGACCACCGTCGTGGGTCGGCCTTTTCTCCACCGTCCGATCATGGCGGGCCATCACGACCCTCCGATCACCGCAAGTGATCGCGGCCCTCCGATCTGCGATTAACCACCGCAACCACCCTAACCACCTCGGAAACCCTATATAAGCACCCCTGATAGTTCATTTCAAAGGACCCGGCTTCATTCTCTCCTTCGCTTTCTCTCTCTTCGTTCCTACTTTTCCCAAGAGCTTCTCTCTCTTCTCTCCTCCTCCGTTCCCCTTTCACTCACTAACTTGGCAGGTTCTCCTGCGAATGCCTCCCAGAGAAGGAAGGAAATGAAGTGCCAGTGAAGGAAGCCCTCCTCAGTCCAAGGCATAGAGCGCAGGCATCCTGCGGCGCACGAGCCAGAAGAGCAAGCGCTCAAGAAAGACGCACGTCAAAGTGCACGAACTCCTAAGCGGTGGCCTATCACCCAAGGAGAGCTCTCTCAACTCCCCAGTATTTGTAACGAGGCGAGGCCTGTCACCCTCGCTTTCTCTTTACAAGAGCGCTGTAACAGAGGCAGATAGTGGAGTTTGGCTGGCACAGACCGGCCACGTGGTTTTTCCCCTTTCTGGGGTTTTCCACGTCAAAGTTATGTGTGTACAATTTCTTTGTTTCTACTTTGACTGTGTACGTACTCAATCGCCCGGGGCTAAGACGGACCGATCTGGAACCGGTCTACCGAGGGCATTGAGCGAACCGCAACAGTTTAACGCGCCTGTGGGAAACATTCCCAGCAAGCAAGATAAGACTCAGAAGTTTGTCAGAGCGAGATAGAATGACCGGAAAGAGCACCCGAACGAATAGGGGGTCGATCTGGCGTGAGCAGGAGGATCGAGCCGCGTCGCAGTCTTTAGCAAGCGCGCCACCGTAAGAGGACGTCGTAGCGCCTGGGGAGGCGCCGCTAGAGAATGCGGCGCCCCTGCCAGACATCCGGGTCGAGATGCTCGCCCACTTGAGACAACTCGTAGGCCCCCACATACCCGCAGGGGTCCCAACTTAGGAAAATCAACCAGTACCACCAGCAGAAGGCCAGAGGGCCATAGAAGAAGAATCTGAGTCGTCAAGGCACGACAGTGTCGAGCATCCCGTTCGCCACATCAGGACGGCGGGAATCGCCCCTCTCCTCAGCAATCAGCAGCAGCCGGTTCCAGCAGAGCCAGGTGCGGGAATGACTCGGGAAGCATTCTGCGAAATGTTCGAAGAAGAGTTTGGACCATTCAGCCAGCGAGCGATGGCGACGCGGCGCACCGCTCGGGGGGCATCACCCTTGGCTCCTGAAGTACTGGCCTATCCCGTCCCTCAGGGATTCAAGATCCCCCAGGTCGAGGCGTACGACGGAGTGGATGATCCTTGGGAGCACATCAACCACTTCTATACGATCCTCCACCTCTACAACGCTCCCGATGAACTGCTTTGTCGGGTCTTCCCTACCACCCTCAAGGGGCAGGCCCACACTTGGTTCCATTCCCTCCAAGAGGGGTCTATCAGAAACTTTCCACAGCTGAGTCAGCAATTCCTGGATCAGTTCGTGGCCAATCGCAGGATTGCAATGGATTCATCCCACCTCTCCGGCATCCGACAGAGTGAAACCGAGACCTTCAAAGAGTTTTTCCGCCGATTTACTACAGAAGCTAGACAGATCCCTGGGGTATACCCAGAGCTCCTTCGAGGAGTCTTCCTCGGGGGACTCCGACCAGGAGGATTCTACTCCGCTCTATTGCGGGATACTTTCCCCAGTTATGCAGATCTGGTACACCGAGTGGAAGCTCAGATAGTCGCGGACGAGGCCATTGAGGCCCACCATTGACAGTTTGAAGGAGGCCAAAAGAGGCAGAAGCAGCAGGAGCAGCCCTCCGAAAGACGGGCAAAGAGGTACGACGAGAACCGTCGCATCGAGCATCGCAATCAGGAGTTTCGGAGAGGCCAGGATTACGGGCCTCCCCGGACTTACACCCCTCTCAACACCACTCGCGCTAACGTCCTATATGCCATTCAGGACGATCCGGCGCTCCATAGACCAAGGGCGCTCCCGCCCAATCCAAGGGCTGATCCGTCAAAGTACTGCGACTTCCATCGAGGAACCAGGCACACTACTGAAGAGTGTGTAGAGTTGAAAGATGAGATAGAGCGCCTTGTTCGGCAGGGAATACTCGGGCGTTTTCTTCAAGGATGTGTGCGAGAGCAGCACGAGGGCCCGCCTGCGCGGAGAGAACCGCCAACTGCGCACCGAGAAGCGCAGGGGGCGGGCAGGTCGTCGGGATTGTGGAAGTCATCTCCGGCTTTCCCTTTCCCACGGTCAACTCCATCGCCGCTCCCCAAGAGGACAAGGCGGCTGGAATCATTCCCACCATTAGCTTCAGCGAGGAGGACCTCCAGGGCCTCTGCACACCACACCAGGACCAGCTAGTTATTGTAGCAGAAATTGGCAACCCCGGCTTCCACGTAAAGCGAATTCTGGTGGATAATGACAGCTCAGTAAATGTTATATTCATGATTGCGTTAACCAGTATGGGAATCCAAAGGCAGAATCTTCGTCCAGCATCAGGGCCCATCTATGGCTTCAACGGGGCGCCCGTGTCTGTGGCAGGCACCCTCACCCTTTCAGTGACACTAAGAGAATTTCCAAGGCAGGTCTCCCACGACGTGCAATTCGTGGCGGTCGATACAGAATCGCCCTACAACGCGATTTTTGGTCGCCCCCTCCAGACAGCTTTCCTGGCAGTCCCGTCAATTCCGCACCTCGCAATGAAGTTTGTCACACCTGCAGGAGTTGGGGTAGTCAGGGGCAGCCAGGACGTGGCGCGCTCATGCTATCTACACCAAGCACGGCCAGAGGTCATCTCAGGAACCAGCATCTACCGCATCTAAAAGGCCGCTCTGGATAAGTACCAGAACTGAGGCAAACGTGCCTCCTAAAAACGTTTCCTTATATCAAACTACCTAGAGACAACTATAAAGTCGCGAGGAAAACCCTCGTGCACAAACTATCCTGCTTACTGCTTTTTCTGCTTTCATTCTAACTCTTGCCATGCAACAAACACGTCAGAAGGACATCTCGTCCCTCAGACCCCTCTGAGGCCAGGATCGTATGCTCTACAAAGCGGTCCGGGATCTGTCGACATGCGCCCCGCTTGGTGGTTCAGAATCCGTCATCGTGCAATGGCGCGACCAGGCTAAAGAAAAAACGAAACAACTCATCTATTTACATTTATATACTGTGATTGCGATGTCACTAACTCCTAAAACTTACAGGATTAATTTGGAATCCGTCCCTTGGGGTCCGGCGAGTAACTGTAGCACGATTGTCTCGATGCCCCTATCGCGGTTCAAAGGTTCGCCCTTCACCCGTCTGGTGGATTGCGACGTCGTCGGGAATGAGCACCCCCGGTTGACCGCGGCCCATAGCGCGACAGCCTCGGCCTTGCAACAGGTTGCGATGTCGCATAGGGACCGAATACCAAGTCCCACGCAGACTGTAGCACGGTGGCCTCGACCTTTCTCCTATGGCAGAAATGCTCACTCTTCTCCTAAGGAGCGGGTCGCAACATCGTCAGGGACCAGCTACCTCAGTTGTGCGCAGCCCACAACGTGATAGACTCGACCTCACTCCACCAGCGCAAGGACCCGACCTTCGCTGCGTAGTAGGTTGCGACATCGTCCGGGTCTTCGGGGCCACGCCTCGCAAATCCTAGGGTCCATCGACTGCTCGCGGGGGTTTGAATCGACCATGTCCTCCTGCCGACAAGAGGCCGAGGATTATGACTATTCACCTACATCCGAAGCTTGACGCCCCGCCATCCTGGGAAAGCCCCCACGATCGGTGTAATTACAACCTCAGGGTCCATCAGCTGCTCGTGGGGGTTCGAATTGACCATGTCTTCCTGCTGACAATGGCCGAGGATTATGACTCTTCACCTACATCCGAAGTCTGATGCCCCACCCTCGCAGGGTCTGCCCCCTCACGACTGGTGCCTAACTAAGCTACAATCACAACTAAATCGGGTTCCGGTCCCGCTAAATCCACATCTTAACTAACCATAGCCACACTGTGGCACGATGGCTTCACTCTCTTTGGCACAGTTCAAGGGTACACCCTTCGTCCGCCCAGCGGTTTGCGACATCGCCGGGGACCAGCTCCCCTAGTTGTGTGCTGCCAACAGCGCAATGTCCTCGGCCTAACAACAGGTTACGGAGTCGCCAAAGGGACCAAACATTGAGTCCCCCGCAGACTATAGTACGGCGGCTTCGACTTCGCTCTCATGGTGGCAAGGCTCGCCCTTCTCTTACGAAACAGGTCGCGACATCGTCGGGAGCCAACTCCCTCAATTATGCGCAGCCCGCGGCGCGATGGTCTCATCTTCTCCACCCTGGCACTAGGGGACGCCCTTCGCCTCGTAGTAAGTTGCGACATCGTCAGGGTTTAGAGGACCACGCCCCTCCAATGCCACCGGGTTCACCGCAACTCGCAGGGGTTCGAACGAACATGGCCTCCCACCGACAATAGGCCGGAGCTCTCATAACTCTTCACCCCCCATCCAGGGCAAATACTCTTCCACCGCTCAGGGCCCGCCCCTCGCAGTTTGTGCTTGGCTAAGACAACAATTGGATACAACAATCAGAAGCAAAAGCAGTGATAACCACTCAACAAACATATCAAGTACAAAGGTACAAACCGAAAAAGTACAAAAGTACAAATCGACAGAGACAAACCCACCAACACAAAGAAGTACATGTATACAAATCAACAAAGAGCATCAAAGAGATGTAGCAGTCACTCAGCGGCCTCGCCCGCCTCAGCATCGGAGCCCTCCTCCTCTGACAAATCCTCAAGACCGAGGCTGGCAACATCGCATCCCTGCTTCCGAGACACCATCTGAAGGGTCTTCGTCATCCCCTGGCAGAAAGCGACTACCCATAAGTCCTCCATATGTGGCTCCACCTCCTGAGTCCACACCTCCTCGCAGACCTCCTCCGAGATCAGACACTGATCTCGCATGTAATCCACAGAGTCCCGGTACTCTGCCAGACCAACCGCCTTCAGCTCAATCTCCAGCTCCGCGGAGGAAAGGCGCATCACCTCCGCCCGGGAAAACTCCAGCTCTGCCTGAGCTTCATCTAAAAGACGCAAAGTCTCCTCCGTAGCCGTCTTCTCAACCCTGTGTGCAGCTTTGGCGTCCTCTAGTTCGCACCGCATCTCGGACCCAATCTGCCTAAGTCGGGAAATATCGCGCTCTCGTCGCCCCTTCAGATACGAAAGAGCACTCTTCGCCTCCCCGAGCTCACCCTGAAGGGCCATGTAGCCGTCCTTCAGGCTCACGTAGTGGTCATTCCACGTAAGCGCAATGTTCGTTTGAGTCTCCATCTGCAAAAGAAAAGGGACGAGTCAGAAGAGCTTTCCCTAAAAACTGCTACTCAAAAGTTGAGATCGCACATACCGCATGGTTCATTGCCTCCAAAGAAGAGGAGACCCTCTTTCCTTTCACCACCTGCCGCACCACAACCCATGCTGGGGATGCCTTGGGGGTAGAGGACCCCATGACCTCAAGATCCGCGTCATCCGGCTCGACTCCAACTCTAGAGCCGCAAGGGGCAGCCCCCTCCGAAAGAACATCCTGTCGCGGCAGAAGGATAGGACCCGCCTCCTCAGCTCCACGGCCTCCAAACACTAGCTTCCTCTTCCTGTCACGGGAGAGAGGGATGGAGGCAGCACGTCCCGAATCAACAGACAACCCGCATAACAGCAGGCGCTTCTCATCAACGAAAGTAGAGATGTTGTACAAGATGTTCCTCAGCTCTCGGGGCTCTAAAAAACAAAGGACGGGAGTAAACTCCCGCTCGTGTCCTCTAGAACGCCGGCAACGGTACGGAAGCGCGTTCCACACCTCTGGCAATCCGTCTGGGTTCCTGACATATCCGAACAAGGTATTCCCGTGGCGACGATCCGCCCGGGTCTCAAACTCCAGCCACCGCTTGTTGCTGAGGACGTCCACGCGGCCCCCGCCGTCGGCACGCACCTCACACCAATCCTTGAAAATATCCAAGGAAAACCTCAATTCACGCTCGCGAAAGAATGCGATCAACCCCATGATCCGCGCCATCCCTAGAGGGGTAAACTGCGACACAGGAACACCGATGAATTTCAGAATCTCGGCAACTTCCTCGCAAGCCGGAAGGCGAAAACCGCACCGAAGTGACGACACGCAAAAAGTCATCCAGCCTCGCAGAGGGTTTTGCACCCGCTCTTAAGGACTAGGGATCCGCACCTCCAAATCGGGGGGCAGGTTGAAGCGCCTCCTCCAAATATCAATGTGCTCGAGGGAGAGACTCAAGCGCAGCCACATAGGACAGCTCTGCACACCCCGCTTGGAAACCTGAAAAAACAGAAAAGTAAAGTCAGAAAAGCGAGTCCGAGCGCACGTTGCGCCCACGCATACGAGCCATGCACGCACACAAAGCGCGCGCAGGCCCAGCCCGCACTGCAGCCGAGCCACTTGTAAGCAGAGCGGCCGCACCGCGCGCGCCCTGTGCGTGGATTCAACCCCACGCGCCCACGCGCGGGGTCAGCCCCATGCGCACCCGCGCGCGGGTGCAGCCCCGCGCGCACCCGCGCGCGGGTGCAGCCCCGCGCGCACCCACGCGCTGGGTCAGCCCCGCGCGCTGGGTCAGCCCCGCGCGCACCCGCGTGCAGGGTTAACCCCTCCGGCTTCGTTCGATCCCCGGACCTTCTCTTCGGTCGGATTCTTACCTTAGTACTGTCGTCGTCGCCACCCATCTCGGTGTTAGCACCCGTTCCGGCCATCGCCGCCTAGCCCCGTCGTAAAGAAAAAAAATTCTCGCGCTTGCCGTTTGCTCCAAGACGACAGAATTTGTGAGGCAAATGATGGGTACCCCTTAATTTATAGATAATTATGATAATTCCCGCACACCGAATCATAACTCTCGCGCACCGGATTGTAACTCCCGCGCACCGGATCGTAACTCCCGCGCACCGGATCGTAACTCCCGCGCACCGGATCATAACTCCCGCACATCGAATCGTAACTCCCGCACACCGGATCGTAACTCCCGCGCACCGGATCGTAACTCCCGCGCACCGGATCGTAACTCCCGCGCACCGGATCATAACTCCCGCACATCGAATCGTAACTCCCGCACACCGGATCGTAACTCCCGCGAACCGGATCGTAACTCCCGCGCACCGGATCGTAACTCCCCCGCGCCAAATTGCAACTTCCGCCGCCGCCATCTTTACGGGCGGGCGACGACCGGTGATCGGCCTCCCACGGCCGGCTGCCCCCCTTTTTAGCAGTCGGCCGCCCCCATGCGGCCGGCGGCCGCGGCCGGCCTCCCCCTTTGCGGCCGGCGGCCGCGGCCGGCCGCCCCCTTTGCGGCCGGCGGCCTCGACCGGCCGCCTCCTTGCGGTCGGCCATCCGGGGTCGGCCGCCTCTTTGCAGTCGGCGGTTTCAGCCGGCCGCCTCCTTGCGGCCGGCGGCCACGGCCGGCTGTTTGTTGCCGGACGCCTCCTTGCGGCTGGCGGCCACGGCCGGCCGTCCGGGACCAACCTCCCCTTTGCGGTCGGCTGCCTCCTCGCGGTCGGCCGCCTCCTCATGGTCGGCGACCGCGGCCGGCCGTCCGTGGCCGGCCGCCCCCTTACGGCCGGCGGCCGCGACCGACCATCTGTGGTCAGCCGCCTCCTCGCGGCCGACCGCCCCCTCCCTCGGGCAGCCATCGGCCGACGCGCCTCCTCCGACCACCGTCGTGGGTCGGCCTTTTCTCCACTGTCCGATCATGGCGGGCCATCACGGCCCTCCGATTGGCGCAAGTGATCGCGGCCCTCCGATCTGCGATTAACCACCCTAACAACCTCGAAAACCCTATATAAGCACCCCTGATAGTTCATTTCAAAGGACCCGGCTTCATTCTCTCCTTCGCTTTCTCTCTCTTCGTTCCTACTTTTCCCCAGAGCTTCTCTCTCTTCTCTCCTCCTCCGTTCCTCTTTCACTCACTAACTTGGCAGGTTCTCCTGCAAACGCCGTCCAGAGAAGGAAGGAAACGAAGTGCTAGTGAAGGCAACCCTCCTCAGTCCGAGGCATAGAGCGCAGACATCCTGCGACGCGCGAGCCAAAAGAGCAAGCGCTCAAGAAAGACGCACGTCAAAGTGCACGGACTCCTAAGCGGTGGCCTGTCACCCAAGGAGAGCTCTCTCAACTCCCCAGTATTTGTAACGAGGCGCGGCCTTTCGCCCTCGCTTTCTCTTTACAAGAGCGCTGTAACAGAGAAGGATAGTGGAGTTTGGCTGACACGGACCCGACCACGTGGTTTTTTCCCCTTTCTGGGGTTTTCCACGTCAAAGTTGTGTGTGTACAATTTCTCTGTTTCTACTTTGACTGTGTGCGTACTCAATCGCCCGGGGCTAAGACGGACCGATCTGAAACCGGTCTACCGAGGGCATTGAGCGAACCGCAACACCTATAAATCCTAAACTAATTCTAGGCAGCTCCACACTGCTATCCGAAAATAAAAATGAAAAAAAGGCCTGAAACTAGCTTCAGATATGAAACTTTGAGTATTCAGAGATGACTTCATGATTTCCAATAAGATTGCCCGATAACAGATTGCTTCGTCCAAAATGCGCCCTGCTCGCTTTGCTCGCAACAATCCAATTAATTTCCCAGGTGACAAAACATTAGACATTCCATCTTATGAAACCAACACTTTTGAAATTATTTCACGTACAATAATTTCTTTGTCTATTATGGATCTGTACCCCTAGGATAGATAAACTTTTTGGATCTTATTAATCAAAGAGATACGACTATGTGTTAATTAATTATTTCAGCTCCATTCTAGAATCCCCAGAAATGAAAAAGGCCTTCTCCTTATCTATTCACTCCATCTCAGAGCCTCCTTTTCTATCTTAGCGTTCTCCTCATCAAGAAGATCACAAGGTCCCCCCCCCCCGGTCGGGCCTCACTCTGGTTTAACTGAATTTGACTGAACTTTACCTATTCCGGAAATACCCTCCTGCCTCATCAGAAGAAAAGAAATCCTGGCTCTTCTTTCTCGCCATCTCTTCCGCCACGATCTCGGCGCTGCCATCTTCTTCCTTAACTGCTTCTCCAGTTCTCCTCCAGGCATCAGGTGTCGGTGAGGTGTGAGGAGGTGATTCAATTTTTGTGCCCTAATCTCTTCAACGGGACGACGACGGCGGCGACGAGCGATTCTGCCGATTCCAAACAACTCCCCAGAGCGTGCTTCTCTCCTGAGATCAGAAAACGCCGGAGTCTGCCTAGGGTTCTCCTCACTCTCCGGCGAATTTATTTATCCTACTCCTGCCTCGCCGCCGCCGCCGGAGTCCACCTAGGGTTCCGACGACCTCAGCTCCGCCAGTCTTCCTTGCTTCCGACGACCTCAGCTCTGCAGTTTTTTGGCAAAATCGTGGTAGGTCTTCTTACCCGCGATAATAACCCTCCCCCGCTCCTCCACGACCTGAATCTCTCCGGCGATGTTTGGCGTCATCACTCAACCTTCTCAGTCGCTCCTCATCATCCAGCTCTTGGTAATTTGCTTTTGGATTTATTTCTTCTTACAATTGTCTCTACAGCAACTCTGCAATGCTTGTTTGCAATTATTTTCTTCTTACAATTGCCTTCTGGGTGTGGTTGAGTTCTTACTTGTTTTGTTGGAATGTGGAGAGATGAGGGGATCAAGGGATTGGGCGAGGCTTGGTTATGCAATTAAGTTAAGAGAGTGATCAAATATTTGCTACTTGGGAAGGTTTTCATGCCTTACTGGGTGAACAAGAAGCCAAGAAAATGCAATTTATTAGCACCAGGTTTCCTTTTCTGGATAGATCATGTAGTGTATTTGTTTGTTGTTATGCATCAGAAGTGTAGATAAGCAAAATGAGCTTAGTTTTCATTTCTTGTATTTCTGAAGATCCTTTGCGCTAATTTCTAAACTGATTTTGTTTTATTGTGCTAAAATTGAGATCCTTTGAATGAGTTTATGCACTGCATTGTTGTGCTGTTTTCATTTTCTTTCATTGATTTGAGATATTTACCCAGTCAATGATTGAATTATTAATACTTCATTGATGCAAAGACACGGGTCTTGGAAGAACAAAATTAATCATCATCCTAAACCTTTTGTGAACTATTTGGGTCTGGCTTTTTTGAACCTAATTAGCAACAAAAAACTAATAATTTAGGACGACAAACGATCCTGGCTTTAAATGTCTTCAAATTGATTTCAACTTCAAATATCAAGAACTACCTTTCTAAAATATAATTGTACTAATATGTGTTTTCTTATGTCTACTGCAAATGTCAAGAACTACCTTTATAAAATATCAAAAACTAATTACCTTATGTCAATAACTATCTTTCTAAAATATATTTGTATTGCTCCATGCTATATAATCATGAGTTTTATGATGTTGAGTCAGCGTCATCGCCGTGCTCTTGGCTTGCAGCTATGGCAGATTAGGAGACGAAGATAACAAAAAATTGTAGAATATAGACTATAACATCATTCCCCAGATTAAGCACTATGTTTGCTTGGTCGACTCTAGGTGTTATTGGTGAACATGCAGTTTTCATCCTAACTTTATGATCTGATCTACTAAACTTTCAAGTCCAAAGGCTTGCTTTTGTTTCTATTTTTTGTTCGACTCATATATTGAGCTAATCATCTTCTATTATAGCTTTTCTCATGCTTAAAAATTGTGTGCAAATAATGGTTTTCTTGTGGATAGCCACTCTCTTAAAGTATGCTTGCAATTTTCGATATCTATTAAACATAAAACACTAGGCCGTGAATTATATCACTTTCGAAATGCGGGTTGTTTTTCTTATCAGATGTGCTTCATAAATTGTATCAAAAAGACATTTCAGATGTCCATGACAAATGGTTAAAAACAACAACAAAAAATATTAACATTATTGAACATCTTCAAAGATCCTTATGTATGTGTGCTTCTAATTAATTATCCCTTTATGCTAATGGCGAGTTTTCTGAGAGCTCTGGTTGGGTTATTTTAATGGGTGATTGGCTTATCCAATTTTAATTATATCTCTATTTTGTGCCTATGATAAAGGTTGTGAATTGAGGTACTGGCTTCTCATATATGTTCCTATGCTTAAGGATGGCCTTGGACAAGGCAACCCGTGCGGCTTGTAATTACCTCGATAATTGTAATCCTAACACCTCTCTAAAGCTGCTTTGTCCAATATGGAATTTTAGGCACCGAATTGGCTTAAAAACTGTTATGGTTACTGGTAACTTGTGAGAGTGAGTATTCACGATCCCTCTTCTCTTTTGGAAATCTCCATTTTTTGTTACTGCTTTCATTTGATTTATTAGCCTCTTATAATTCTTTATGAAATAGATTCAAATAAAGAGGGTTGGTTAACAATGCGCTATTCCATCAATATCGCCCATTTTTTTAACCATTTTTCTTACAAGATTAAATAAATAGATAGGATGGTATATATGTATATGATTAGTAGAAGTTATGATGTAGAATTGAAGGAAATTAAGGCTTCGTTTGGGGGGATTTATTTTCACCGGTCAAGCGGTTACGACTGCATGAACCAGACCATAATTAAGGTCCAGTTCATGCAGTCGTACCCGCTTGACCGGTGAAAATAAGTCCCCCGAAACGGATCCTTAATATGATTATTTATGCATACCCCGAAACGGATCCTCGCGGGCGTCACTCCACCTCCCTCCGAAAAATCAGCGGCAAACTCTCGGTCTCCCCTACCTCTTCCTCGTCGTCGGTGATTGTAGGCCGTCGGAGTCTTCTTAGTCGCAGCTGCCGTCGGGTGGGAGAAGGAAGGAGCCGACCTGCGCCATGCCGAGCTCTTGGTAGGGACTTCACCAAAATCTGCAAGGGGAGCTGTCGACCTAGCCGCCCCTTTTTGTCGAGCTCGTCCAAGATCCTATGAACAACTCCTTTTTGATAAAGACAACGGATCGTGGCGTTAGAAGCTACTTCCTAGGGAGGAGGTCGAGGTGCGCTCTTCTCCCATCTCTGTGTGATTGTGATCAATATGTATAGCCTGATCTATGTTCTTGTTGTATTGCTGTACAAAATGGTTGGGGAAAATGGTTAATGGTGATGATGATTTTGCTTCATTATTAAGGGCAGTCTATGATTTTTGTCTGCATTTGCTCATATTGTGCTGTGAAAATAATATCTGTCCAGCCACCAAATCAATGTATAAATTAAACGACACATCTTTATAACTAGAGATGTATGAAATTATCAGCAATGAAAAAAAAACTTCCCTGCTTCCATTTTTGCTCTTTGTTCTTTCTCTGTTTATCTTCTTCCTATAGCGTTATCAAACCAACTCAATTAAATGACACATCTTTGTTCTTTTTCTGTTTTAGATGAAATTTTAACACATGATAAGAGGACAATAGAAGTTTCTAAAATTCACAGTTGATCACCTTTCAAATTCTGATTGACGTAAAATGGAAATTTTTAAAATATGTGAATTCTAGGATGACATGCCTTTCATATCAGTATGTGGTACCAACCATTGCAATCTCACATGTGATGAAATTCATGTCAATCCTTGCACGTATGTTAGTGGCGAAACTTAATGAGCCTTTCATATCAGTGTGATTGTGGAAGCTCTCAAGGTGGATAGCCTGCAGAAGCTTTGTTCATCACTAGAGCCTCATCGAGTTGTGAGAGAAGCACTCCCATTTCTTACCATCCTTCTTTAGATTACAGTTTTTATAAAATTATCATTCTTGTTAACTGGATAGATTACCATGTTCACAAGCAGCAAGTTGTCATTGCCTTCCTATGGCAGGACTTAGACGAGCTGGATTGTTAAATTTAGTTTTTAAAAAGGGTCATTTTTGTGTATTTGACTAGTTCATTTCCTTCAACTGCTATCATTTTCACAACTTTTGAGCTAAAATTGTCATGATTTCATGATAATGAGAAAAAGAACAAATTGACAAATAGAGATAATTATTTTTTTCTCCCTAATGTTGATAGTCAATTGCTGATTGTGTTAGATTATTATATATAGGTTAGCGAAGAAGTGGAGCGTGCTTTAGCGAAGATGGTTAGGATCGCGAGAAAGAAGAATCCTTTGCTTGAGGTATTGCTCTACTGTTGCTTGTGATACATTTCCATGAGCTTTTAACTTTATGGTTTAGAAATTTAAAAGTCCTTTTTTTCCCACATTAATATTTCTTTTCAAGGTTTGATAGGCATTGATATCAATTATTCTACATATTAGATCTTTATTCTTATGTAGTCACATTAGATATGCTTGAGTTCACCACCACTTCATGTGCACAAGTTCTTTGGCATCCCATTCCTAAGCCGTAATTAATAATGTTTTCCACTTCTTTCACACTTCGTGCTTCTTTAAACCATTTATTTTCAAAAATATTTCATTTGCTCACCTTTATATTTTCCACATCTGTATGGATTCCCCGCATTAGAGGATATCAATGCATTGTAAAGAAATTCATATATTTAATATCACGATTTGTCATTTGATGGATTTTGTAAATTTCCGGGTTTAGTTTTGATTTTCGATGTTTCCATCTGTAATAATAAATTTCTGGGTTTAGTTTTTTTTATGCTTCATTCTGTGATTTTTTTGATGTTGAAATTTAAGTTTTAATTAACTGCAAGAGAATGGAGTGATACAGAGGAAATTGAGGAAATTATATGAATTAAAAACCATATTTGCCTTCAAATCATGGCAACAGAAGTATAGCAAAGAAGCAAGAACAGCACCTTCTTATAAACATTTATCTTTACAAAAATTTCTTCAAAACTTGTTTACTAAAATTCTTTATTATACTGACTCTATGTTGCAGTTAAGAAAATGAAGATGAAGTTTTATTACTGGGAAGAATGTTTAAGTTTTACTACTTGATCAATATTGAATGCATCTTAAGTGCATGTGTGGAGCACATAATTGCAAAAGTTTAGATATATTTCCGCAGGTGGGCTTGAAGCAGGTTTTGGTGATAGACGTGGCATGTAGTAGTTTTGCCTCCTAGGAGGAGTTGGAGTCTTGGCCAGAGTTTGGAAGGAGGTGGGAGTGGTTGTCCTTTGGAGGTGGAGGTTCTAGATTCCAGGGGTGTGAAAGCAATCACAACAATTAAGGATTTGCAATGATAAACCCGGAGTTCACCAATGGCGGTAGAGGAAGCAATCACAACAAGGACTTAGGAATGATAAACCTGGAGTCCACCAATGTTGATTATGACAGCTTCATTTCTTGCTCCCATGACTCCTTCAAACATGTCTTCTACAAGTTCCCGAGGCCAAAGTGATGCTTAATCAGAGATTTCAGCTAATGGTCTCAATTCTTTTGAATTGAACTCCTAGTCATACTCTTCGAGATATGATGAACTATCCCTTTTTATTTTTTCTGTTTCTCAGCGAGTTCATTCTGTAATCTCTGAAATATTACAATACTTGTAATTTCTTTATAGTTATGAATGAAAAATATACATACCACTTTATCATTATGCATAATGTGATTGGACATGTTACATCTTATTTCTCACATTTTTGAATAGTGTTGTCTAATTTTTTGTATAGTATTTTGATAAAAGAATCACACATTAATTTTTTTTAATTAAAAGGATTTGACAAAATTTGTTAACTGTAACAATACAATGCCACATTTCAAAAATATCGCAATAAGTGCATCGAAAAACTGTTGTTTATTCTAAGGGTTTAAGCAACAGTTTTTATATAGTGTTGTCTAAAAATATGAAAATACATAATTTTTCGTAGACAAAATTACTTAAAATGTTGTACAAATGTCAAAATTAATATTTGTAAAAAAAGTTTAGTAAAAAACATTTCTTTAGATGTTAAACAAATGTGATTTATAGAGTATAACGCACCATACTCATGGCGTGAACCCCGTACATAAAAAAATTTCCAGCGGGAAGATGTGGGCTACTGTACAGCGAAAAACGAGCCCTTTTTAGATTAGAGGAGATTCAATCCAAGCTCAATAAATGGTAATATGATCGAACATTATGTTGTTGTAATATTGTCAAAACTTGATATTTTAACCATTACTATTATGTAAAATTATGGATAGAGTAATTTGAACTGAAGATTCATGTTTAATATGCTGTGAATCCACGAAATATACACTCGCTCATGAGACGGCGAGCGATCATGGCGCCAAAATTTTCCATATTTGATTGGCTGAAAGGGACGCAATAACGCAAACGCTGAATTAGAGTTAAAGCAATTGTCCGACCTTAAATAAACTGTTAATTACTCAAATCTTCCTTAGAATTAAGCATAATTACATGTTGCACCACTCCATCTTTCGAAATTATGAATACCTCCCTTGTAAGTTTATATTTCATAATATGCATGCATAACCCCCTCTCTTTCTCCCCCCCCCCCCCCCCCCCCCCTTTCTTCTCCCCCCTCTTTTTCTTTCTCTTCTCTCCCCCCTCCCCCCTTTTTTCCCCCTCATACCAGAGTACAACCCGGCGGCCCCCCCCCCCAGAAATGAAAGAAGGCCTTCTCCTTATCTATTCACTTCATCTCAGAGCCTTCTTTTCTATCTTAGCGTTCTCCTCATGAAGAAGAACCCTAAACTCTCAAGAGCTGTTATATCCTACAACATAAAGAAATTAAATGATTCTAAAATGATACTAATTTCATGTAATTAATAATAGATATAAAGCAGCAAGTAGTATAGACATGTTCTGCCAAATAAACATCCAAGCGCTTTAATCAAGCATGCAAATTTATTCCCAACATACAAGTAGTTTATTCAAACCTGTAAATTTCAAATGCGGAAGCACTTATAATATTATAATAAAGATAACAAATTCATGAAAAGAAACTAGCGGTCACGAAACAGCTGCTGCCCTGCCCACCTATAATACGTATAATTAATAGCCGGCGCCAATGGAGGGAGCAGGTGCCGGAGCTTCGACGCCGGTGGCAGCGTCGTCGAGCCACAGAAACTTGTAAATCTCATACCTCAACACGCAGCTGCTGCCAAATATCCTACATCCGTCACTCCCTTTGCAGTACTTTCCCATGATTTCCAGCGAGCTTTCCAGGCACTGATTGCAATCTGATTCGCACAGATCCTGCGTGCACTGCGCCATTCCATAGATGGTGACGTTGCCGTCGCAGTATCCTTTGAGAGAGCTTTCCCCCGATCTGAACTTCAATCTTGATTCCCCTGCTCCGGCCGCCTCCGCCATCACCTCGCCCATCAGCTCCGCCACACCTTGTTCAAACGCCTTCGGATCTTCCGCTTTCAAGGCTGAGATCCACACGGAGGCATAGTTCTGGTCCCACGTTCCGATGAAGTTTGCGACGTCGTAGTGAAGGTAGCATTTCTCGCGCCAGGCGCGAACCGCTCCCGAACCGGGGCATGTGGCCAGGATTTCGTGCTCCGCCCCGGTGATGCAGGCGGAGCATGCTTCGTGGCTCATGTCTCCGTCGCATCGCGCCACGCCGTAGACGGCATCGTAGCCGCCGCCGCCGAAGGTGGAGATTGCGAAGCGGTCAAGGGTGGACTGGGCAGCCATGTCGATCAAGACGTTGTTGATGTTGCTCTGCAAGATGTCGTTTTGGGTGAAGTTCTGATCGCATTGATAGTAGAGGAGTTTTGAGTCGGCGGCGAGGGCGGAGATGGGGAGGGAGACGACGAAGAGGAGGAAGAAGAAGACCTGCTGGTTCTTCATGATCAGAAACGCTATCTTATGTAATTAGCTAGCTATCTTGGGGCCTTCTGAGTATACATATTTTTACTCTTTCTTTCATCCCATATATATATACAAGTAAGAAGCTCCGTCCATGGCCGGCCTCCGCTGCTTCATGCTGCCATATGTTGAATCAAGAATATGAAAATATTATTTAACAGGCACGCATCATTTTTTAGAGAGGTTTTAGGGAGAGAATCAGTTCTCTCCCTTACTCAGAGAACCACGCGCCTGGCCATCTAATCCCATCATAATTTGAAATTAACAAAAATAAATTTTCTGAAATTTATATTTCTTAACATATATGCACAAAAATACCACCAGAATTAATTTTTAATGAACCTTTTTGTGCAAAGATTTTATGAAATTTATATTACAGTGGTGTTTTTTGTAATTGTTATATTTTCAAAAATAAGTTGAATGTAACCTGTAATTTAGAAAACTTAATGGAAAAAATCATACATAAATGACAATATGTCTTTGCAATATTAAAAGGGAAAAGTTTGTTTGGTGGAACATTTAAAATTGATAATTATGTCTTTTTTTTATAATTTAATGAGTTGATTCTTTTGCGCGCGCGGTTGTGTGTGCACATATGAGCATCTTCGCACGGGCTACACCCGTGCTCGATGCTCTCGGGCGGCTTTCAGCCGCTTTCAGGCGGGCTTCGTCCGCATCCGCACGGGCTCCGCTCGTGCTGTCGCTGCGGGTTGTGCTCGCATCAAGGCGGATGCAACCGCAACATATACATATGAGTACTCAAAATGACCGTAAAAAAATATACATCAATATTACAATTTTTATTCTGTAAAAAATATATGTTTTGATGTAAAAAGATTAATTTATCTTCCTCTTTCTTTTCTTATTACTCTGGTTGTCTAACTTGTCTCTCTTTGCTTATCCCATCTGCTGGCTCTCCCACTCTCTCTTCTCAACTCTTTCCCCCCATCACACACTCTCTCTCTCATGATCTAACGGCGGGTATCAATGGTTAACTATATCCAACGGCTCGTTTCTAATTTTTGGTGTGCCTCAATATCAGCCGTGCACATAAGGATTGTCGACCCAGTCTTTTAAATTATCGGTCCTTTTGCCTACCGATCTCGGACTGGTCCTGCTCAAACCAGTCCTGGTCCGGGACCAGTTTTCCTCCTCTTGAGGAGGACCGAATGGGATCGGAGGACCGGTCCTAACCGGTCCCGAAACTGTCTTTTTTTTTAAATAAAATATAAATTTTTTATTATAGCTAATACTTAATTACTTTATTTTTAATAGTTTTTAATTTTTAAAAAGAAAATAAAATAAAATTTTAAATTTCAAAATGAAAATAAAAAACTCAAAATGTAATAAAATTTGATTTTTATTAAAATCATTGTATTTGCATGATGGAAAAATCATTGTATTCAAATTTTCTATAGTGTATTGATCGGAAAATCATTATAATTGCATGATTACTTTCCTAGAGAGGGTTTTCAAAAATGGACATCAATAGTCCCAAAGATATTTTTTTCTTCCATTTGATATTTCACTGTAAAGATTTCAATGTTTAAAAGTTTAGATATTTTTTGCACTATGCTTCAAATCCTTCTTGTAGGTGATCTGAGTTAAATCTTCACAACTCCACACTCTAAGAGGGGTGGATCCAGGTAAGTATTTTCTGAGGCCGGTTACATTGGATTGTTAAGATATGCCGCCAAAGGCGAGATTTGATTTCACAAAAAAACAAATTTTAGTCGTGTGTGATAGTATTCACTGAATGTGCGGTTGCAATTGTAAAATTTTTAATCTTGGAGTGAACAGGAGTTATATCAACAAAAAGTTAGAACACAGTCAAACACACATGCATCAACAAAAGTTAGAACACAGTCAAACACACATGCATCAACAAAAGTTCTTTATTGATGATAGCAGTCTTCTTACAAAGCGAGACATACATGACGAGACATGATTTCGTCAGTATGTAAAATCAACAGAACAAAAAAAACACAAGATAACAGCGGTCTAGGAAATCAATCCACCGAGACCGCTACAGTCTGCGATTGCTGTCCGTCAGACCGCCGAGACCGGCACACTGCACTAGCTGTTCGAACACAAACACAGTCCGCAAACTTCAAAATCAGACTGCCGCTTCAGAACTCTCCACAGATTGCTGTCCGCGAACAACCCCAAGTCGCCAGCTAGAAGAATAGATGCTTGGTCCTGTCCGCACAACCTGCACAGACAAGTTACTTCAGCAAGCCGCGCGATCAGAAAAAATCTGTCCGCAGATTCCAACGCGAGTTTGTGCTTACTGTTCTTCGATGGTTATGCTGTTACTGAAGGGTTCTATTTATAGGTACGGAGAGAAATATAGTCACCGATCTAAATGATAGGAACACCTCCCCCAGCCCGCAAACCGCCTTCACCAGTCCGCTTGGACATGATCGGAAAACGCCTACAGTACCCCTGGAGAAGAATCAGTCTGGAACACTTGCGGACACAACACCATCTCGCAACAGACCGCTAAGACTGCCAAGACCGCACCATCTGCGGACACTGCTCCAGCTCGCAACAGACCGCAGAGTCCGCCAAGTCCTCCAAGTCCGCCAAGTCCGCCAAGATAGCCGCAGGTAGGCAAGGCAGTAAAAGAGAGTGAACAAGACATCAAACCGCTGAGTCTGCAACATCTGTGGACACTTCTCCAGCTCGCAACAGACCACAGTACGCCAAGATCTATACGACATCCTCTAAACATAAAGCCGCACCACAGCTCGCAAAGACCTGCAACCTCCAGTCCGCGCAGTCCGCGCGGTTTGCCTGAACAGCCACTTACACTTCAACCATTTCAACACTCCCCCTTAAAGTGGGAAGTGGAAATCAGCCCAAGCAAGCTCCGCAACCGGGTGAACGGTCCCTTGGCTAGCAGTTTCGTGAAGATGTCTGACATATTGTCCATACTCTGAACATGTTTAACCATGAGAGATCCCTCCAAAACCTTATCACGAATGAAGTAGTGTTCGATCTCTATATGTTTGGTTCTCGCGTGACAAACTGGATTATTTACCAGCTTGAGAATACTCTTTTTGTCCCCGCAGACAAGAGTAGGACCTTGAATCTTCATATGGATGTCATCCACCAATCTCCTGAGCCAGATGGCTTCTTGAGCTGCCAAGGCCGAAGTCTTATATTCTGCTTCTATGGTAGAGACAGACACCGAGTCCTGCTTCTTGCTATACCAAGATACAGCTGTTGGGCCCGCCATAAATACGTATCCAGATGTCGACCTTCGATCATCCGAATCTCCCCCATAATCAGCATCCATGTAGCCATGCAACTCGAAATCTGTGCCTCTCCTATAAAGGAGACACATATCTGAGGTCGACTTTACATATTTCAATATGCTTTTTGCTTCCATCAGATGAGGTTTCCGTGGTTCAGCCATGTACCGACTCACCCTGCCAACTGCATATGCAATATCCGACCTAGTAATCGTCGGGTAGATCAAACTTTCAACCAAAGCTCGGAACACCAATGGATCAAAAAGAATTCTCCCCTCATCACGTCGAAGTTTCAGACCAACTTTAGAGGTGTAGAACTGCTTTTCCCCCCTTCCATGCCAAATCGTTGTACGATCCGCTTTGCATAGCCAGTCTAGGACACAAGCACTCCGTTCTCCCGCCTCTGAACCTCGAGTCCAAGGAAATTGTGAAGCTCACCCAAGTCTTTCATCGCAAATCCGATAGCAAGCTCGACCCTCAGCCATGCGACCTCCTCCTTTGAATTTCCGGTGACAATCATGTCATCCACATTGTTGGAACACCCTATTACTATTTGGGTCAGGATGACTATATTTCTATAGGGATTTTGTGTTGTGACCTCCTTGTTGTTATAAAGGTCACATAGGTTAGTTAGAGTCGACTTCAGCTCGACGCAGAGTCGACCTCAGCTCGACGCTGAGTCGACCTCAGCTCGACGTGGAGTCGACCTCAGCTCGACGTTCCGTCAAGCCCAGTTCTGCTTTCTGAAACCACTCTCTAGCCGACGTGTGTCGTGCTCAGATCGACGTTTTATTGTGAGCTCGACGTTTTCCAGGCTCCCGTCAGTTTTGAATAGGAATTCAAATTCCTTCTGTCAGAACAATTAATGCTGAAGATTTATTGGCCGTTACAGCAAATCTGGTGCATGGCTCAAGGAATTTTCTAAGGAATGTTTGCCTGACACTTCCTTTGAGACATGGACATTTAAGGAAAGCATTTAATGCTTGCTGCCAACGGCTATCAAAGACTCAGAAGAAGAACACAGAGATATTATTCTATCAGTCAACAGAGAACAACAAGACTTCTTCTTTTTGCTCTCTGTGATATTCATTCAAGCTTACACACAAGAATTCTGATTGCTTCAGACACAACCATCCAACTTGTTTGGATCATCTTTTGCTGGAGCAGATCAGATCATTGAAGACCTGTCACCCTTGTGCAAAGCTCTCCTTCCTGAACTACTTCTTGATCTCAGGGGGAGCTTTGACAACATCAACAGATCCACTTTGCTTCTCTCTACTTATTGATAGAGAAGACAACATCAGCTTTTTCTTTTTCTTTCTGTACAGGGTTTTAACTCCCTTCAAAAGTTACCTTTGGTTTTGCTGAAACCTGGTCAAAAATCAGCCCTTTGGTTTGTGAGAACCTGGTCAAAAACTCTCTGGTGCTCAAGACACCTGATCAACTCATCTTGAAGTGGATTCCTATCAAGGGTGATAGAAGAGTGGACTACCCAAGATTTTGGGGAACCACTATAGCTCCTTGTGTATTCTGGTTGCTTGTTTCTTTGTGTTTTGCTTTGTGCTGTGATTCTCTTCTTAATTTGATTAATTGCTATAGCACCATACACTAAGTAAATCTAAGCCTTCTCTCCATACAAGTTTTAATTTGCAAAACTATTTTAAATCACTCTATTCACCCCCCCCCCCCCCCTCTAGAGTTAGGATTGATCTTATCCCTCACTTTCAATTGGTATCAGAGGCAGGTTGATCATTCATACAGGCTAATACCTGGATCAAAAGATCTCTGATAAGATCATTTCTCTCAAAAGGGTTATTTCTTTTAGTTTTACTTATCCTTAAAACTCATGGCACAAAACAAGGACTTTGCTAGCACCAGACCTCCTATGTGCAATCTCTTTAAGTTTGCACTATGGAAGGCAAGGATTAGACTTTACATGAATTCATTTGATGAGGACATCTTTAATTCTGTGTTGACAGATTGTCCAAGGCCTCCCACAGGAACAAGTACATCAGCTGTTCCTCCTCCTTCAGGAACTGATGCTGACATAAGAAAGTGGAAGGCAGCAGATGCTAAAGCCATGAACATCTTGGCTCAAACCATGTCAGATGACATTTTCCAGAAAGTAGCTGAATGCAATACTGCCAAAGAGATCTGGGAAAAACTTTCAGAAATTGTATCAGGTTCTGCAGATGAAAGAAAGGATAGGAGATCCTACCTCATCACCCAGTATGAGAACTTCAAAAAGGCAGAGTCTGAGTCAGTTGCTGACATGTACAACAGACTGAGTCTAATCATCAGTGAGCTTAGATCACTAGATAAGGACATATCTCTCACTGAGATAAATGACAAGATACTGACTTGTTTCCCTAGCTCTTGGGACTCAAGAATCTGGTCAATTAAAGATGGAAGGAATGTCTGTGAGTTATCCACAGAAGCTCTTCTAGGAAAGCTCAAGAGTTATGAGCAATTCATTAAGAAGAGAGAAGAAGAGCAAAAGATATCCACACCAACTGAAAAGGTTGAGAAAACCATTGCCTTCAAGGCACAGGAAGAACAACCTAAAGAAAAGGTGTTGGGAAATGAAGAGCTTATGAGCCTACTTGTCAAAAGGTTCAATAAGCTGAATAAAAAGAACTTCAGAAGATGGTCATCCAAAGACAAAGACAAGCCAAGGTATGACAGATCTACTAATAAAGATATTATCTATTTTGGCTGCAGGAAACCAGGACACATTGTCCCCAACTGTCCAGAAAATCAAGATAAGGACAGAAGGGACAAGAAGGAAAGAAAAGATAAAAGGAAGGATAAGGAGTCAAGGAAGTACCATGACAAGCCTTCCTCCACCAACAGCAAGCACACCAGAAAAGGATTTGTGGCTGAATCCTGGAGTGACTCTGATGAGTCTGATTCATCATCCAGCTCTAGTGATGATGAGGATGATGCAGAAGAAAAAGGATTCTGCATGATGGCCATCAATGCATCTCAAAAGAATACTGATTCAGAGCTTGATGCTGACTACCTATCTGATCAGGAACTTACTGAGGATCAGGTAATAGATTCATTTGATTTTAATTCTGATGAATTTAAATCTGAGTTCAAATCTATGTGCGTTGACTTGATTGAATCTCAAAAGTTAATTATAACTCTTAGAGAACAATTGATTGAATGCAAATCCATTAACTCAGATAGTCTTAGACTCTTAGAAGAGTTGAAGCAGTGTGGGGAGGAGATAGCTTCACTGAAAGGTGAACTATCTAAGGCCAAACAATTTGAAGAAACCCTTAATGGGAGAAGTATCAAATTAATGGACATCACAAGTACAGTGAACTCAAGATTGAATGGTTCACTGGGCTTGGGTGCTTCATCCAGCCAACCCATAGTGCTGACAACTCCAATCAAATTTACCAGTGACAAAGGTAAAGGAGTCTTGATAATGGCTAGGAAGAATGCTGACTTAACCCAGGAAACTGGACAAAAAGCGTCGAACGAAGCTCGACGGAGGTCGAATAGAGCTCGATGTAATCGCAAGAAAACATCGAACTCAGGTCGACGCCTTCTACCTTCTGAACAAAGCAAGACTTCGCCATCGAATGGAGCTCGACGCACTCACCAGAGCCCGTCGACCGAAGCTCGACGTGCGTCGAGCCAAGTTCAGAGCAAAAGTCAGTTCTCATGGGTTAATTCAAGATTTAATTCCAGCTCCACATCTCATCACTTTAACCCTTATGCTGAATGGATAATACCTCCTAGGAGATATCATCCTGTAGGCTATAAGAGTCAACCTGAGATGTCTTTTATTTCAGAGTTTAAAGGATATCAAGAAAGGCCCAAGGTAAACTGGGTCAAAAACAATTGATTTGTTGTATGTGCAGGTAAAGACCTATCCAATTGAGAACCAGCAGTGGTACTTGGACAGTGGGTGCTCAAAGCACATGACTGGCAACAAGGAGAACCTTGTGTCCTTCAAAGCCAAACATGGACCCAAAGTAATTTTTGGAGATTCAAACTTTGGACAAATAAAAGGCTATGGCCAAGTCAAAATAGGGTCAATTACATTCAAGAAAGTGGCCTATGTGGAAGGACTAAAGCACAACTTAATCAGCATCAGCCAGCTATGTGATGCTGGTTATCAGGTTTGGTTTACCAACTCAGCATGTAATATTGCATTAAATAACAACATTGTTTTAATTGGTAATAGACAAGATAACATATATCTAGTTGATTTCAATTCATCTAAAGTAGATATTTGTTTATTTAACTCCCTTAGCAAACCTAATGAACTATGGCATAAAAGATTAGGACATGTGAACCTTAGAACCATTGCTAAGTTATCCAAAGACAACCTTGTTAGAGGACTACCTTCTGGTCCCTACAAGAAGGAAGGACTTTGCAAGGCTTGTCAATTAGGCAAGCAAACTAAAAATAGTTTCAAGTCACTTAATAAGAGTGATTCACCTAGAATTTTGTACTTATTGCACATGGACCTTTTTGGACCAATTAATGTACAAAGCCTAGGAGGGAAATCTTATGCTTTAGTAGTTGTAGATGACTTCTCAAGATTCACTTGGGTGTTCTTTCTGAGAAAGAAGTCTGATAACTTCAAGATTTTGACAGATTTTCTCAAAGGCATACAGATTGAGTTCAATACTCACATTGCCCTGATCAGAAGTGATCATGGGACAGAGTTTGATTCTCTTCTTATGCAAGAGTTCTGTCAGAAGGAAGGTATCAGGCACACTTTCTCAGCTCCGAGAACTCCTCAACAAAATGGGGTAGTTGAAAGGAAAAATAGAACCCTTATTGAATCTACCACAACATTGTTGACAGATGCTCACCTTCCTCTAACCTTTTGGGCAGAGGCTGTGAACACCTCCAACTATGTTTTGAATAGAAGCCTGATACATAAACTGAAGGGTAAGACTCCCTATGAGTTACTCAAAGGGAAGAAACCTAAAGTAAATTATTTCAAAAATTTTGGTTGCATTTGCTTCATTCACAATAATGACAAGAAATACCTAGCTAAATTTGAAGCCAAAGCTGATGAAGGAGTGTTTCTGGGATACTCCATGATTAGCAAGGCTTATAGGGTTTTTAACAAGTGCTCTAATAAAATTGAAGAATCCATGCATATTACATTTGATGAAACTAATATGCCTTATAAGGAGAAGGAGACTTCTACCATAAGCAATTTGCAGGAACATTCAATTTCAGAAAATCTGAAGCAGCTTACCATCACAGACAAAGATTCATTACCTTCAACAATTCAACAAGACGCTGAACTTAGTGACAATGAAGAGGAATCTCAGGTTTTGGAAAGCTCAAATGGTCAACAAATTGAAGAACCAGTTGTTGTTCCACAAGAGGAAACAACAACACAGGTTGGTGCACCATCAACACCCCTTGTTGATTTAGTAACAACAAGAGATCACCCAATTTCACAAGTAATTGGAGATATCTCAGTAGGTGTGCAAACAAGGAATCAAGTTAATCACAATATTATGCACACTTGCTTTCTTTCTCAAATTGAGCCTCAAACAATACAAGATGCAGAGCAAGATCCAAACTGGATCATTGCAATGCAAGAGGAGTTGAATCAATTTGAAAGGAATAAAGTTTGGGAATTAGTACCAAGACCAAGGAACCAGCAAATTGTTGGAACCAAATGGGTATTCAGGAACAAGTTGGATGATCAAGGAATAATTGTGAGAAATAAGGCAAGACTTGTTGCACAAGGATATTGCCAAGAAGAAGGGATTGATTATGACCAAACCTTTGCACCAGTTGCAAGGTTGGAGGCCATAAGAATCTTTCTTGCATATGCAGCTCACAAGAGATTCAAGGTATATCAGATGGATGTCAAGAGTGCATTTCTCAATGGAGACATCAAGGAAGAGGTTTATGTAAAGCAACCTCCAGGTTTTATCTCTCCAACCTCTCCTAATCATGTTTTTAAACTGCATAAAGCTTTATATGGTCTCAAGTAAGCTCCTAGAGCATGGTATGAGACCTTAGCTTGTTTTTTATTGGAAAATGATTTTAAAAGGGGTAGAGTAGACCAAACTCTCTTTATTAGAACCCATAGGTCCCATATCCTACTAGTACAAATTTATGTAGATGATATCATATTTGGGTCTACTGATTCAAAATTATGCAAAAAGTTCTCACAACTTATGCATTCAAAGTTTGAAATGAGTAGCATGGGTGAGCTTGCTTTCTTTCTAGGATTGCAAGTTAAACAACATGTGGATGGCATTTTTATTTCTCAAACCAAGTATGCAAGAGAACTGGTTAAGAAATTTGGAATGTTTGAAGCATCTTCTATGAAAACACCTATGCCTACAAATGTTGTTTTAGATGCTGATGAATCTGGAAAACCAGTTGATCAGACAAACTATAGAGCAATCATTGGCTCATTACTTTATCTAACAGCTAGTAGACCAGACATAATGTTTGCTACATGCATTTGTGCTAGATTCCAAGTAAGCCCTAGAGAGTCCCATCTCACATTAGTTAAGAGGATTCTTAGGTATGTAAAAAGTTGTCCTAATCTAGGTCTCTGGTATCCACATGACTCAGGATTTGATCTAACCGGATTTTCAGATTCTGATTATGCTGGATGTAGAGTAGACAGGAAAAGCACCAGTGGAACTTGTCAATTCCTTGGTGATAGACTTGTCTCCTGGTTTTGTAAGAAACAAACTTCTGTGTCCACATCAACTGCTGAAGCTGAATACATGGCTGCAGGCAGTTATTGCTCACAGATTTTGTGGATTCAAAACCAGCTCCTAGACTATGGCTACAACTTAGAGATGTCTAAAATTTTTTGTGATAATACTAGTGCAATTTGCATTGCACAAAATCCAGTTCTCCATAGTAGGACTAAGCACATAGAGATCAGACATCACTTCTTAAGGGATAATGTAGAAAAGAAGAAAATTGCACTAGAATACATTTTCACTGAACTATAAAGAGGAGATATTTTCACCAATCCCTTGGATGAAAAGAAGCACTTCTTCTTCCTCAATCAGTTGGGAATGCTAGATGGAGATAGTATAAATTAAAACTCCAAGATTTTGAAACCCATAATTAACAGGAATAGGAAAAATTTCATTTTAAAATTCCTCTGTCTGAGTGGTTTCTTTGAGCTCTGAACTAAGCTCGACGCTGCGTCGAACTAAGATCGACGGTCCGTCGCCCTCAAAAGCGTCGAACGTTGACCTCAACTTCTAGCATTAAACTAAGTTCACAGCTCCCTGGCTTCTTGAGTTTTTCTCCCTTCGGACGACGCCTTCGTTCAACGTCGACCTGAGCTCGACGTATAGCATCAGCCCAAGCGTCGAACGTCGACCTAAGCTGCACGCTGTTGAGCCGTTTCAGTTCTCCTAGAGCCTTAGAGCGTCGACCTGAGCTCGACGTTCTTTCCATTTCTGCGTCGAACCCTAGTATAAAATCATTCTTCTCCGTCGTTCGCAGTTGCGCTCTCATATTTTCTGCTCAAGCTTTCTCCCTCCAAATCCTTTACTCTTGATCTTGGAAGGTATCTATTTGCAGGATAATGGCAATTGCTGCAGGTGCATTGGCGGCAATGAAGTTTGATTCAGGTTTTGACATCGACATCGACTCCTTTGATGGATCATCGCAGAATTTTCTGGATATTCTGGAGCTATTCAAAGAGCAGCACCTGGTTAACTTCATGACAACCAGGATTCCTCTTCCAGAATCTGAAATCAAAGAGTGGATTTTTACTGCAGTGAATTCAGATAACAGTACGATGACTGGAACAATTTCAGGGAATGAGGTAGCCATTTCTCCTCAAAGCATTTCAGAGGTTTTCGGTTTTGCTGTTGGAGATGATGAGATAGAGCTCTCTGTGGAAGAGTTTGCTGTGATGCTAGACAGAATGGGGCATAATTCTGGTAACCCCTCTAAACTTTTAAAAGTTAACCTAGCTATTGAGTTTAGCCTATTAGCAGATATCACAGGCAAGGTAATTTGTGCAAAGAGGACTGCACATGATGCCATTACTAGGCATCAGTTTTGCATTATGGCTGCAATTTTGGATAAGAAGCATCCAAATTGGGGTTTGATTGTTTTTGATATGATTAAGAAGAAAATGGATAAGAACTTTGTCCACTTTGGAAGGGTTCTTGGTTTGATTCTGAACCACTGTTGCCCTCAGTTGCTTGTGTCCTCAAAGAAGCACATCAATGCTTCTAAGAGGCTCACTTGTGCACTGATTGGCAAGTGGGACAGGAAGATTGTGAACTCCAGGGCAGCTGCAGCAATGAGGACTTCTGCAGACACCAGGACTGTAGAGGTCACACTTCCTCAGTCTACTGGCCCAGAAGCAGGGATTTTGCCATCTTCCTCCATCATCCTCCCATCCTCTTTCATTCCAACAACAACAATCATCTCATCCACTTAACCCATCCCTTCATCCATTTCTACTATTGCATCCTCCATTCCACCACTCATCACTTTCCATCCCCTCCACTATTTTCCTCCCATGAGCTTGGACTCTTCATCTCATGAGGACATCCTTTCCCTTGACATTCATGATGAATCCTTCATGGATGCCTCTCCCTCCTCTCCTCATGACTTCCACCCTTCCTCAACATTTTCAGAACTTCTCCTATCCTCCATCCATGAACCAGCTATCCCTCCCATGTCTGCACCACCAACAACATCTTCTACCTTCACCTTCTCTGCTGCTCCCTCTACCTCTACTCAAGTCCCACTTGAGCAAGTAGATCTTTTGCCTTTGGCCAATAAGCTTTTCGATATTTTGGCCCCTAGGCTCTCCTCTCTATTGGATGCCAAGCTGGCTCCTCTAGTCCTTTCCCTGAGCTCTCTCTCTCTGCCTCAGTCTCATCCCTCTCATCCTATCTGGCATGCCCTTCTTCTGGGGGCCTAGAGTCAGCTGCCACTGATTCTAGGCAGGGGGAGATGTCAGCAGAAGAAGAGCTGTAGCCTTCAGCAGTACAGGGTTGTTCAGAGACAGTTTCAGCAGTAGAAGTTCAGATGACCTCTGAGGTTCCTCCTCAAGGTTCAGTTCAGATGATCAGCAATGCCTTAGACTTTCAGTCCTTGGCATCTTCTGTCCAGAGCTTCTACCTTCCAGCACATCTTCACTTCAGAAACTACAGCCTCCTGCCTCCTCAAGAAGACCTGTCTAAGGCCATTGTCCCTTTTCAGAAGATCATTCCATCCTCCTTGGCTATTGATGCCATGATCCTTGATGAAGCAGTGATAGCTGTGGCTTCTGCTTGTGATGATGTTGTTGTTGAAGCAGTAGTAGCTGCTAAGACTGTTCCCTCAGAAACTTCAGGTGAATTGATTGAGACACCAGATGAAGTTGAGACCATTGTCTCCCAAGTTCTTCAGGAACTAGCCACCTCAGCCTCTATGGCTCCTGAGGCTATTTCCTTTCCTGCAGTGTTAGACTCCTTTTCTACACTGTCAGTAGACCTTCCTCCAGTTACTTCTTCAGCTGCTCCAGCCCCCATCAATTTTCCTATCTCAAAGAGAACTTACATAGATCCTTATGATGAATCTCAAAGCTCAGAGGATGAATTTGCAACTGATTCTGATGACTCCTCTGCAACCATTGCAAGGAAGAGGAAAGCAAGATCCAAAGCAATGAAAAGAGTTCCATTGGCTAGAGCCACAGATCATGACATCCCTTACCATATCAAGTACAACTGTGAAATCACTGAGCCCTGGATGCAATACTCTCTAAACCAAAGAAAGGCAATGAAGAAGAAAATAAAGTTCAATGAAGGCCCCTCCAAGCCTGTCCATCAGCCTCCACCTCCACCTCCTCCAGATGCAGGTGCAAGTGCAAGCCTCTCTTCCAATCTTGCCCCATCATCTCTGCATGGCAAGACCTATCAGTCAAGAAGATCTCAAGGGTATAACCAGCAAAGGGGAAATCAGCAAAGGGGAAACCAGCAAAGAGGATACAATAGAGGCAGGCAGTCCAGAGAAAGATCAGGATCTCAACCTTACCAAAGGGGAGGACCCATTGATCCAACCTCTGGTCCCTATCCTTACAGACCCAGAGTTGACTTCACTCCAAGAACTCATCAAGAACACTCTGCCAACAGATATGAACCAACTATTCCTTTTGAAGATCCTACTAAAACTCCAGCTTACTGGAAGGCCAGGATGACTGAGATGGCTGCTCTGAATTAGATTGACAGAGCTAGAGCAAGAGGTCTGGACACCTCTCACATCAGCACCATGTCAGATCAAAGGAGAGAAGAATTGGAGAAATACAACTCAAAGAAATTCTTTGATTCTGATAAGTATATGCAGCTTCATCCTGCAGCTGTACCACCTAGTGGAAAAGGTCAGAAATCCTTAGGTGCAGCTGAAGATTACAGATCCAAGAAGGATGCTACAAATCCTAACAGGGAAATTATCTTCAAGGGAAGTGATCAAGACAAAGCTCCAAAGGAAAAGTAATGTAAGGTGTTTTATTTCTTTTTCTCTGCTGGATACAGGACATTAAACATTATTGCTGCTATATAGTGTTATATATATGCTGCTTTATTCTGTCATATGTCTGGTTGTATTTTATTCAGCTTTGTCTTGCTTTACTTCTTTTTGAATCCCTAAATTCATGTAAATAGTAATCCTAATCCAAATAGGGGGAGATTGTTGGAACACCCTATTACTATTTGGGTCAGGATGACTATATTTCTATAGGGATTTTGTGTTGTGACCTCCTTGTTGTTATAAAGGTCACATAGGTTAGTTAGAGTCGACTTCAGCTCGACGCAGAGTCGACCTCAGCTCGACGCAGAGTCGACCTCAGCTCGACGCAGAGTCGACCTCAGCTCGACGCTGAGTCGACCTCAGCTCGACGTGGAGTCGACCTCAGCTCGACGTTCCATCAAGCCCAGTTCTGCTTTCTGAAACCACTCTCTGGCCGACGTGTGTCGTGCTCAGATCGACGTTTTATTGTGAGCTCGACGTTTTCCAGGCTCCCGTCAGTTTTGAATAGGAATTCAAATTCCTTCTGTCAGAACAATTAATGCTGAAGATTTATTGGCCGTTACAGCAAATCTGGTGCATGGCTCAAGGAATTTTCTAAGGAATGTTTGCCTGACACTTCCTTTGAGACATGGACATTTAAGGAAAGCATTTAATGCTTGCTGCCAACGGCTATCAAAGACTCAGAAGAAGAACACAGAGATATTATTCTATCAGTCAACAGAGAACAACAAGACTTCTTCTTCTTGCTCTCTGTGATATTCATTCAAGCTTACACACAGGAATTCTGATTGCTTCAGACACAACCATCCAACTTGTTTGGATCATCTTTTGCTGGAGCAGATCAGATCATTGAAGACCTGTCACCCTTGTGCAAAGCTCTCCTTCCTGAACTACTTCTTGATCTCAGGGGGAGCTTTGACAACATCAACAGATCCACTTTGCTTCTCTCTACTTATTGATAGAGACGACAACATCAGCTTTTTCTTTTTCTTTCTATACAGGGTTTTAACTCCCTTCAAAAGTTACCTTTGGTTTTGCTGAAACCTGGTCAAAAATCAGCCCTTTGGTTTGTGAGAACCTGGTCAAAAACTCTCTGGTGCTCAAGACACCAGATCAACTCATCTTGAAGTGGATTCCTATCAAGGGTGATAGAAGAGTGGACTACCCAAGATTTTGGGGAACCACTATAGCTCCTTGTGTATTCTGGTTGCTTGTTTCTTTGTGTTTTGCTTTGTGCTGTGATTCTCTTCTTACTTTGATTAATTGCTATAGCACCATACACTAAGTAAATTTAAGCCTTCTCTCCATACAAGTTTTAATTTGCAAAACTATTTTAAATCACTCTATTCACCCCCCCCCCCCCTCTAGAGTTAGGATTGATCTTATCCCTCACTTTCACACATATAACAGAACGATGACCTGAAGCTTCCCTTCTTCTTGAAGAACAAGCTTGAATCTGAGTTTGAAGCAAGAAACCCGCAGAACAAGAGATATTCCGCAATCTTCCCATACCATACTCTTGACGCTTGTTTCAGCCCGTAAAGGGCCTTCTTCAGCTTGCAAGCGTAGTCCGGATGCTCTTTAGAGATAAACACAGGCGGTTGTATCATAAAGATATCCTTGTCAATCTCGTTGTACAAGAAGGCATTCTTCACATCAAGATGCCAAATTTCCCATCCACTTAATGCCGCTAAAGCAATAACCATCTGAACTGAAGTCATCTTAGCAACTGGACTAAATGTCTCCTCATAATCTTCCCCACACTATTATGAAAATCCTCGAGCTACAAAGCGAGCCTTGTACCGCTCGATGCTGCCATCTGCTTTCTTCTTCAACTTGTAGACCCACTTACAAGTCACTGTAGTGATGTCTTCTGATTTAGGTACAAGTGGTCGCATTTCATTCTTCTTGAGAGTAGCCATCTCCTCTTCCATAGCACAGTCCCACGCCTTGACTCCTGTGGCTTTCTCGAAACATGATGGCTCCTGCTCATCCAGAGGACCAACAAAGAAACAGGAGACGAAACTCACCATGTTTCCTTCTTTGTAACGGATTGGTTGCTTGATAGTCCTTTTTGATCTCCTCAAAGTTGGTGCTTGATTGATCACCTCCTCAGCTGCCTCTTATGTACTAGCTTCTCTTCCAGACGCACTTGGAGCTTCGCTCCCCCTACTTCTAGAACCAGAAGTTTCTGCCTCTGAGCTAGACACGGCTGGAGCTCCTGGTGAAACAGGCAACTCTACTTGAATTCACAACAGCTTTTCTTGTCCGTCAACCCTGCTCTCAGGTAGTTCAATTTCTGAACTCCCTTTGTAAGATGTCAGCTCGTCAAACACAACATCCTGAGAAACAACAAATCTTCGTGTCTCTAGGTTCATGCACTTCCAACCCTTTTTCCTGTCATCATACCCTATAAAGACTAGCTTCCAACCTTTCACATCTAGCTTTGTTCAAAGAGTGTTAGGAACATGCACATAACAGGTTGACCCAAATACCCGAAGGTGAGAAACACTTGGTTTCTCCTTGAACATCAGTTCATGAGGAGTCATCATGTTGATTGGACTTAGAGGCATTTGGTTAATAACATAGGCTACACAAGACATTCCCTCCAACCAGAAGGACCTTGGGATACTCTTGGCATGTAACCAGCACTTGCAGGTCTCCGTTAGATGATGGATCTTCCTCTCTTCAACTCCGTTCTGTTGTGGGGTATGTGCACAAGTAAGCTCTTTTCGAATACCGCTCTTCCTGCAAAAATTAGAGAACTCGATAGAGGTGAACTCTCCCCCATTGTTAGTCCTCAACTTCTTAATCCGCAGGCCTAGCCGACCTTCTACGAGCTCTTTGAACTCTACAAACTTTCTAAACACTTCTGACTTTTCTTTTAGAAAATACACCCAGACATATCTGATGTAAGCATCAATTAACACCAGTATATACTTGCTGCCTCCGAGGCTTGGGGCTATAGTTGGTCCCATCAGATCCCCGTGAATGCACTCCAACGACTCTTTACTTCTAGTTTACGATTAATCAAATGGAAGTCGATGAGACTTACCAAACTGACATCCTGCGCAAACATGACCGTCTCCTTAAGAGGACAAGGCAGGCAAGCCCTTGACCAAGCACTTTACCGTCATAGCCTTCAATTTGTCCATTCCTATATGCCCCAACCTCTCATGTCAAATGGCTATGCTATCATTCTTCCTCATCTTATCAACAAAAGAACTTGTAGATAAAACGTACAAGTCCTTTGCTCTCCTCCCAATGTGAACAATATCAGCTTTTACGGATGATATATTTCGAAGAAATTTCACTTCTGTTGGACCAAACAAAACGTGATACACAGCGTCAACATCATTGGTCACAAAAAAGAGTTTATTTTTCATACCAGGCACGTGATATACACTCTTTAGAGTGAGTGACCCTCTATCACTGCCTATAGAGACAATCCCTTCCTTCTCGACTGTGTGAATTGTATCATCAGTGGTGATAATAGCATAATTACCTGAGTATGATTGCGATGAAGAGAATTTTGGCGCATCTCCAGTGAGGTGATGACCACACCCCGAGTCTACGATCCAATCCTCATGATAGTTGATAGGAGTAGAAGCATAAAGAGTAGCCGAGAAGGCTCCTCCCCAACCACCATCATCCTCCCCGACATCAGATTCCTCTTTCTCTACAGCATGCCCTGGCTGAAGATTAACTCTGCAGTCCCTTCTGAAGTGACCTAGCTTGTTACACATGTAACACCTGAGTCCTTCCTTCTTTCCCTCAGACTTAGGATCATAGCTCCTCTCCTGCTGACCTGAAGATGAAGGCCCATTGCCTCCAGAAGGCTTCTTCTTCTTCTCCCACTCCTTCCCCGAAAACAACACCTCGTTCTCTCCTTCTGAGATAGACACCCCCGCCATCTATTTTTCCAAGCTATCCTGCGATGCAAGAAGATTTTCCAACTCCAACAAGGATGGCTGATTTGCTCATCCCTGAACAGACGTCACAAAGGCGAGGTACTCCTTTCGCAAACATCGGATAATATGCCTCTTCAACTTCGCCTCAGAGATAGGCTCATCGAGGTCCAAAGCAGAAATCTCTGCGCAAAGGTTTTTCATCTTAAGAAAGAAAGTGGAGACAGGTAAATCTCCTTGAGTGACCTTCGCCAACTCATTTTCTAAGAATTGTAGTCGAGCTACATTCTTTCTGTTGAAAAGGCCACCCAAGGCCATCCAGATTTCAGCAGCTGATTTGCAACCAATGATGTGATCGAAGAGTTAAGGTGAGATAGCTCTCTTGAGAGTGAACTCTACCTTTGCATTTGTTCTCTTCCAAGACTTCACTTCCTGAGCATTATCATCAGCAAGAACAACTTCCTGAATATCATCTCCTCCAACCACCTCCCAGAGATCCTCACCCAAAAGATAGCTCTCCATACAAGACTTTCACTTTTTGAAGTTAGTCTGTGTTAGGAGTTCAATGTCGAGACCTCTTGCATATCCTACTTCCATGACACTAACACAGGTTACCTCTGCACAAGAGCAACAAAAACTTTTAGAAGATCACTGCTTAACCACTTCAACCTCCCTATGATATCATGTAAAATTTTTGATCTTAGAGTGAGCAGGAGTTATATCAACTAAAAGTTAGATCACAGCTAAACACACATGTAGCAACAAGAGTTCTTTAATGATGATAGCAGTCTTCTTACAAAGCGAGACATACATGATGAGACATGATTTCGCCAGTATGTAAAACCAACAGAACAAAAGAAACACAAGATAACAGCGGCCTAGGAAATCAGTCCATCGAGACCGCTACAGTCCGCGATTACAGTCCGTCAGACCGCCGAGATCGGCACACTGCACTAGCCTCTTGAACACAAACATAGTCCGTAAACTTCAGAATAAGACCGCCGCTTCAGAACTCTCCACAGATTGTTGTCCGCGAACTTCCCCAAGTCGTCAGCTAGAAGAAGAGCTGCTTCATCCTGTCCGCACAACCTGCACAAACAAGTTACTTTAGCAAGCCGCGTGATAAGAAAAAATCAGTCCGCAGATTCCAACGCGAGTTTGTTCTTACTGTTCTTCGATGGTTATGTTATCACCGAAGGGTCCTATTTATAGGTACGGAGAGAAATGTGGTCACCGCCCTAACTGATAGGAACACATCCCCCAGCCCGCAAACCACCTTCACCAGTCTTCCCAATCCGCTTGGACATGATCGGAAAATGCCTACAATACTCCTGGAGAATAATCAGTCTGCAACACTTGCGGACACAACACCATCTCGCAACAGACTACTAAGACTGCCAAGAACGCATCATCTGCGGACACTGCTCTAGCTCGCAACAGACCACAGAGTCCACCAAGTCCGCCAAGATTGCCGCAGGTAGGCAAGGCAGTAAAAGAGAGAGTGAACAAGACATCAGACCGCTAAGTCCGCAAAATCTGCGGACACTGCTCTAGTTCGCAACAGACCACAGTCCGCCAAGATTTATAAGGCATCCTCTAAATATAAAGCCGCACCGCAGCTCGCAAAGACCTGCGACCTCCAGTCCGCGCAGTTCGTGCAGTTCGCGCGGTTTGCCTGAGCAATCACTTACACTTCAACCATTTCAACAACAATAGTTTAGTTTGCCACTACCAGAGTTCACCCGTGCATGGGAGGTCCGAGAGTCGAGCTCGCCAAGACTTTTGCAGCTTGATGACTCCATTAGGGATCCCTGGACTGCCTTAGCATTTATTATAAAATTGAGAATAGTCAATGTTAGCACCTTCAATATAAGAGATGCCGATCTTGTCATTTTGGTTCCGTTTGGCACGACGGTGATGGTCGTAAACGCATGGGTTAAACCGTCATTCATTAAGAATCACCTAACAAACAATATCCGTTTGAACATAAATGTGGATCAAGTTTCTTAGGTGAACGTTAACCAATGTCAATTTAACCCCGTGTTCATTACCGCCACCACTGTGCACCGTTATTGTAAAACAGAGATTAGTCAACGTTGGCAAGGAACGGAGATCACAATCATGCGGTTGAAGCTGTGTCCGAAAATCTATGGAGCCCATTTACTAACATCGAACACATTGTGTTGTCTACAGTTTAACTCTTCAGTGTATATCCTTCCCAAGTAGTTCCTCTTCTTCCTTGATGGGTTTCCACAGAGAGCTGAAGTCTTCCTCCTTATATGGTTCTCCCCGGCTCTCTGATTGCTCGTGGAAAAAAATGTTGTTGAAAATGGTGAAGTGAAAGTGGGGGATTAGGTAACCTGGGCGACCTGTTCGCGCGGGCTATGCGGACAGGACTGACGGTTAGCCAGGTCGGCGAACTGTTGTAGACGGCTTGTTCCTTGGCGGCCTGGGTAGTCTATTTGCGCGGTCTGTGCAAACAGAGGCGGCGGCTAGCCAATCCGGCTTATGCTCAGCTGGCAGTTGGATCCCAGAAGGTAACCAGGCGGATAGCTTATATATCCGCGGAGTCCGGCAAGATGCGGATTGGGATGGAGCTCGGAAGACCGGCATGGCAGTTGTCTTGGTCTAGCTCTGGAGGTGCGGCTGGTGGAAGCTGCAAGGTTCGCCAGTTAGTGTGGACTGGTGCTGGAGTTCGCCAGGATTGGCGGACTGATGCCAGTGTCCGCCAGTAAGTGCGAACTGGCCCTTGTGGTCAGTGGTGTGGACTTTGTTAGTTCTGAACCGTCCATGTTGGCTCAGTTTGGCGTGATCGCGCGGTTAAAGCTCGGACTGCTTCTCAGTCCGCCAAGCTCAGCAGTGGTTGTCGTGTGCCTTGGTTGCGAGCTTTGGGAATGCGGACTGGAGTTGAGTCCGCAAGACGCACGGACTAGAGCGATGTCCGTTGATAGGGGACATGGTGTTGCTGTAGAGTTCTGCTGGTGGCAGAGTCCTGGCTTGGCCTTTGGCGACAAGGCGGATAGAGGTTGCTATCCGGCCTTGGTGATGCTACTTGGCTGGCTGGCTATCCTGCACAGGTCGTGGCGGACTGGCTGTGTATCCGCGGCTTGCAGATACACTTGGTGATCGTCATGGGCTGGGGTGGTTATCCTATCGGCTAGGGCGGTGACCACGCTTCTCATCGTGCCTATAAATAGGACCCCCTGTCACATCAATGACAAGCGAATGAATAGTAAGTGGACTCGCGTATAGTTGCTGCGGACTGGATATTTTATCCGCGTGGTTTGGAGGTTGATCGGGTTGTGCTATGAAGGTTATGCGGATAACGCTGGAAAGCCAGGAATTGGTTCTGACTGCGTTCAGGGACAGTGTTGACTCTGCGGATAACAATCAGCGGTTAACAACAGGTCGCGGGTTGCGACTAGGCGGTTTCTCTTCTGCAACTAGTTTCTCGATTCAATAAGTTGTCCGCTTCTGGCGGCCTGTTCAGTTCGATAGCATCAGATCGTGCGGTCAGACGGCTAGGCGACCTTGCGGTTAGGAGGCTTGCTGATTGACGAGTAGAGTTTTTTTCTTGCATTTGAATAACGGACAGTCTGTGTGGCTTGGTTTGCGGTTTGGCGACCTGACGGTTTATGCGGACTCCATAGTGCAGCAGTAGAGCCGGCGGCTAACTCCTTGAGTCCGTGCGGTTAGGTTTTGCCATGTAACTGTTTCTGCTTTCCCTTTGGTTACTTTGGCGAATCATGTCTCGCCTTGTAAAGATTGTTTAGTACACGATTCTTGCTCTTCTGGTTTGCATCTGGTTTATTTGGGCTCGGATAGGTTGAGTGTTCCTGCGCCTGGTTTCCCGTCTTCGCTATATCAAATTTCAACAAACGAAGAGGATTTTATAAGAACTTAAACGGCACGGGCCAAGCCCCTGTTAGAACTCTGCTCTTTCTTAAGGTCTGTTTGGCGTGGCATTTTTGCTCCAATAAATTTGGACACATTAAAACCCCTATCGTCTTAAAATATAAGATCGTCTATCATATGTTGGACCGCTTTTTTTAAAACAAAATGGTTAAAAAAATGTCTAGCCACTGTTTGGCATGGCTAGATTGCAAAAGTCTGCTTGAATATACTAAATTCTTGCAACCGCACACTCAGTGAATACTAGACTCTTTAGCGTGGCCTCCATGCGCGCTTCCTTTCATTCCCCTTTTAGGGTGATTTTGGACTCATTGAACGGGTGTGACTCACATGGTTGGGACGTATTGCTTTAATATTCTTGGTCGGAGTCCTACCGGTTTGACTCAAAAAAATCAGGGGGAATCCCGTCAAATGCACCCAAATTTTCGCGAGTCGAAATCCCCAAAGCAACAAGTCCGAAAATTTTTGTCCTTTATTACTTTGTCTTGGGGTTGTGGACTTCGAATTAGTTCTTCAAGTGCGCTTCACAAGTTCTTTTTTTGCGGCTTAAGAGTCCTTTTCGTTAGACCTGGATGCGTGCGCTGATCACATGGTGCCACTTGTGTTCGCTTTGTGAGTTGAAGGTTCTACGACACGGTGATTCTTGCGGTTGATTGCTCGTGCATCGCCCTTCCTTGTTATGTGGCACTTTCAGCGCGTTGCAGGAACATCATATCCTCCTGCTTTGTGTTTTGTGCGTTGCGTTGGTGCGGAAGTGTGTTGATTTTTCACGTCCCCCCTCATATGAACGCGCGAGTACGACACTGCGCATTAGGTTGAGCAGCTGCCGCGGGGTAGTAGAGCTTGGGGCGGATTCTTAGACGTGGCACGGAGGAACGTTTTGCCCCCTTGACTTGGTGTTGCAGAAGGACCAGTGAGTCTTTTCCTACTAGAAGATGCGGAAGGACTTGGTGTCCATTCTCGTGTAAAAGCATAGAAGGACTTGATGTCTGTTCTTATCAAAAGTTTTGACATAGCCTTTTATGGCGAATGTTGTTGATGACATCTGTGGCCTTAGGATGACTTAATGACACGAGCATTCACGATTGCAGAACACAGAGAGTCCTAGGGTCTTGGAGCGGAGAGATGTCGGATGGATGAAGGGCCCTAAGATGACTAGGGCTGATATTGAGTCGAGTTTGAGCGATTTTGGCTCGGCTCGAAATCGAAATTTTCGACTCGAACTCGGCTCGAAATCGAAATTGATTTCGAGTCGAGTCGGCTCGACTCGAAATGCCTCGATTCCGAGTCGGCTCGAAATCGAATCGAGTCGGCTCGAAATCGAATCGAGTCGGCTCGAAATCGAATCGAGTCGGCTCGAAATCGAATCAAGTCGGTTCGAAATTTAGTAATTTTTCGTTTTATTCCTAGTTTACTCAAAATAAAATTTGGTAACCTATACATTTAGCAAATGAAACACTTAAAGCCTTAATTCTTTTTATTTATGTTTAAATTTTGTTATTTTTAATCTTAAAATAAGAATATATTAATAAATACATAATTTTTTTAATTAATTCGAGTTGATTCGAATCATATTTTGAGCGATTCAGGGCTGGCTAAAAATCGACTCGAAATCAGATTCGAGTCAAATTGAATCGACTCAAATTAAATCGAATCAATATTAACCAATTCCGATTCAGCTCAATTTTCGACCGATTTTCGAGCGATTTTCGAGTTTCGAATAATATGCTCAACCCTAAAGATGACAGTTACGAGGGTAGGTCCTTCATGATAGGACGGGCGCGTCATTGCGCTTTGCCTTGCATTTGGTGACAGGTTCTGTGCAGTGCAATGGATGTGGGGGCATTCCGTCCCTTGAATAGGTGATGCCTCAAAATATGGTGTTGACGCCGGGGGATTACCCAATTGTATTTGTGATGTGTGCACACTTTGTATCTTGTGCTTTATGTTCCTTGCACGCCGTGCACTATCTTTGGAAATTGTCGTTGAGCGTCAATGTAGGGGACTTGTTGCTTAAGCATGATGAAGTGGAACATTTGCTCTCGTGTCTTGGCGGCGAGGATGGTCTCAGAGTCCGTTTTTACCAGATGACACATGAGGATTTGGGGTCCATCCTGAGGAGGGATTTTGATAAGTATTTTTGTTTGCTCCTGTCTTGAGGAGTAGAAGGACTAAATGTATGTTGATTTTAGGAGCTAGCGAAGAACCTTAGTTCGCGCGTGCTTCAGAAGGACTCGGGGTCCGTTTCATTAGAGGCAATGACAATAATTGTGAGCACTCTACTGGGTGGCAGTTGTCGTAGATAAGAAAGTTACTGATGGAAGTTGCTACAGATGAGTGTGCTGCCCGGAGAAAATTGCTATAAATATGAGCACACTGCCCAGGGTAATTGTTGTAGATGAGTGCACTGCCCGGAGGCAATTGTTGTAGATGAGCGTACTGTCGGGTTGTAGTTGTTGTAAATATGAGCGCGTTGCACCTGGGAAGTTGTTGTAGATGAGCGCGCTGTGCGGAGGCATATGTTCTAGATGAGCGCGCTACCGGGTGATAGTTGTTGTAAATATGAACGCGCAGCCCAAAGACAATTGTTATAAATGTGAGTGTGCTGCCCAGAAATAGTTGCTGTAAATATGAGCACGCTGCCCGAAGGCAATTGTTGTCGATGAGTGCGCTGCCGAGAGGCAGTTGTTGTAAATATGAGCGAGCTGTCTAGAGGCAGCTGTTGTAGATGGGCGCGCTGCCTAGAGGAAATAACTGTAAATATGAGTGTGCTGCCAAGAGACAGTTGTTGTAAATATGGGTGTACTGCCCGTAGACAGTTGTTGTGGATAAGCGCACTCCCCAGAGGAGGTTATTATAGATGAGCGCGCTGCCGAGTGATAGTTACTGTAAATGTAAGTGCACTGCCATGGGCAGTTGATGTAGATGCGCACATTGACTGAAGGCAATTGTTGTAAATGAGTGCAATGTTAGGTGACTGTTGCTGTAAATGTGAGCACACTGCAAAAAGGCTGTTGATGTAAATGTGAGTGCGCTTCCCAAAGGCAGTTGTTGTAAATGCGAGTATGGTGCCCGGAGGCAACTACTGTCAATGATCACACTGCCTGGAGGTAGTTGCTATAAATATGAGTGTGCTACCCGTAGGCTGTTGATGTAGATGGGAACGTTGCTTAGAGACAAATGCTATAGATGTGAGAGTTCTACCAAGTGGTCATTATTGTAGACGTGCACACTGCCCAGAGGCAGTTGCTGCAAAGTTGAGAATGCGCTGTCGAGAGACAGTTGTTGTAAATGTGAGTGTGCTGCCCAGAGGTAGTTGTTGTAAATGAGCGCGCTACCCGGAGGCAATTATTGTAAATGTGAGTGTTCTGCCCGAAGGCAGTTGTTGCAGATGAGTGCACTACCCATAAACAGTTATTATAGATAAGCGCACTGTCCGGAGGCAGTTGCTATAAATATGAACATGCTACCTAGAGGCAGTTGATGTAGATGCGAGCGCGCTGCCCGGAGCTAGCTGTTGCTGCAAGTTGATAGCGCGTTGATGGGCTCTAGTTTCTTGTAAATGTGAGTTTACTGCCCAGAGGTGGTTACTATAAATTGGCACGCTGACCGAAGGCAGTTGTTGTAAATGTGTGTGCGCTACCCGAAGTCATTTGTTGTAGATGAGCGCGTTGCCCAGAGGCAGTGGTTGTAGATGGGTGCACTGCCCGAAGACAGTTGCTATAAATGTAAGTGTGCTTCCCGAAGGCAGTTGCTATGAATGTAAGCGTGCTGCCCGAAGGCAATTGTTGTAGACCACCGCACAGCTTGGAGGAAATTGCTATAGATGTGAGTGCACTGCCCAAAAATAGTTGTTGTAGATGTTCAGAGATTCATTCTCGAATATCCGTAATGATATTCAGGAAATGATTGCAGTAATATTGAAAATATCGCACAAGTTTGAACTTGTGGCTTATTTCTTTAAAGAGGGGAAAAGGGAAACAGTTAAATTTTTTTGCTTGGGCTCTGCGTGTTTTAGGTGCGGGGAAAAGTCTTTGAGTCAGGGGTGATTGTTCTCAGGGATCCCCCCAAGCTTGCATAAGGTTATCTGTCTTAACGTTAATGTCTCCAAAAATTCTCCAATGAGCCCTTTGTGGTTGAGAAGCTCAATTTCTTCCTTCATGTGAGCACAATTTTCAGTTTTGTGTCCACGCCCGTAATATAAATCACAATACTGCGACAGGTTACCAATGTTTAGAGAAAGCAAGCTGGGCCTCCTAATAAAGGCGTCGTTGCTGATGGCAAGGAGTACATTCACCCAAGAGGTGTTGAGGGGATTGTAGTCTTGATGTGGACAAGTTCCTCGATCCTAGCAGGGGTTATCTCGATGCTCGTCGTTCCCCATGCGATCTCATGGTAGCTCCTAATTCCTCTTCCTCTTCAAGCTTCCTTTGAATTATAGCTGATGCGCTTCAATTGCCTCGTCTGCCGCAACTTGATCCTCGACTCGATGGATGAGTTCAAGGTAGTTGGGCACTGATTCCCTCATCAACATTGAGTGGAATTTTCTTAGTCTGAGACCTTCGAGGAAATACTGCTTCTGATCTCAAGGATGACCCCTAGAATCTTTCATGCCTCTACAGTGAAATGGCGGAAGAAATCCATAAGTAACTTTCCCTCGGCCTGTCGGATCCCCGAGAGATGCAAGGGGTCTCGAATGATTTGCCAGTTAGCGACAAATTGATTTGTGAAAAGTTGAGTTAATTCTATAAAGTTCTTGATTTCTCCCTCTATTAGAGAACGAAACCTGGTCCGAGCTTCTCTTTTCAGTGTTGAACTGTTGATGGGAACACTTGGCAAGAGAGCGGGTCTGGGAAAATGTAGATATGCATGATAGTTGCAAAGTGTCTAACGTGCTCTAGAGGGTCGTCCGTCTCATCAAATGTCCCGAAGTCGCGAAGCTTAAACCCGGGCAGAATGGGATGTGCCAAGACTTATGGAGCTAGTAGGGAGACGAGGTGGGAAGTGTATCACGCTTTCGGTGCCCCCGTGCCCGTATTCCTCCTAGTGTACAACATCATATTCGCCGAGTGGGACCCTCAGAAGATACGAAGGCCAGCGAGGGTCGTTTAGATTCGAGCGAGTCGAATAGGCGACTGAAGGTTGCCTCCCGGGCTCGCGTGGGACAAGGGGCGAGGAAGAGTAGGGGGAGAGTGGTGACACTTGGTTTGCACTTGCCCCATGCTTAAGTTAGGGGAGGGGGAGTGAGGCAATGCAGCCTGCACTCGCCCTCGAGTCAAGGAAGGCGGCGAGTGCGGTCTTCACCAAGCACTCGCTTCTTTAAACAAGTGGTTGACTCGCCCAGATGTAATTATCTAAGGAGACCATTTTGGTTTGTTATTAGTCCCTCTCGATAGTGGAGTTTTGCTGTTGGCAGACTAATTTGTGTTGCTTATAGTAAAACCAAAATGCGGGATTCCGTTATTTGCAGGTCGGCCTTGGAAAATTATAAATAGCCCCCCAAGGGCACCTTTGGAGGAGAGCATTTTTTTGTTTCTTCCACTTTTGGTTAGTTCTAGTTGTACTTAAGTGTTCTCCAAGGTGCCCAACTCAGCATTTGCTAGGGAGGGGAAGCTCTCTTCGATCTTTCGTATGTGCGGTGGGATCTCCTTGTTGCAGCTCAGGGTCTATTCCATAGTTCGAAGCCACCAGTCAAGTGCTCTTACTCTAGAGAATTAGGTGCAGGTTACCCCCTTGGGTTCAAACTCTTCTTGGAGCCGGTTTCAGTTCCAACATTTTTGGTATGATGAGCGTGGACCGTAGCCTGCATAAGAAAATCTTGAGGAAGTCCCACGGCTGGAGGTGAAGGGAAAGGGGACGACCTGGACGACTCACCACTCCCGGCGAAATTCGTCACAGTGAAGTTGTTCGAGGAGTTCAAGAGGGAGATTATGGAGACCCTGTATTATGCTTTCGCCACGCATGGCGAGTGCTTGGTGCCTCCAATCCCAGTAGACGCACCCCAGTCACTAGTCGAGAACGCTTCAAGTAGGCGACCTGGGAAGGAGGTGGCAGTCGAGTGCAGCGAGCGAGATCTAGCAAGGCGAGACCTGTTCCCCATCCCAACAAGTGCGGGAAGATCTGGCGAGCTGATGGTGAAAGATCTACCAGCTCGCCCCGCAAGGGGAGGAAGTCCTTTTAGCGAGATGATCATCTAGGCCCCAGTTCTGGAGGGATTACAGGAGCCGGAAATGTTTTACTATACCGGCAGAGATGACCCTATTCAGCACGTTCAGTGGTTTGAAGATGCAGTTTTCATCAAGCAAATGTTGGATGCTTTCAAGTGCCAACTTTTCTCCATTATGTTCAAGGAAAAGGCAAGGGACTTGTTCCACCAGCTCCATCCCAGTTCAATCTACTGTTTTGAGGATCTGCGTTGGAATTTCCTATTGTGATTTTCTACGTCAAAGAAGAAAAAAAGGGTGCAGAATTCTTGTTCATAGTCAAGCAAGGGGCAGAGGAGACACTATGAAACTATTTTGACAGATTCTAGGAGGAGGTTCTCCTAGTCTATGAGGTACCAGGGTATACCCTGATGATGACCTTTACATTGGGACTGTGTAATGGATTCTTTAGAATGGAGCTGAAGCGATAAACTCCTCTCTCCTTCATGGAGTTGATGGAGAGAGTGATAAAGAAAATCATGGGTGATGTAGCAAACCGGCATTCGCCAGAAAGTTGGCTAAGTTGGAGGAGAGCGAAGAGAAGGAGCATGGAGGACACAAAAAACTGTAGGTGAGGAGAAGGGATGAACTAAGAGGACATGGGTTCTAGGGACAACACTGAGGACAAGAGCAATGATGGGGATAGTAGGAGCTGATTAACCGGCCGATCGGGAGGCTGCAAGGAGGAGCTACTGAAGGATTGGGAAGAGGTTTTCAGGGTGGAGGGAACTTCAACAGAGGACAAGGATGGTTAAACCCCCCCAGGGCTTGAGACCGGTCCAAAGACCCCTCCTACCGCCACCTCAGCAAGTCATGTCTATCGGGCGAAGAGGAAGAGAGAACAAGAGGGAGGTTCCAACTGGAGGGGGAAGGGACAGAGCGGCATTGCCCTACTATGACTTCCATCAAGAGGATGGTCACACAACGATTATTTGCCCAGAATTCTTAAAGTTATGGAGGGCGAGATCCCAGCGTAGCAAGAGCAGCAGGTACAGATCAAAGAGGTGGTAGCGGGAGCAGGAGAGGAAGATAGATGTGAGGACTGAGCCAATGTGGGGACTCGAGGAAGGATCTGGGTAATTCATGGGGGTAGGGGTAGGGATTGAGGCCACCCACAAGTGAAGCCACCAAACAATATTTTAAAGAAGCGTTACCTCAACCTCCAAAATCCCACCCCTAGAGGAGAGGATTACCGTCTTGTCGAAGGATATGTCGAACTATGAGGACCCATTCTGTGACACCTTGGTGATCAAGATGGCCATAAAGAACTTCACGGTCTCCAGGATCTTGGTCGACAATGGAATTTCGGTGAACGTAATCTTCCAAAAAGCCTTTGATGAGATGAAGGTGGAGCCACAGAGGGTGCTGGCCTCAGACGAGCCACTGTTTGGGTTCTCCGGGGAAAGGAAAGAGGTGGAGGGGAGTAGGGCTCCATGTGACGTTGGGAGGAAAATCCAGGAACTGTCGGTTCATCATTGTTGATGCCCCGAGAAGTTACAACGTCATCTTTGAACGCCCCTCATTAGTGATTTTCGCTGCGTCCCTTCATCATTCCACCAGTGCCTTAAGTTCAGTAGTGGGGGAGTCCAGGTTCGGATCCTAGGAGAACCTAAGGTGGCGATACATTGCTACGTCATGACCTTCAACACTATTTTGTAGCAAGGCAATTGAAGATCATGTCATAGTTGTGCCGAAAGTAGAGGATGAAGTGGAGGAGGAGGTCCTCGCCCGAGGTGGGAGGATTTAGAGCAGGTTGGAGGAATACTCTCGGCTAGAGGTGATGGAGGACGGAGAAGGAGCGTGTCAGCGAAGGGCTGAGCCCAGAGGACCAGGAGAAAATCTTGGCATGCGTTCAGCGGAAGGTGGACATCTTCGTCTGGAGTGTTGCGGACAAGCCAGGCATTGATGCGGAACGACAAGGGTGATCTTAATGCAGGCACTCCTCATTTACATGGGCTCACCACCACTCTTAATGTTGAATATTGACTCTGAAACATGGAATTATTTTTTGTCAGTCATTACAATTCCAACAGACTCATCCTCAAGAAATTTCGAGCTCATTTGGACTTTTAAATGGATGTTGACACAAACACACACGCATGTATAAATGTCACCCTCTCCCCAATCATTGGGAAGAGGGTAACCGCAGCCCCCATCATGGGGGAGCGAGAAACCCCCGCCGCCAGACCGCCCTTGCGGCCACCCCGACCAAACGGCACCCAGGCTGTGCGGCGAGCAGGCCAGGTGGCCCCTTGGCCGCATGGTCACACCGACTGCGCGTCCGCTTCGGCCGCTAGGCAGAGCCTCCCAAACGACTAGGTCGTGCGGCCGCACCACATGGCATTTTTTCTTGAGTAACAAGCTCAAGGCTTCTTCAAACAGGCGTGAACGATTGATTTGAAAGCGTAATCCGGGCAAATATGTCATAGCGTTATCTGCGGCGAAGGTTCGCACGGCCATGGGCCGCGTGGCCATTCCCTTCCGTGGGGCCCTTTGCAGACCACATCGTCACTTGAACACAGGTCACTTGATCGCACCCGTCTCCACCCGGTCTTCTCCCGCCACATGGTCACAGTCATACGATCGTCCCGCTAGCCCTCCATCGCCTCTCTACGGCCACCTCTGCACCACCATCGTCAGGACCCATTATCTCCAAAACCACCAACTATAGGTGTGTGTATTGTAACGACCCTAACTGATTCAACGTGACGATGTCACGGCTTCGCTATAGGCGACGTTACCGGGCTGCAGCCCAAGCACCCCAACCCCTCTCTAGCCCTCCAGCGGGTTATTGGTTGCTACAGCTACCCTTTGATGAGTCAAACTCGATAGTCAAGCGTGCACCATAGGGACTTTCCAGGAGGTCACCCATCCTAGTACTACTCCATCACGAGCACGCTTAACTATGGAGTTTTTTCACTTCTCCTCACCAACTGAGCTGTCGCTCAATTGGTGATGAAGACTGTTGAAGGTGTCTTGTTAAGGAGGTGCTGGGTTCGAAACTTGACATGCTCAAAAACCTGCCGTGTTGAGAAACAAGCCGGAATGGGTTTGGGTGTCTGGACTGCAGTCCTGTAGCGGTGTTGTGGGGCGAGACAAGCTGCACAGTTACGCTGTGGGCCTCTGAGCTCTAAACACGGGCCGTTACATAAAAAGTGCACTTTTATTGTAACGACCCGGGATTTGGCCCATAGCCCCCCATGGCATCGTTATCGGGCTGCAGCCCAAGCACCCCAACCCCTCTCCCTCCACAGACGGGTTGTTGGTGGCCACAACCTCCCTTTGATGAGGCAAACTCGATAGTCAAGCCCGCACCACGGGGACTTCCGAACATTCTCGCTCATCTTCAGCTCATTTGATCTGAAGCAAGCCGTAGATTTAAACATTTCCTTTCGTATTTTTCATCTTCATCATTTGTTTACGTATTTCTCCAGCGAAAAAAAAGAATTTCGAAAAGTTGTACTCATCAATAAAAGAAAATTTCGATGATGAATTTGAAACTTTTGTAATACGTTAATTTTTATAATATTGTTGTTAAACTATTTGTTCATATTTTTTTTTAAAAAAAAATTTTAATTATTTTGATTTGCACGTAACAATTTGGTTTGCACATATAAATTTTTGATTCGCCCATAAAATTGATTTGCACCTATTCAAAATTAGTTTGCCCATAACAATCACCTTATAATATTCATGCATATGAATCGATTTAAAATCCACCTCATCATATGTCTATTTTTCTTATCAAAGAGCATTAATTATTATATATAATGACAGACTTTTAATTTATACTACAACAAATACACCAAATCAAACACAATAGAAAGAAAGTGTTGTGCCACCAAATTCAAAAATAGTGTTTTATGAGCATCAAACACAATATCATTTCATAGTTGTCTCACCTTCCTTGAAATGAATGTACGATTAGGTTCCATTTGGCGTGCTGTTTTTTTATCAGTTGAGTTTGGACAAAAATCACAAAATATTTGTTATGACAAACACCAAGGGAAAAAATGTTGAGCATTGATGAGATTTTCCCTGAAATTTTTGAACCAAACTGAAAAGAAATTGGACCAAGGACACGCGGGAAAAGCCAAACCGACTGGACAAGTCACGGGGGCGAAAACGCGCACCCCCAAGTCCCGGAAGCACCCGAGAAGAGGGCCAAGCCCGCACGCGCAGCCAGACCGCGCAGAGGCGCGCGGCAGGCGCGCGGCAAGCCTGCGCGGCCATCCCGCGCGGTCGCGCTCTGGGCAACCAGCGCACGCGTGCGGCCGTTCGTGGACAGCCCGAGCGATCGTGTGCGGCTCGCGACCTGCCCGCATCCAGTCCACGGATCCTCTCCCCGCGCACGTTGCCGCACCCCGCAGCAGCGCCCCACGCGCGCGATCCAGGTGAACAAAACGGAGGCTGCCGGCGGCGCGCGCGGCTAGAGCGGCGCGCACTGAGGCCGCAACGCACGCGGCGGACGCTGCCGGACACGTGCGCGGGGCGCTGCTGCGTGGGCACCCCGCCCTGGCCGCCTGAACCGCTAGGGGTCACTTTCGTCATTTCGCTAAATTTGGTGATCCAGGTGAACAAAACGGAGCGACGCAATTCGGCATTACAAATTTTTTCCCAGCGCAATTGCCGACGTATCCCTCCATAAAACTATAAATAGACTCTCAGGTCTTCATTTGAAGATAAGCAACTCTAGAGGCTAGAAAGAACTCTGAGGTTTTTTGGCGATATCGGGGACTTAGGTCGATCCTCCACTTAGGAATTTGCTTAGCTCCTCTTCTAGCGCAAAAGCTCCAGCAGGCATCAAGGTTCCGAGGACTTAGACAAATTTCTCGGCCAAAACGCTTGCATCGAGGTTCCGTGAACTTGACTAAATTTTCGGGCCGAAATGCTTCCATCAACACTCCAAGAACTTAGTCGATTTCCATCATTCTTATATTTTACGCTTGTAACGGAGAGGTGACCTGTCTCCCTCCGAATGATCATCCCAAAACTCTTATAAATTCCAACGAAATAGTGAATTTTGGCTCGACACAGATCCAGCCATGTCAAAAAAAGTGTTTTGTCATTTGCTGGTATTTTACTTTGGTTGTTTGCGCGCCCGGTCCGACTCCAAGCTAATGTGCTCCGATTCTCCAGACCGGGGAAAAACCGGGAGACCCGCAACATTTTGGTTCCCTATGTGAAAGTTTTTCTGAAACTCTGCAACAACTCTTTGGAAACAACACAAGCACTCCCCAACCAGCTGCAATGGAAAAAGGGGGCTCACCGGTCGCTGACCAAGCAACATGCAAGAAATCTGACAACCAAGCCTCTAATGACTATGCTTTCGACAACACGCCTCTCGCAAAGGGGGGCATGCATGCGCCTCATGGAGAAGGGGAGGAACGTCTATGCCAGATGGAAGAAAGCCAAACTCAATCACTCACACTCTTAAGAAAGTTACGCACCTCTCGCGCCACCACTCAGCTTCTGGGCTTGACAACCCACCCCCGCCAACTTGGATCATGCCATGGCCAAACGATTCACCTATGAGAACCGGCCATACGCAAACAGAGCCCGCTAGCGCAGCCAGCTCAGTGCGACTTGTCCCTCCGACGAAAGAGTTAAAAACTTATCAATCTTATTACCGTACGAAAGGAGCAGGCCTCAACCCATAATCTCAAAGGATTGTACGTGAAGACATTCGAAGCATAATGGTCAAAGAGCACAAACAAGACAAGCGGCGGGCCATTCTGGCCTACACATTGCCAACCGCCTTCAACCACCAGAATTCATCAACAGAAACCCAAAAGAAACCAAAAGAAAAATAAGAGACACGACACACCGAAATTGTTCAAGAGGAGTGACAGACCTCCTGGTGAATCCCTTCATGCTAGGGGGAATTCCCACCATCAAGCTTTTACGCCCCTCAATACCTCATGAGCTAACATACTCTTCGTGATTCAAGGCATTGGGGCACTCTGTAAGCTTAGACCGCATGCTAAAAATGCAGGCGACCAGCCAAAATACTGTGAATTCCACCGTGGACAAGGACACGACAAAAAAAATTGTTCTAAACTAAAGGAAGAAATCGAACGTCTCGTCAAGCAGAGTCGGTTAGAGAGGTTCTTACAGAAGCAAACACGAGATCGATCGGCGAATTGAAGGGCCTGTCATCCACTCACTAGGAGGGGATGAAGAGCAACCCCTAAGGCCATCATCCTAGGAGGAAGGTCCATATCTAGCATCATATCTCTACCCGCGCTTCCACGTTGCTTTGTCAACTTTACTTTTCGCAAAATACTGCAAGATCATGCCCATGGTCGTAACTAATAATTTTTGAAGCTTTCCATGTCTATAGAGGGAAAACATCTTCCTCATTGTCGAGACTACAAATGTGCCTTATCCAAAAGAAAGGATGTCCACAGTTCCTGTCTTCTAGCAGTTCACTCACAGTACCTGCCTTCGGGCAGTACACTCATAGCGCCTGTCTTCGTACAGTGTGCTCACAGCACCTGCCTTCGAATAGTGTGCTCGCAATACCTTCCTTCTGGCAGTGCGTTCACAACAACTACCATCGGGTTGTGTCCTTGCAGCACCTGCCTTCGTACAATGCGCTCACAGCACCTGCCTTTTGGCAGTGCGATCACAACACCTGCCTTCACGCAGTGCGCTTACAACACCTGCCTTAAAGTAGAGCGCTCACATCACCTGCCATTGGGTAGTGCGCTCACAATACCATCCACCATGCAGTGCGCTCACAACACCCTCCACCATGCATTGCGCTCGCAGCACCTGCCTTCGAGTAGTTCTCTCTCAGCACCAGCCTTCGGGCAGTGCGCTTATGACATCTGCCTTCAGGTAGTGCGCTTTCAACTCCTCTTAGGCGAGATGAACAAAAGCCCTTATGCGCCTTCTTGGTGAGACGGACAAAGGTTTTTCTGCACCTTCCATGCGATATGGGAAAAGGTATGTCTATTCCTTCACTTGGACGAACCCCGAATCTCTTGAGACACGAACAAACAAAAGTTCTACGCCACCTCTACTCGGACGGGCCCCGGTCTTCCTGAGGTGCGAACGAACAAAGGTTCTTCGCCACCTTCACTTGGACGAACCCTAGTTATCCTGAGCCACGAACGAACAAAGGTTCTTTGCTTTTGGATGCCTAGTTTGGATTTGGGCTAGGTTCATTATTAGAATGTTTGACCCACCTTGTATAGCCAGGGTCAATTCTGCCAGTCCTAGAGTAGGCTAGTCATTAGAATCAATCTTCATGGACCAGCCTGCAGTGGAATTCAAGAGACTCAAGACTTAGAAGAATTCAGAGTTCAGATTATCAGTTCGAAGTTCTTCGAACTCAGCTCGACGATCATGGATCTCAGATCGACGAACTCGGAGTTCTTTCTCTAAGTTGAGCTCGACGATATTCGAGCTCAGGTCGATGATTTCTTCCTCTAGACAGATTCTTTGGTCGACGATCTTAGATCACAGATTTATCAAGATATTTCCAGATTGATGTTCGCTGAGCTCAGGTCGACGAACAAGATTTCTCAGCTTGATGAACTTGAAACTCCGGTCGACGAAATCTGCCCAGAGGTCGACGAACTCTATCCCGAGTCAGAATGATAAGTTTTTCCATATCTGTCCCTCTATTCAATCTATTCTTTGGCAATAATTCTCTGAGTAATTAATGATCATATTCTCAAGAATATAGTCATTCATGGCAGCATTAATTATGGATTTCATCAGAGTTAATTACTTGCTTATTTTATTGGGACAGTTGGGGAAACTCATTAAAGATTATATTTCAGCTGTTTCATTCTCCAGAATCCAATCTACAATTAATGCTTGCAATTAATAATTCAAAAGAGAATTAGACAACAGGATATAAAAGAGAATTTTTCAGACAGCTCAACAAAAAAAGACAAGAGTACACACAGGAAACAATACAGAGAACATAAGAAGTATTACAGAGAAGAGAAACAGAAATATACAGAAGAATATCTGCTTCTTCTCTGTGTAGAAAACAATCAGTTTTCCCTTGATCTTACAGAAGACTGAAGAAGAACATCAATCATATATCAAGAGTCTTCTTCAACTTTTACACCAGGAATCTTCAAGGACAACAACTCTTAGATCAGTCTGCTAGTTCCTGGATCTCATAAAGACAAGGTTGAAGACCTACACTCTGAGCAAAGCTCCTGTCTTCCTGAACCATTCAACATTTCAAGGGGAGCTTTGACAACAACAATCCACTAGTCTTCTCTGTTGTATAGAGAAAAGAGAAGAAAACATCACCTTTCTTAACATCCTGTACAAAGGGTTTATTAACTCCCTTCAAAAGTTTCTTGTTAGTTTTTGGGCACCTGATCAAAATCCTAAAGGGTTGTGAGATCTCCCTGCAAATAGATCTTATGGTGATAGGGCACCTGAGCAAAAACTTGTGGTGGCAGTCACCTAATCAAAAACTTGTTAGTGGATTCCTACCAGGGTGGTAGAAGAGTGGATGTACCCAGATTTGGGGAACTACTATAAAATTTCTTGTGTTGTCTGTATGATCATTCTTTCTTTGTTTTGTTATGCTGTGATAGTGTAGCTTAGCCTAGTTTCTATTTCATTTCTATACTACTACTATTATCACTAATTTCTCTGATATTATTTAAAAACAGCCAAAATTTTTAAGTTACCCTATTCACCCCACCCCCCCACCCCTCTAAAGTAAATCATGTCTATCCCCTATCTTTCATTCGCCCCTCCACCTGGACGGACCCCGGTCCTCTTGAGGCGCAAACGAACAAAGGTTCTTTGCCACCTCCACATGGACGAACCCCAATTCTCCTAAGGCACGAGCAAAGGTTCTTCGCCACCTCCACTTAGACGAACCCCGTTTCTCCTAATGTATGAACAAAGGTTCTTTGCCACCTCTACTCGGACAAACCTCGGTTCTCCTAAGGAACGAACAAAGGTTATTCGCCACTTCCACTTGGACAAACCTTGGTTCTCCTAAGGCACTAACAAAGGTTCTTTGTCACCTCCACTCGGACGAACCTCGGTTCCCCAAGAAATAAACAAAGATTATTTGACACCTTTACTCGGACGAACCCCGATTCTCCTAAAGCGTGAATAAACAAAGGTTCTTCGCCAGCTCCACCTATACGAACACTGGTTCTCCTAAGTCACGAGTGAATAAAGATTCTGCGTCACCTCTATAACGACCTCCCAACACACAGCTCGAAAGGACGACTGCTGACACCGCCAACACCATGCTCGAAAGTATTCAACCTCAAATAGGTATGCAGACCATACACCCCAACCCCTCTCCAACCATGGGCGGGTTGTTTGTGGCTTCAGTCCTCCCTTTAATGAGAAGTGATCCAGTTAAACACCCCTATGAGGACTTCCCATGAGGTCACCCATCCCACGACTACTACAGCCCAAGAACGCTTCCATCGAGGTTCTGTGAACTTAGCCAAATTTCCAAGCAAAAATGCTTCCATTGAGGTTCCGGGACTTGGCCAAATTTCTAAGCCAGAACGCTTCCATTGAGGTTCCGTGAACTTAGCCAAATTTTTAGTCTGTAACGCTTCCACCGAGACTCCAAGAGCTTAGTCTATTTCCATCATTCTTATACTTTAGGCTAGTAACGGAAAGGGTACTGTCACCCTCCAAGAGATCATTTCAAAACTCTTGTAAACCTCAATGAAATAGTGGATTTTGACTCGACACAAAACCAGCCACGTGATTTTTCACCCTTTCCGAGTTTTCCACGTTAAAAAAGTCTTTTGTCATTTGTTGTTGTTTTACTTTGGCTGTTTGCGTGCCGGATCCGACTCTGAGCTAAGGCGGTACAATTCTTCGGACCGGGGAAAAACCGGGCGGCCCGCAACAAAAATAAAAGTGGATGGATTTTCCTAGTTGAAGTTAGGTGCTAAAGAACGACGGTTCATAATCACCTTGTTCATGATCGTACCACCACTGCCGTATCAAACCTCTTCCTCATTTTCTTTGATGTCGAATGGCATTTTTACACCTTCGTCTTGCATTGTTTCAAGATATTAAGGCTCAGCTTGACATGACGGTCGTTAACGTGGTGGTTATGAACCGTCGTGTTTGAATGCCCGACCTCACATAAGGAACTTCATGTACTTGTTATGTAAAAACCTAGTTTTCTTTTCTTGGCGCGAAAAAATGTTGTTGTGTAAAATATACATTCTGTTGGATCCAAGTTAGATTTGGGCTAGGTTCACTAAAATTAGGTTATGTATGACCCTCCTTGTATAGTCTAGGGTCACAGGTCTTCATTAGATTTAATGGTAAGTCAACAAGTCATATTGATCAGACCAAGCCCTCAAAAGACTTAGAAGATTGCAGAAATCAGAACAAGGTATAAATTTCATGTTGAAGAAGTCATTCGACGAACTCTGAAGAGAGATTGACGATCTTCGTTCTCAGTTTGACGATCTCAGAGTCACATCTTTGAATTAAGGTCGACGAAAGTTGGACTGAGTTCGACGAACTCTTATCTTCTATCAGACCTTGAGTTCGACGATCTACTATCTCTGTTCGACGATCTTGGAGCCCAGTATGGAAAGCTGTATTACAGTTCAAAGTTCTCAGGGCTCAGCTCGACGAAAGAGAGGTTGAGTTTGGCGATCCATGATCTCAGATCGACGAATATTGCCAGTTCAACATTTCCTTCTTTGCAGTGTTTCAGATTTGATTTGACTTATTTTATATCTTATTATCTCTGAGTAATTAATGCTTATATTCTCAGAATATAGCCGTTCTTATGGAAGCATTAATTACTAGTTTTCACAGAGTTATTATACAGCTAATTCTTAGGACAGTTAAGGAATTCTTTTATTGCTCTTCTAGCCGTTGTCCAAGTTCCAAGATTTTAACAGTAAATCAAGGCAATTGAATTCAAATTAAAGACCAATTTTACTGCAGAGAATATAATCAAGTTTGTGAGACAAATTCAAAACATTATATCAAGACAGACGAAAAAAATTACAAGTTCTGCTCTGTCATTCTTCAAGTGTTCTTCTTCCAGCAAGCTCTCAGAGACAATCAACTGCACTTGTCTACAGTCTTCTGGAAAATCTTTTCAAGAAGACCTACTCACCCTGCAAAGCTCTTAATCTTCCTGAACAAAAACTTCATCTCAGGGGGAGCTTTGACACCATCAAAAATCCACAAATCTTCTCAGTTGTTTTGAGAAAAGAGAAGACAACAGATAGTTTTTATCTTTCTTCACCCCCACTGTACAGGGTTTTAACTCCCTTCAAAAGTTAGTCTGGTTCACAAGTCACCTTCCAAAAGACTTGAGTTTGGTTTTTGGGCACCTAATCAAAATCTCAAAGGATTGCAATATATCCTTGCAAATAGATATTGTGGTGGCAGTCACCTGATCAAAACCTGTAGTGGATTCCTACCAGGGTGGTAGAAGAGTGGATGTACCCAGTTGGGGAACCACTATAAAATTCTTATGTTGTCTGTGTGTTTGCTGTTTTCTTTTTGTCTTGTGCTGTGGTAGCTTAGTGTAGCTTTTCTTTGCTTCTGTTAACTTCTCTTAGCTGTTTCTATATCACCTATTTTATCACTTAACTTTATATTTGTAAAAAGTTGGAAAGGAATTTTTAAATAACTCTATTCACCCCAGCCCCCTCTAGAGTTAACCAGAGATTACTCTCCCTTTTCTTTCAATTGGTATCAGAGGGAGGTTAGTCATTTTAACAGGCTAACACCTGGACTAACCAAGATCCTAAGATAATCTCTGATTAAATCTTGTTCCTTTCATATTTTATATCGTGGCACAAAATAAGGATTATGCTAGCACCAGACCTCTAGTTTGCAACTAAACAAAGTTTGCCATCTAGAGGGCAAGAATAAAACTCTATATGAACTCTATTGATAGAAACATATTCAATTCAATTTTGACAGTACCACCAACTTTAGTGGCCTCCACTCCTTCTACTTCAACAAATCTGAGTGTTGTTCCACCTCAAGTTTGGATAGATACACAGAGGAAGGCCAAGATTGCAGATTCCAAAGCCATGAACATCCTAACTCAGACTATGTCTGATGATATATTTCAAAAAGTGGTTGAGTGCACTTCAGCCAAAGCCATCTAGGATTCTCTAAATTATATGATGGCTGGATCTGCTGATGAGAGAAAAGGATAGGAGATCCAATCTCATTTCTCAATATGAGAACTTCAAGAAGGATGAAGCTGAGTCAGTGAGTGATATGTACAACAGGCTTAGTTCAATCATCAATGAGCTAAATACCTTGGACAAGGACATCACTCTAACAGAAGTCAATGATAAAATCCTCATTTGCTTCCCTAGCACATTGGATTTAAGAATTTGGCCAATCAGAGAAGCCAGAAGCATGATAGAAATCTCTACTGAATCACTTCTTGGAAAGCTCAAATCCTATGAGCAATTAATGAAGACCAGAGAAGCAACAGCTGAACAGAAGACTCCAACACCTGTCAGGAAGTAGCACAACATTGCATTCAAGGCTACTAAAGAATCTGAAGGGACTCTAGTTAATGAGGAACTGATGATCCTCTTTGCCAAATGATTCTTCAAGATGGCAAAGAAGGACTTCAAAAGAAAGTCATCAAGGAAATATGATAAGCCAAGGTATGACAAGACTCCATCTAAAGAAATTATTTGTTTTGGATGCAGGAAGCCTGGACACTTCATCTCAAATGTCCAGAAACTCAGAAGAAGGACAAGAGAAGAGAAAAGGATTCTAGAAGAACACTTTATAGCAAGCCCTCCTCCAGCAAACACAAGAGGAAGGAGAAAGGGTTTGTTGCAGAAACCTGGAGTGATACTGAGGAAGATTCATCATCCTCCAGCTTTAGTGATGATGAAGAAGAAGAGAAGGTAAAGGAAGTTTGCCTAATGACAATAGATAATTCCAGCAGTCAGTCAGAGGCTGAAGCTTCAGAAGATGAAGAAGCTCTATCTGCAGAGGACTAGGTAATAGTATCCTATGACTTTAATTCAGAAGAATTTAAAACTGAATTTAAAAATTTGTGCTTAGATCTAATAGGCTCTGAGAAGGAAATCAAACTTCTTAGAGAAAGATTAACTGAAGAAGATGAGTACATTAATGAAAATGCTAAACTCATAGATGAACTTAACTCATTAAATGAACAAATTGTTTTCTTAAAAACTGAATTAAGCAAAGTAAAGAAATTAGAAGAATCTCTTAATGGTAGAAGCTTACAACTGTAATACATAACTAGTACTCTAAATGCTAGGGCAAATAACAGTAAACTAGGACTAGGTGCATCATCTAGTGAACCACCAATTATCCAGAAAAACATCTTATCTCAACCTGTAAATTTAATTTAATATAAGGGTAAGAAAAATACAGAACAGGTAGAGAAAGTTAATAAAGTACTAAAACAAATTGAACTAAAGAAGAAGAGACAAGCTCAGAATAATAAGTCTAAACAGAAGTTGTCAAACCAAGATCGACGATCACAGTATTATTCATCGAACGTCGATCGACGATCTCTGAACCCAGAGTTTGGGTTTAATTACTCAGCAAAGGGAGATTGATGATACCATCAAACTTTGTCGAGCAGAGATCGATGATCGTGGAACACAGATAGTAGCCAGTATTATTCTGTGAACCGAGATCGACGAGATCAATACTGGTCGTCAAATACAGATCGACGATCTCAATATAAATCGTCGAACCCAGATCAGTTTTACCAAAACTATAACGGTAATAAAAATCTTAATAATAACCAGAAATCAAAATCTGTTAATCCATTTTCACATTGGGTAATTCCACATAGAAAACTTTACCCCTTAGGTTATAAATGTCAACCTGAATGTTCTTACATTTCAAGTTTTTCTTATGAAAAAATACATGGACCCAAGGTGACCTGGGTCTGGAACATCTAATCTACTTCCTTGCAGGTGAAGAACTATCCTATCACTCAAAATAAGTGGTATCTGGATAGTGGGTGCTCAAAGCACATGACTGGATGCAAGGACAGACTAATCAATTTCAAGGAAAAGCTAGGTCCAAGAGTGATCTTTGGAGATTCCAGCTTTGGATAAACTGAAGGCTATGGAGACTTCAACAATGGAGCTGTCACCTTTAGAAAAGTGGCATATGTAAATGGTTTCAAACATAACCTAATATCCATAAGTCAGTTATGTGATGCAGGTTATCAGGTTTGCTTTACTAATTCCAAATGTATTATTTCTTCAAATAACCAAACTATTTTAACAGGATGTAGACAAGGGAATATTTACCTAGTAAACTTTAACTCTGCTAGTTCAGAACTATGTTTGTTCAATCAAGTTAGTAATAACAATATTCTATGACATAAGAGACTAGGTCATGTTAACCTTAAGAACATCTCTAAGCTATCTAGGGACAACCTTATCAGAGGATTGCCTTCTAGCCCCTATAAGAAGGAAAGCTTATGCAAGGCTTGTCAAGAAGGCAAGCAAACTAAAAATAGCTTTAAGTCAATTAATAAGAGTGACTAACCTAAGATTTTGTACTTGCTACATATGGATCTCTTTGGACCCATTGTTGTACAAAGCTTAGGAGGGAAGTTTTACACTCTAGTTATTGTAGATGACTTCTCTAGATTCTCTTGGGTGTTCTTCTTGAAAAACAAGTCAGATAACTTTAAAGTCCTTACAGACTTTCTTAAGAGCATAAGGATTGAGTATTCTACTCCAGTTGCATTGATCAGAAGTGATCATGGTACTGAGTTTGAATCTCTTCCCATGTAAAGATTCTGTGAGGAGAAAGGTATCAAGCATTGTTTTTCTGCTCCTAGAACTCCTCAACAAAATAGGGTAGCAGAAAGGAAAAACAGAACCCTCATTGAATCTGCAGGAACATTGCTTGTGGGTGCACACATGCCCCTATCCTTTTGGGAAGAGGTTGTGAGCACAACAAACTATGTGTTGAATAGGAGTTTGATATACAAACTTAGGGGTAAGACCCCCTATGAATTACTCAAAGGGAATAAACCTAAAATTTATTACTTTTAAATCTTTGGGTGTAGATGTTTCATTCATAAAAATAATAAAAAACACATTAGAAAATTTGAAGCTAAACCTACAGAGGGAATTTTTCTTGGATATTCCCAAGTTAGCAAGGCTTATAAGATATTCAATAAATCATCTTTAAAAATAGAAGAATCTGTACATATTTCTTTTGATGAAGCTAACATGTATTATAAGGAGAAGGATTCTTCTATCTCAGATTTATTGCAGGTACCTCACTTGTGTTAGAAATTGGGTGAGCTAAACCTTACACAAAAGGTCATATCACATCCACCTCCACAAGCTGATGAAGATAGTGAAGAAGAAATTTTTGAAGTGGTTGAACCTCATCCAACAACAGACATTATTCCATAAGAGGAATTAATTCCAAATATTATTGTTGAACGATCTCCACCCACTGATCTTATCACACTAAGGGATCACCCTAGATCTCAAGTGATTGGGGACATGTCAGCAGGTGTATAGACAAGACATCAACTCAACCAAGATGTGATGCATGCATGTTTCCTCTCTCAAGTTGAGCCTCAATCCATAAATGATGCAGCGCTAGATCCCCACTGGATTATTGAAATGCAAGAGGAGCTCAATCAATTTGAGAGATGCAGAGTGTGGGACTTGGTTCCAAGGACCAAAGGCTATCCAGTAATTGGAACCAAGTGGGTATTCAGAAACAAACTTGATACCCAAGGTGTAACTGTGAGAAACAAGGCTAGGCTTGTTGCTCAAGGCTATAGGCAAGAGAAAGACATTGATTATGATAAAACTTTTGCTCCTATTGCAAGGCTAGAAGCAATTAGGATTTTTCTTGCTTATGCTGTTTTTAAGAAGTTTAAAGTCTACCAGATGGATGTCAAGTGTGCTTTCTTGAATGGAGAGCTAAAGGAAGAGGTTTATGTTGAACAACCCCCAGGTTTTATCTCTTCTACGCATCCCTCATATGTTTTTAAATTGCATAAAGCTCTCTATGGTCTAAAGCAAGCTCCAAGAGCTTGGTATGAAACCTTAGCTAGTTTTCTTTTAGAACACAAGTTCTCTAGAGGCATTGTAGGTATGACTCTTTTTACTAAGTTGCATCATGTTAAAATTTTGGTAGTAAAAATATATGTAGATGACATCATTTTTTGTTTTACTGACCCCAAACTATGCAAAAGATTCTCTGATCTAATGCATTCAAAGTTTAAGATGAGTAGCATGAGAGAGCTATCATACTTCCTTGGTCTACAAGTAAAGCAATTCCCTGATGGCATATTCATATCCCAATCTAAATATGCAAATGAGCTTATTAAGAAATTTGGAATGGTTGATGCCTCATCAATGAAAACTCCCATGGCTGCCAATGCTGTGATTGACTCTGATGAACATAGAAAACCAGTTTATCAGACCAAGTATAGGGCTATTGTTGGATCCCTACTTTATCTTATAACAAGTAGACCAGACATCATGTTTGTTACATGTCTTTGTGCTATGTTCCAAGTGAGCCCTAAGGAATCTCATCTTATTTTGCTAAAAAGGATTTTAAGATATATAAAGGGTTGTCCTAATCTAGGACTCTGGTATCCAACAGAGTCAGCATTTAAGCTTACTGGATTTTCTGATGCTGACTATGCTGGATGTAGACTGGATAGGAAAAGCACATCAGAACATGTCAGTTCCTTGGTAATAGGCTTGTGTCCTGGTTTTGTAAGAAGCAAACATCTGTGTCCACATCAACTATTGAGGCTGAATACATGGCAGCTGGCAGCTACTGCTCACAGATCTTGTGAATATAAAACCAACTCCTAGATTATGGTTTAGATCTAAATAATTCAACCATATTCTATGATAGTGTCAGTGCTATATCCATAACACATAATCAAGTGCATCATAGTAGAACAAAATATATAGATATAAGGCATCATTTCATTAGAGATTGTGTAGACAAAAAGAAAATTAATCTTGTCTTCATTTCCACTAATTTACAGAGAACAAACATCTTCACCAAGCCATTGGATGAGAGGAAACACCTGTTTTTCTTAAATCAGTTAGGAATGATTAATGGAAATGAGAAATTTTAAATTTTGTCTGCAGTCGACGATTTGTTGACAGTTCGTCGAACAGAGATCGACGATCTGAAAACTTCTCGTGAAGAGTGCATCGAACGGAGTTTGACTATCACTTCTTAGTGAAACAGTTTTCGTCATACGGAGATCGACGATCCCTGCTTCAGTGAATCGATCGTCGAACGAAGATCGACGATTTATTCATCTTATTCAGACTGAGATCGACGAACTCATTTTCTATTAAAATATTTCGTTGAACTCAAATCGAAGATCTTTCCTTTTTCGTTGGACGGAGATCGTCTTTTCGTATTCTAAAGACCTTATAATCTAAGTCTTAGACGAAATCCGTCCCGCGCTTTCTATTTCCTTTGCACTTGATCTTTGTTTCTCTGTACATGCGATTTCCATGGCGATTTCAGCGACAACTCTTTCAGGAATGAAGTTCGATGCTGGTTTCGATATTGACATGGACTCGTTCAAACACAGTGATCAAATCCATTAGGATATACTGTTATTGTTCTATGAGCTGTAACTCTAGAAATTCATGACTACCAGGATAAAGCTTCCAGTAGCAGAAATCAAAGAATGGGTTTTCACTTCGTCATCTCCTGACGCTCAAACACTAGTAGGCATTATATCTAGACAGGAGGTTTTTCTGACTCCTGAAATTTTATCTGAAATTTTTGGATTTGTTAATGGAAACGATGATTTGAGATGGACTCCACAGAATTTTCTGATATGCTTACAAGGATGGGTCACTCTGAGGAAAACCCTAGTAAGCTGTTGAAAAAGAACTTATCTGTTCAATACAAGTTCCTTGTTGATGTGGTGGGCAAGGTACTGCTTGGGAAGCATACCTCTCATGACATATAACCAGGCACCAGTTCTTGCTAATGAGTGCCCTGGTAAATAAGAAATCATTAAATTGGAGTATTATTTTGTTTGAATTAATCAAGAAGAAAAACAATAAAAGAGAAGTTTGTTTTGGAAGAACTTTGGGCATTTTCCTCCATGAAAAATGTCCCCAACTATTGATCTCTCCAATTGTCTTCATTAATGCTTCCAAGAGACTGACCCCAGTTCTCTTTGGAAAGTGGGAGAGGATTATCAGCAAGCCCTCAGGGGCCTCCTCTTCCTCAAGGACTTCTGAGGACACCAGGACTCCAAGAGTCACTTCTCAACCTACTAAAGAGGCACCCGAAATTCCTCCTCCTCCACCTTCTCCCAGACTACCTTCATCTCCAAACCAACAACAACCTTCTTACACAGTCATTTCCACTCCAAACATCATTTCCACTCCATCTACATCACTACCTCAATCCCCCTTACCTAACTACCTTCAAGACATTCCACCTACTGCTTCTATATCTACTCAGATATCACCCACATTCAATCTCCTCACATCTCCAACACCATCCCCATCTCCAGTACAATCACCAATTCCTACTCCTCCACAATCTCCACTTTCTGATAATATTCTTATGGATATCATATCTGACATCCCCCCTCTCACTCCTCCAGTCATCCCATCCACATCTACCATCATCCCTCCAATTATACCTTCCACTCCATCAACCTCATTAAACATTTGTACTTCTTGTGGTATCACCACAACTTCTCTCCCAGCATCAACATCTGATCCATCTTCTATCATCTCTCTTATCACTCCCACCATAAAATCTCTCATAGAGGATGCCATTGCACCTCTTATTCTTTCCATTCAGACTCTCACCAATCAACTTGCTTCTATTTTTGGCCCTTCTTCATCTAGGGGCCTGGCATCAGACATCCCTGATATCAGGCAGGGGGAGATGTTCAATGAAGAAGTCCCCCTTCTAGCAGCTACAGCAGAAATAACAGTAACTACAGAGACAGCAACAACAACAACTACAGCAGCAAAAATTGTTGATATTGTAATACCAGATGCAAAGACTGCAGATACAGAAGATTCCTTGGTTATTCTTTCTGGAGATTGCTCTATCTCTCCAGCAGTTGAACTAAATTCAGTTCTAGTTCCTTTTGACATCTTGTATAGAAACATTCTTTTCTTTGTTTCTCCTAAGTTTTGCACAGACATCATCTGCTATACAGCTCTAGCAAGCTCAACAACTCTTCAGGCGATTAAATACAGTTTTGTTACTGATAGGGTTATGGAACCTAAAGGCCCAACCTATGTTATGGATGTTAGTCCTATACCAAGCCTAAATGATATAATTGATCAAGATGTTGCAGAAGAGCTGAATGAATTTCTTTTAACTGATCAAGAAATAGAAGACTCTCAGATGCTTACAGAGATAGCTGCCTCTCCTGTAGATGTTCATCTTCCAGTTCCTTCTCAGGCTGAAAAACATATTTCTAAGGAAACTTTAAAAGAAATAGATGTCTATATGACAATCCCCAAAGTTCCTTTGAAGGTTACACATAAAATGATTCAAATGATTCTGCTAATTCTAAGAAGAAAACTATCAAGAAGAGAAAGGCTGTTCCAGGGCTGCTCCTAAGCCAAATTTCAACAATAACACTCCCTATTATATTTTGCAGAAAATAACTTTATACCCAGGGATGCCCCAATGGATGTGGTTGTCTAAGAATGATCAGAAAGAAAGGAAGAAGAGGAGAAGGTACAGGTCTCCTCCTAGGCAGTTCAGGAAAGACCCTCCTCCTCCTCCTCCTCCCTCTTTAGGCACTTCTGGAAATATCACTCAGAGAGCTTCTCCAATGACCAAGACTTATCAAAGGAAGTCAAGGCATGGCAGTCAGCAGACTTCTTCAAGCCATCCTCCTCTAGCATCTTCCAAGAGAGCTCCTACAGATGAACCAAAGCAGGACTCTAGTACAAAAAGGCTAGAGTCTCCTCCTATTCCATTTGTAGATCCAGAATAAGAGACTTTTGCTAAAATGGCTAGATTTCATGAACTTATAGGACTCTCTCTCATTAACAAAGCCAAAGCTGAAGGCAAGGATCCTTCTTAGTATTCTACAATGTCATCCTTCAGGAAAGAAGAACTGACCAGGTATGCTAAAGCTAATAAATTCTTTAATGTTGATGACTATATGAAACTACATCCAGAGGATGTAGTGCCCAGAACAACTTCTCAGAACATTATTGGTGCATCTGATATGTTTATGTCAAAGAAAGAAGCTGCTAATCCTAACAGAGAAATCAAATTCAGACAGCCTGTTGAAAAGAAAGAGAAAGAAATTCCTAAACAGAAACAATAAATTTTTTTTTGTGTTGTTCTTAATTATTTTTTAAACTTTATTCTGTTTAATCATGAAGTACATGTTGTAAATATCTACTGAATGTGTTATTTCTGTCAGATATATGTTTTTTTGTTTTATGATTGTTTCTTTTGTTTTATGTTAGTTATCTCACCCAAATGGGGAGAGATTGTTGGATCCCTAGTTAGATTTGAGTTATGTTCACTAAAATTAGGTTATGTATGACCCTCCTTGTATATTCTTGGGTCATAAGTCTTTATTAGACTTAAGGGTAAGTCAACAAGTCATAATGATCAGACCAAACACTGAGAAGACTTAGAAGATTGCAAAAATCAGAACAAGGCAGAAATTTCATGTTGAAGAAATCGTGCGACGAACTCTAAAGAGAGATCGATGATTTTCGTTCTCAGTTCGACGATCTCAGAGTCACATCTCTGAATTAAGATCGACGAAAGTTGGACTGAGTTCGACGAACTCTTATCTTCTATCAGACCTTGAGTTCGATGATCTACTATCTCTGTTAACCGATCTTGGAGCCCAGTATGGAAAGCTGTATTACAGTTCAAAGTTCTCAGGGCTCAGCTCGACGAAAGAGAGGTTGAGTTCGACGATCCAGGATCTCAGATCGACGAATATTGCCAGTTCAACATTTCCTTCTTTGTAGTGTTTCAGATTTGATTTGAATAATTTTATAGCTTATATTGCTCTGAGTAATTAATGCTTATATTCTCAGAATATAGCCGTTTTTATGGCAACATTAATTACTAGTTTTCACAGAGTTATTATACAGCTAATTCTTGGGACAGTTAAGGAATTCTTTTATTGCTCTTCTAGCCGTTGTCCAAGTTCCAAGATTTCAACAGTAAATCAAGGCAATTAAATTCAAATTAAAGACCAATTTTGCTGCAGAGAATATAATCAAGTTTGTGATACAAATTCAAAACATCATATTAAGACAGGCGAAAAAATTATAAGTCTTGCTCTGTCATTATTCAAGTGTTCTTCTTCCAGCAAGCTCTCAGAGACAATCAACTGCACTTGTCTATAGCCTTCTGGAGAATCTTTTCAAGAAGACCTACTCACCCTACAAAGTTCTTAATCTTCCTGAATAAAAACTTCATCTCAGGGAGAGCTTTGACACCATCAAGAATCCACAAGTCTTCTTAGTTGTTTTGAGAAAAGAGAAGACAACAGATAGTTTTTATCTTTCTTCACCCCCACTATACAGGGTTTTAACTCCCTTCAAAAGTTAGTCAGGTTCACAAGTTACCTTCTAAAAGACTTTAGTTTGGTTTTGGAGCAAAAGCTCAAAGGGTTGCAATATCTCCCTGTAAATAGATATTGTGGTGGCAGTCACCTAATCAAAACCTGTAGTGGATTCCTATCAGGGTGGTAGAAGAGTGGATGTACCCAGTTGGGGAACCACTATAAAATTCTTGTGTTGTCTGTGTGTTTGCTGTTTTCTTTTTGTCTTGTGTTGTGGTAGCTTAGTGTAGCTTTTCTTTGATTTTGTTAACTTCTCTTAGCTATTACTATATCACCGATTTTATCACTTAACTTTATATTTGTAAAAAGTTGGAAAGGAATTTTTAAATAACTCTATTCACACCCCCCCCCCCCCCCCGCTCTAGAGTTAATCAGAGATTACTCTCCCTTTTCTTTCACATTCTATGATGGTAACATTTTTGTGCAAACTCATCGGAGCAAAAACACTACTTCAAATGGAGTCGATGCTTCCCCCCAGCTTCTCAGCCTCAACTACAACCCATAAAATTGATGTTCGCTAATGACCTCAATTCAAGGCAAAATCTCATTTAGCGGAAATCGTCTGCAATCGGGTGAACTGGATATGGGACTCACAAATTTAGTCAATTGACAATGATTTATGTGTTGATCTTAACATTTAGGAGTAGGGATAACATTGACTGTTAATTTAGGGTATTTATTTTCTTATGTAAATCTTGTTATTTTGGCTCCGTTTGGGGGGCTTTTTTTCACCGGTCAAGCGGTTACGACCACATAAACCATACCTTAATTTTTTTTCACCGGTCAAGCGGTTACAATCACATGAACCAGACCTTAATTAATGTCTGGTTAATGCGATCGTTGCCGCTTGACCAGTGGAAATAAGTCCCCCCAAACGGAGCCTTTATGTCATGCACAACCAACTATTGATTCGGCCAAATTACTTTGACCTTGACATTGTTTAAGTTTTGGCAAGCTCATCTTGGGTGGCATCACATAATGTGGTGGTGATTTGAATTAGTTGGGACCCATATTCTAGCTCTACCTTAATCTAACTATATTTTGAGGTTTGACCTGATATGGTATGTTGTGATTGGATGTGATATCCATGTTATGTCATTTTATACATAAGTGTGTGTGTGCTATAGTGATTTCCATCCCTTGAGGGTTTTGTTGTGGGGTTCATTTCTGGTTGTGTCGTCAAGTATAGTGTGCATAATTATATGTGTTATGTTATGACATGATATGATATGTTGTGATTGGATTGATATGAGAGTGTACATATATGTCTTCTACTTTTTGAGAGATAAGGTGTGCGTGAGACCTACAACTTGTGTCACATGCTTTGACAAAAGTTACCTTAGGTTTGATCCATGGTTATTTTTGTATATAGAGTGTAAACTCATTCAACATGGCTTCCGTAGTTGCACCTATACCATTGTCCTATAGGGGTTTTTCTTAGCATATATAGACTTGCCATGCGACGGTGTGAGTATTGATATATGGTGATATCTTTCTGTCTCAATTATGGAGTTGGCCGAAGCACTGTTGTTGGGTTAGCCACAACGGGTAGTTCATGTGTTCTTACTACACACGAACTAAGCCAACGTATACATGGACAAGGGTGTAATGATGATTAATTGTAGTGATAATTTGTGAATTAAAAGTGGTTTGATTCTTTGTAGTTTTGGGCATGGGGTGAACACCCATCTTGCATATCTTTTGAGCCTGCACCCAGATGGCCTCCCTACGAGGCTCTCTTATAGCGCATATTGTATTACATCGCGAGGTCTGAGGCATATTGATATATTTTTTTCTCAGTTATGGAGTTGACTGACCTACTTTACTCGATCTACTACACTGGCTAAGTCATGTGTCTTTGCTAAACACAAACTAGGCCAATTAATATACTATGTTGACATAGGGTGGTTTGAATGATTTAAAAAAATTGAGAACCATGGATAACTATGCTCAAAGAAAATCATTATGTTAGTGTGTTCTGATTAGTTGTATACCATAAGATTATGGCTAGTGTGTGCTAGGGATAAGACCCATTAATTGTATACCATAAGATTATTTGATTATTTAACTACTTTTGTTCTTCCTTCTATTCCTATAATTCTTAATACCCATGCTAGGGTACCTAAATCATCTTTATTACCTTCATCTGCTCATCCTGAAGTTCATGTTGTGACACAAAATACTAAAGTTCCTATCTCCACAATCACTCCCATTAATTCTCACACTATTCTCTCTACATTTACATCAATAACCTCCTTAATGACAACTGAGATAACACAAATTTCTGAATATTTCTGTGCTAAGCGTTTAATTCTTGATACAAAAGTAACACTTATTTCAACAAAAGTGAATACAATTTCTCAATGTATCACTTCATCTCTTCTCACTAAGGAATTCTTAATTTCTCTTTCCAAAGAAATCAAGTAAGGAGAGAAGGTTTGATCATATAATAAGGTACCAAATAATATTATTTTCTTTTATGATCATGATGCTCTCAGTGATAATGATATTCAAACTTTTGTTAATACTGCACTCAATATTGAGAATACTTCATCTTCCCAACAGGATGTCTCCTTGCCATAAAAACAGGGGGAGTCATCAAATGTTGCATTAACAATCTTAACTAATGTTGTTCTTTCCCAAGAGGAGTTATCGTGTCAGGAAAATGTATGTGTTTCCATTGCAGCTATATTATAGGGGGAGATCATGGTAATTTCTCAAATTAGTGAGACTACAATCATTCCTCTTGCCACATCTTCTGAGGATGCTCATTTTTCTTATATCTCTCTTATCAAGGTCTATAAGAGAAATCCTTGGACAACTGCCATCTCTGCGTTCAAAACCTATAAAGATTGGTTGATCAAAGCAGATGATAGCTACGTCTCCAAAGCAAAAAAGGTTCAAGATCGATATCACCCTTCTAATCAAAACTTCACCAATGCACTACTTAGGAACCAGTAGTCATTATGTTCCCCGTATTCATGTACCTTCTTTCAAAACTCCTACGAAGAAGGGCACTCAAATTGAAAAGGATAATCTCAAGATTCAAAAAGACAAACAAATTATTGATTTAGACTTAGTGATCTCATTAATTCAAAATATTATTCACGAGCTTTATAGAAGAAGCTTCAATCTTTCAAATGCTTATGACTTTGTTTTAGAAGATTGGAGGAAGTTAATATCTGTATCAAATTTCTTAAATGACAATCCAGGCAGAGAGCCAAGAAATTTTTCTAAGTACTGTGATAAGTTCAAAAGAAGGCTTACACTTTCACATTTATGCTTTACTATCTTGATAAAAATCTCATGCAAAATTTGTGTACAAATGAACGTACTTCTCTTCTGCATTCATATCTCTAAAGTTGAATGTAAAAAACTATGATGAAAATCTTAAGGAATAAAATGGGGGTGTCTATATACTCTTTTGCCTATCTAATCTTTATGTTTTTATTTATGCACTCATCTAGAAGTTTTTGTTGTTTTATTTTTTATTCAAAATCACTTATCCAATTAGAAGTTGCATCACTAATTAAATACAACAACAACACCGAAGCCTTTATCCCACTATAGTGGTATTTGCTATATGGATCTTTTGTCGCCATTGTGGCATCACAAATTAACTATGGCAAAAAATTTAATAACATTTTTAAGTTTAAAAAGATTGATTCAAAGTACAAAACAGAAAGCTATGTTGATATTTTTATATGTTTGAGAGATATAACAATAATAGCAATATATTCTTGGGTTACAACTACACATCTACTACGTGATTGTACGACGAGCCTTCCAACTGCTCCCTCCCTAGATTGCATCGCCTGCATCAAAGCATAACATATTGAGGTCAAGATAGAACAAATGGTACAAGAAATCAAATTTTTAAATGTGTTGTTAGCTAGGTAATTGTGTGATGGAACCATTGTTACTAGAGATGACCCAAAATTGTTTTTTCACAACAAAATTATGCATAACACAAATAAATAAACAGCAAGATAAGAACAATATAAATAACCCCAGTTTAAAATAATGTTGCTAACTGTCAAATAAGATTTGGAAAAAAATAACCTACGACGAGCAAAGACGACAATTACCTAGCTAACAACACAATAGTTTATTATCACAATAGTTTAGTCTACATTGAATGCATACTCCTACATTTTTCTAAAGCTATGTTTGGCATGGTGGTGGCGGTCATAAACGCATGGGTTAAACTGCCATTCGTTAAGGATCACCTAACAAACATCATCCATTTGAACATAAAAATGGATGAAGTTACTTAGGTGGGCGTTAACAAATGAATATTTAACTCTCATGTTCATGACCACCACCACCATGACAAACTGAGCCTAAAGAACTTTAGGATCTGTTTGGCATAGTTTCTTTTACTTCGATAAATTTGGACAAAATACCATCATAATTCAATGCAAGTTGGACAAGACAAAGGTTATGACTCTCTCAGGCGGAGAAGGAATCAGGCGAGTGGCGGAGGGGGTTGGGGCTCCTTCAGGATTCTTCCCGGACATTCAATGCTCGCCCGATTCCTCCTCCGCCTGAGAGAGGCTCTCGTTGGATTTTGCTTTCAGTCAGAGGGGGGTTGTCCGCCGGTCTCCTTGCCACCATTCGTGGAGGAAATCTTGGACTCCCTATTCAGTGCTTTGACCTACGGCTTCCGCCAAACCGATAGAAGTCATCTCGGGATAGGTAGCGGCTATTTTTTGTCCCTCCAGGTCTTTTATTTCTCCATTATAAATATTACTCTGATATATTAGTGGATCTTCTCTGGCGCTTGTTAAAATTTGATATAGCAGAGATCGGGAATAAGGCGCAGGAACACTCAACCCACTTGAGCAAGTAAACCAGAAAGCAAGAAGCAATAACAAGAATCTTGTACTAAAAGAAGATCTTCTTTACAAAGCAGAGCATACATGGCGAGACATGCTTGCCAAAAAATTCTGAGGGAAGCAGAAAAAGTACAACACAAACAAGTCGCACGGACTCAAGGAGTAATCGCCGGATCTTCTGCTAACTGCTAAAAAAGTCCGCTCAGGTCGCCAGGTCGCGAGACCGCAACAAACCGTGCGGACTACCCGTTATTCCAGTGCTGAAGTGAACTCTGTCTGCTGAACTGCAGACCGCCTGACCGCGAGGTCACCTAGTCGCCAAACCGCACAGACTGCTGCCACCAACTGAGTAAGCCGCCCAGAGACGGATAGCTTATTGAACAAAAGAGAAAGTTGCAAAAGAGTAACCGCTGCTTAGTCGCATGCGACTAGCAGTAACTGCTTGCTGAAGCCGTAGAGTCCGCACAGACTTAGAACCAAATCCCTTGTCCTTTATCACTGACTGAACAACCTGCACAACAAGAAACCGATTAACCCCTTCAACCCGGGCGGATACCAAAAGCAATTCCGCAACAACTTAAATGCGAGTAAGCTTATTGTTCATTCAGTTACTGTTGATGTGACTGGGGATCCTATTTATAGGCACGGAGAGAAGTGTGGTCACCGCTCTAGTGAATAGAGTCACCACCCTAGTCCGCGATAAGAGCAGGTCAGTCCGCCAAGTCCGTAAGGACAAGGCCGGACAGGCCAACCATAACCTCCTGGCACTAAGGCTAGAAACCAGCCCGCACAGGCCGCGAATTGAACACTGCACCAGCCCGCAAGCTGCACAGCATGCAGACACATCAACAGTCTGCACGCTACACGCGGACACAACACCAGCCCACACACAAGTTCACGACTAACAGGCATACCGCCCGACCAACCAGCGGACAATGCGGACACACTGGACTTGTCACAAAAAATGACCAAGTCCAACCAAGAACCTGACACGAGCTCGGCGGATAAGGACCCAGTCTGCAGCTCCCAAGCCAGACCGCCAAACCGCTCCAGCGCAAGGCCAACTTGTCGATCTGCCGGACACCAACATCATCCCGCAACAAGGCCGCCAAGACCGCACCAACAAACAGATCAGGCCGCACCTCCAGTCCGCCCAAGCCACGCGAATAGCCTGAACAACCCCCACTTCTACTTCACAAAATTCAACACTCCCCCTTGAAGTGAGAAGTGGAGACCAGCCCCAGTAAACCTCGTAAACGAGTGAAAGGTCCCTTTGGCAATGGCTTAGTGAAAATGTTTGCGATATTTTCCTCACTCCAAACATGCATAACCATAAGAGATCCCTCCAATACCTTCTCCCGTATGAAATGGTGCTCGATCTCAATATGCTTGGTTCTTGCGTGATAAACTGAATTGTTCACCAGTTTGAGAGCACTTTCGTTGTCACCGTGGAGCAGAGTGTGACCCAAAACTTCCTCATGGATGTCTTATACTAGCCTCCTAAGCCAAACAACTTCTCGAGCTGCCAAGGTCGAAGTCTTGTACTCCGCTTCTGTAGTAGAGACGGACACCGAGTCTTGCTTCTTGCTACACCAAGAGATACTGGCTGACCCACACGTGAAAATATAACTGGATGTTGACTTCCGGTAATCTGAATCTCCCCCATAGTCAGCATCCGAGTATCCTTGAGAATAAATCTCGTGTCTCTCCCATAAAGGAGACCCATGTCAGAAGTGAACTTCACATACTTCAGGATGTTCCTTACTACCATCAGATGAGGCTTCTTGGATTCTGTCAAATACCGACTTACTTGGCCAACTGCATAAGCAATGTCTGGTCTTGTAATCATTAAGTAAATAAGGCTTCTAACTAGAGCCCGGAACACAAGAGGACCGGGAAGGATCCAATTTTCAACTCGCCGAAGCTTAATCCCGGAGTCAAAAGGAGTAGAGCTACTCTTCCCCTCCCGTATGCCAAATCGCTGAATAATTCGCTCTGCATAGCCCTTCTGGGACACAAGTATGTCGTTCTCCTTTCTCTCTACCTCGAGTCCAAGGAAGTGGTGGATCTCACCCAAATCCTTCATCTCGAATCTTATAGCTAGCTCTGCCCTGAGCCTAGCTACCTCCTCCTTGGAGTTTCTCGTGACAAGCAAATCGTCCACGTATAACAACACCAAGACTAAGAGCTCCCCCTTCTTCTTGATAAACACACTTGAGTCTGAGTTTAAAGAAAGATAGCCGTAGAACTAGAGGTATTCTGCTATCTTTCCATACCAAGCATGAGGTGCCTGCTTTAAACCATAAAGAGCTTTCCGGAGCTTGTAGACATAGTCCGGATGATCTTCAGAAACATATCCCAGAGGCTGATCCATGAAGATGTCCTTGTCGATTTCTGTATAAATAAAAGCATTCTTTATATCTAGCTGCCACGTCTTCCAGCCCTAGCAAGTCGCCAAAGCCATTACAACCCGAACTGAAGTCATCTTCTCCACGGGACTGAAAGTCTCCTTATAGTCTTTGTCGTATTGTTGTGAAAATCCTCGAGCTATAAGGCGATCCTTGTACCGCTCGATACTTCCATCCGCCTTCTTCTTTAGCTTATATATCCACTTGCAAGTCACAGGAGTAACACCATCAACCTTGGGCACAAGATCCCATGTCTTATTCTTCTTAAGAGCAGCCATCTCCTCATCTATGGCATATTCACACTCCCTGACTCTAGTGGATTCATTAAAGCTAGAAGGCTCTCGCTCATCCAGGGGGCCTGCGAAGAAAAAAGAGATAAAGCTCACCGTGTTTCCTTCGCAATAACAAGCTGGTGGCTTGATGATCCTCTTCAATCTCCGAAGAGTTTGCTCCTTGCTCACCACCTCCGCTGTGTCTTCTGAGTCAGATCCATTCTCGGGAATACTTGGAGCGTTGCTCCCCCTGCTTCCTGAACCAGAAGCTTCTGCCCCAGAGCTTGAAGCACCTGGAGCTCCTGGTGACACAGGCAGCTCCACCTGAAGATCTACAGCAGCCTCCTTCTGACCTTCATCAGACTTGCTCTCCGGTAACTCCACAGACGAGCTGACTCCATACAATGTCAGTTCATCAAAGACAACGTCTCTTGATACAACGAACTTCCTTGTCATAGGATCCATGCACTTCCATCCCTTCTTTCGCTAATCATAGCCTACAAAGACAAGCTTCCTTGCCTTTGCATCAAGCTTGGTTCTTGTTGGAGTTAGTGACTGGGCGGTCTGGTGGCTTATCTTGGCGGATTGAAGACCGCGCGATCTGGCAGTTTCCCTTAAGCGGTTTGGTTGCTGAGATGTTGCTGTCTGGAGTCCAAGCAGTCTAGCGATTTGTCTCAAGCAGCTTGGAGACTGGGCGGTCTAGCGGTCTCCCATGGCGGCTTCTCTCTCTAGTAGTAGCCGAGCGGTTAGCCCTTCTCATATAACCGCGTGGTTTGTGCGGTTTGTTTTTTGTATAGGCCGCTTAGTCCTGTAAATTTTTAGTCCCACATCTCTAATTTGTATTCTCTCTTCTCTCCTCCATTCTATAAAAGGGAGGTCATACCTTTGTAATAGATACCTTTTTCAGATAATAAAATTTATGTTATACCACTTCCGGTTTGTTCTTGTTCGTTTCTAACATGGTATCAGAGGACTCGATCTACTCCTCCTGATTCTGTGTGTCTTCTCTAACCGCGAGACCTGTCTGCGCGGCTTGCTTCTTCTTCTCGTGACCTATCCTCGCGACTTGTTTCTTCCGCCTTCTTGCGCCCTGTTCGTGTGGCTTCTTTCTCTCCTTATCGTTGCTCTTTGTGTGCGAGACCTCTTTGGTTCCCTTTTCTTCTCGCCGCGACCTGTGCTTAGTTACCACGACCTCTTCTTTAGTCGTCGCGACCTGTCGCCGCGACCTGTTAGCCTTGTTCGCCTTATTTGCCTTCCCGCGAACTCTTCTCCTTCTTCTTCTATTCGAGCGGTCTGCTTTCTAGCTGCTCGACTTCTTCCCCTCTGCTTGGTTCTGAGGCTTGGTCGTGGCTATTCTGGCCGCTGGTGTCTATCATTGTGACCGTCGCAGATCTCTTTCTCCTAACTGCTGTGATTTCTCCCTGTTCGCGCGGCTTGTTTCCTAACCGCACAGTTTGTTTCCTTACCACGCGGCTTCTTGTTGTTTTATCCTATGGCTCTTTTTGATGCTTTTACTGCCACCACTCCTGTCACCAATCCGGCTCCGCCTCTTTCTCCTACTCCTTCCGGAACCTTGGCACCGTTTCCAAACTTGTCGGCTCAAACTATCCGGATTGGAGTGTCTCCTTCACCTTTCTCCTTCGCTCGCAATGCAAACGTCACCATCTCTTTGATGACCCTCCTCCCACCACTTCACCTCTCTTTGATGACTGGGATGTGAGTGACACGCTTGTGCGTACTTGGCTCGCTAACAGCCTCTCCGATGAATACCTTCTGGTCATCCGTCATGATGAGACGGTCAAGGTCGTCTGGCTTCATCTTGCCGCTCTGTACTCAAAGGGGGCTCAGACGTCCCACATCTATACGTTGTATGCGGACCTCTTTGCTCGTCCTATCTTGTCTTCTGCTGCTGCCTACCAACAGGTTCAGGATCTTGGGGCTGAGATTCTTCAGAATCGCCCCTTTTCTACGGATTTGGCTCAACAACACAAGCACTTCCAGGAGCTTCTTGTTGTATGCTACCTTTTTCGGCTTCCTGATACTTATGATATGATCCGCCAACAAATTCTGGGTGAGGCGGAATCTCCTACCTTAGATGCCACCGCTGCCCGCATCGCCGCTGTCACCTCCCTCCTTCAGCGCCCGCTTCTGCCTGCTCCTTCTCCACCAGACAACTATGCTCACCAAACTCAGTGGAGTGGCTATGGTAGCCGCAGTCACCAGTCTAGAGGATGTGCTCCTTCCCGCTACCTTTGCTCTCACTATGGCCGCACCGGCCACACGGTGGATCGCTGCTTGATGAAGCATCCCCATCTTCGCCCCTCGGGTGACTCTTCTGCCTCTTCTTCCAAGTCGTCTGCCTCCGTGGTCACATCATCAGGTAGTGCCCACGTGGTGACTCAAGGTAAATGGCTTATCGACTCTGGTGCAACTAATCACATGACGGGCAATCCTCAGTGCTTCTCTCTCCTCGAACAGCATGATTGAATGCCTCATGTCCACGTTGCAGACAGTTCTCCCTCCCCAGTTCATGGGTCGGGAGTGGTTCATGTTACTCTGTCTCTTCGCATAGCGGACACTCTCTATGTGCCTAAATTTCCGTGCAACTTATTATCGGTTACCTCTTTATGCAAGCAACTTCAGTGCTCTGTGACGTTTACTCCGACTTCTTATTATTTTCAGGATCCGAGCTCCCAACGGACGATTGCTACTGGGACTGAGAGAGGCGGCCACTACTTCCTCGACAACGTTTATACCTTGTCCGCCTTCTTCTCTTCTTGTACGGATCTTCTCCAATGGCATCTCCTCCTCGGTCATCCTCCTCCATGACTTCTACATCAGCTTTTGCCCCACCTCCCTCCTTCCAGTACTTCTCTCAACAGCGACACTTGTCAGCTTGGAAAGCACCAACATTCCTCCTTCCCGTCGAATCAAGGTCGGGGCTCTACCCGTCCGTTTGATCTAGTCCACTCCGATGTATGGGGACCTGCTCCTACCATCACCATTGGTCGGGGTAGTTCTTATTTTGTTACTTTTATTGATGATTTTTCTAGATGTATTTAGGTGTATCTCTTACGAGATCGCACTAAACTTTTGGATGTATGGATCTCTTTTTATCAGTTAATTAAAACTCAGTTTGGTGTTTGTATTAAAACTTTTCGCTCAGACAATGCTAAAGAATATCTGAGTCATATGTTTACCACTTTCTATGTGCAACATGACATTATTCATCAGACTAGCTGTGTTTATACCTCCCAGCAAAATGGGGTGGCGGAACGCAAAAACCATCATCTCCTCGATGTCGCTCGTACCTTGATGACCCAGATGCATGTTCCTCGCTCCTATTGGGGCTATGCTGTTCTCCTTGCCTGCTACCTCATCAATCGCATTCCCTCCACGGTTCTCCACGAGAAAACCCCATTCTCCATTCTATATTCGGGCAAGGAGCCTTTTCCTCTCCCTTTCCGAATCTTTGGGTGCACTGCCTTTGTGCATGCCCCATATGCCACCCGTGATAAGCTCTCCCTCGCTCCACCAAATGTGTCTTTCTGGGGTACTCCACCACTCAGAAAGGCTATTGTTGCTTTGACCCCGTTCTTCGTAAGCAGTTCATCTCTGCTGATGTCTCCTTATTCGAGAATGCCTCATACTTCTCGGATGACTCCTCTCCTCTCCCCCCAGCTTCTAATACTCTTGTTTTTCCCTTCGTTCCCTCGTCTCCTACTGCGATCTAAACCCCTACACCATCTCCGTCCACTCCTCTCCCTCTGCCTCTCTCTCCCTCTTCTCTGCCACCGTCTCTCTTATCTCCGCCGCTGCCTTTCTCTACTCCCTGGCCAGCTCTCTCTACCACGGATGCTCCGGATGCCGAGGGACCCGCCGACCTTGCTGTGTACGTCGATGATATTCTTGCTGTATATGTCGATGCTCCGGTTCTTGCTGTGTACGTCGATGATATTCTTCTTACTAGCGATGACCAGGAAGGGGTAGCCTTGACAAAGGGGCATCTTCGTCAACATCTGGTCACGAAATATATGGGCTCTCCGAAGTACTTTCTGGGGATCGAAATCTCTCGAAAGCCCAACTCCTTAGTCCTCTCCCAACGTAAGTATGCTCTTGATCTATTAAAAGAGGCAGGATTGACTGTAGCCAAACCTGCTCGATGCCCCATGACAATTGGAGAAGACAAAACCAGGACAGATGATTCACCTCCTCTTTCAGATATTACGCGGTACAGGTGTCTGGTTGGTAAGCTCATATATCTCACAGTGACCAGGCCCGGCATTTCCTATGATGTGGGCAAGGTGAGTCAATTCATGCAAGCGCCTAGGGAGTGCCATCTACAGTCCGCCTTGCAGATCTTGGAGTATGTCAAAGCAGGGCCTAGGAAAGGATTACTCTTTCAGAAGAATGGTCATCTGAGGGTTGAAGCGTACTCAGATGTGAGTTACGCTGATGACAAAGGGGATCGCAAGTCAACCTCGGATTTTTGCACCTTTATTAGGGGAAATCTGGTGAGCTGGAAGAGTAAGAAGCAGTCTTTTGTTTCCAAGTCCAGTGCAGAAGCAGAGTATCGTAGTATGGCATCGACCACTTGTGAGTTAAAGTGGTTACGGGCACTCATGATGGATTTAAGAGAGGTCTACAACTATCATCTACCTATGTTCTGTGATAACAAGGCTGCCATATACATCTCCAAAAATCCGGTCTTCCATGAAAGAACCAAGCACATTGAGGTCGACTGTCATTTCATTCGTGAAGAGATTTTGAAGGAACAAATTTGCACTTCCTTCGTCACTTCTGATAAAGAGTTGGTTGACATCTTGTAACGCCCCCAATTTTTCGATGATTTTATTTAAATGGGAAACATCATATTTACGGCGTCGTGGCGTTAATTTTAACGTCGAGTTGACGGTGCAATGTCGTTAAGGCATTTTCGTGTTTGTGCGGTCGAGTCGGCCGGATTCTTGTTGTAATTGGGAAAATTTTTGCATTTTGAAATTTTGGACTTGTTTGTCAAGTTTCGTCACAATCCGAGAATTTTTGGAGTCTCGTCACGTGATTTAATATCTCGAGAATGGTATGTCGGATTCTAAGATTGTTTACGCTGCTAATTCGTAGAGTCAGCGATTCATTCCAAAATATTGGTCAAATCAGAACTTTTGCAATTTTTCCAGCTTGTACTCGAGATCCCGCTTTTCGTTCTCGAGAACTCCCAGTCATTCTCGAGAAGTCTGACTTAATGTTTTCGAGAAGTTTGTCCTAGTTCTCAAGAAGTCTGTCCTAGTTCTCGAGAAGTCTTGCTTAATGTTTTCGAGAAGTCTGTCCTAGTTCTCGAGAAGTCTGTCATAGTTCTCGAGAAGTCTGACTTAATGTTTTCGAGAAGTCTGTCCTAGTTCTCGAGAAGTCTGTCCTAGTTCTCGAGAAGTCTGACTTAATGTTTTCGAGAAGTCTGTCCTAGTTCTCGAGAAGTCTGTCCTAGTTCTCGAGAAGTCTGACTTAATGTTTTCGAGAAGTCTGTCCTAGTTCTCGAGAAGTCTGTCCTAGTTCTCGAGAAGTGATCTGTCCTAGTTCTCGAGAAGTCTGGCTTAATGTTTTTGAGAAGTCTGTCCTAGTTCTCGAGAAGTCTGTCCTAGTTCTTAAGAATTCCTATGCAGTTCTCAAGAAGTCCTTTGCCGATCTCGAGAAGTCCTTTGATGTTCTCGAGAAGTCCTTTGCTGTTCTCGAGAGGTGCGTTTTGGCCTGCGTTCGAGCGCCATTTTGAGTGTCAAAACGGCATCGTATCAAAAAATGGTAAACATGAAAGTTGTTCTCCTCGACGATATCTACAACTTTTATGTTGACCACTTTTTGATTTGAACCTATCTTAGACTCCTATTTTCGATTTTACCAAAACTGCTCGTAAATAAGCTGCACTATTGATTTCTACCTGAAAACCCTTGTTGTTCTCGAGAACTAATGGTTATTCTCGAGAAATATGGTCTTATTCTCGAGAAATACAAGTTTATCTCGAGTCCTGATGTTTTGTTCTCGAGAACTTTGCTCTATTTCTCGAGAAGCCCCCTTTTCTCTCGAGTAGTCCTGTATAGTCTGCGTTCGGGCGCATTTTGGAGGGTCAAATCCGCACTGTATGGAAAAATAATCAACATGAAATTTGTTCTTCTCGACGAGATCTACAACTATCATGTTGAGCACTTTTCGATTTGAAGTCATCTTGGACCTCTATTATCGGTTTTCCCGTAACCACTCATAAATTACACGTTTTCTTGTATTTAGACAAAAAATATTTATAAGTACTTTTACATAATATATATACATATATATTATATTTGGACTTAGTTTTGATCAGAACTTCTTCTTCTCCGATATTAATTTTCTCCCGAACCAGAGGCGTGAGCGAGAGAGAAGTTTTATTTCGTGAATCTTCCGGTGGCCGCCGACGGAGCTCCGGTGCTCGAAATCTTCAACCGAACGTAGATCCGGAAAGCTCTCACCGAGAGCTACGCTATCGTGGTAAATTTTTCCCCTTTCCTTGAGTTTTATCGTTAGAGTTTTTCGGCCCTAACCCCCTTTTTGGCTATTTTTTGTTTAGATTTCAACTCCTCCCGTGTTCTTTTGCCCCGATCTACAACGTGGAGTGATTCAGAGGACTTTTCCGGTAAAACTAAGGCAAGTGGTGGTTTTCCCTCGTTTCTCCTTCTCTGATTTGTTGGTAACGGCTATGTTTTCATGTTCCTTAAAATTTTCTACGCTTATTCTTCCAAATTATAGTTATGATTAACCTTCTCAATGATCACATGAGGTTGTACGTTGTGTCATGGTGAACTTGATTTTTTTGCCCGGGTATGTTTGATCATTCTTGAAGTGTCTTATTGATGGCTTTAAGCGTCTTAGATTTCGTTATTGAACAGATTAGTGTTATTTAGGATTGTAAATCGTTCCTAAGGGTTGATCAACCATGACTTGAAACTAGAAGTGTCAAGTAGAATCTGACGAACCAAATCTCAAGATATATATATGTATATGTTGTGGCTTCTTTGGGTTTCTAAAATTGCGGGAGTTAGTGGATAAAAACCACCTCTGTGTTGTCTGACTCCTTTATTGTACCTTATGGAAGTCTACCGGATTTTTGGGCATCTGCGGTGTATGGTGGAGAGTATGAGACTCCCTCGCAGTTAAGCGGATAAAATATTCATGAGGGGTGTGTCCAGTTGAGTAACCACATCGCCCGTGTTTTGGGGGTAGAGTCGACCACAGGTGCTTAGTAAAGGTAGTTAAATTTTCTTCCTTATGTTTTTACTTATTTTTGTTCGCTTTTTTTTGCCTTGGGAAATCTTATGTATTTGTTGGAGTACGTCACGATTCACGTAGTATTTCTCTCTTTTCCCGTTCGATGCTTTATTTCAGTATTGTTGGTCTTGGGTTGGTACCCCTTGATCCTTGTTTATTTTAGCTTATTTATTCTCTGCCGCCATTTGTACTTTCTTGCTGAGGTGTTCTGTCTTTGAAATGGCTCAGGTTCAGAGCAGTAGCAGGTAGTAAAGCTAGTTTTGGTGTTTTTGGGCGGCAGTGTTGGTTGTGGTTGTTACCTCGTCTCAACGAGGTAGACTGTTGATTATTTGGTTACTGGTTCAGACTTACTTTACTGTTAGTGGGTTCGTGTCAGTTATTGGCGCCCACAGTTTTGTTATTTGTTTGATACTTGCTAGCTACTTATTTCCCTCTATGTGGATTACTTTCTCTCTGGGAGGATTTATGCTAGGAATGCATGTTAGGTATTTTTAAGAATAAAATCTATTACTATTACTTCATGCACTACATAATTAAAAAAAACTCTAACTTGTTATATTTAGCGATCGTAAAAGCTATCCTTACTACTATTATAAATTTAGAGACTTGCATAGCATGAGTTGTCCTTTGGGGGTGTTTATACTCATGTAGGATGTTGGAGTCAACCTAAACAAGTATTTTTACGCAGTGTATAACTATATTTTTATTCGTGGACTAAATGAGCCTTTAAGCCGAGGGAAACGGCTAACTATTGCACTTAACTAATTTTTTCCTTAAAATAACTTTAACAATTTTTATTCATGATTAAGTAAGTGTCTGCCTGAGCGTCCGCAGTTATCCCCTGCTGACGTGGCATCATGACGCGCATTTTTCCTTACTCTGATATGATTTTATATGCGGTGAAAATGTGGGTTGTGACACATCTTCACCAAGCCAGTATCCGCCTCGTTTCTTCATATTTGCGACAAGCTGGGCATGATCGATATATATGCTCCAGCTTAAGGGAGAGTGTTGGAGTTAGTGACTGGGCGGTCTGGCGGCTTGTCTTGGCGGATTAAAGACCGCGCGGTCTGGCGGTTTCCCTTCAGCGATTTGGTTGCTGGGTTGTTGCTGTCTGGAGTCCAAGCGATCTAGCGATTTGTCTCAGGCAGCTTGGAGACCGGGCGGTCTAGCGGTCTCCCATGGAGGCTTCTCTCTCTCTGGTGGTAGCCGAGCGGTTAGCCCTTCTCATATAACCGCGTGGCTTGTGCGGTTTGTTTTTTGTATAGGCCGCTTAGTCCTGTAAATTTTTAGTCTCACATCTCTAATTTGTATTCTCTCTTCTCTCCTCCATTTTATAAAAGGGAGGTCATACCTTTGTAATTGATACCTTTTTCAGATAATAAAATTTTTGTTATACCACTTCCGGTTTGTTCTTGTTCGTTTCTAACAGTACTCTGAGCATCCGGAACGTGAACGTAGCAAGTCGATCCAAACACCCGAAGGTATTCAACACTAGGCTTCTCCTTGAACATCAGCTCATGAGGAGACTTCATGTTGATCGGACTCAAAGGCATCTGATTGATGACATAAGTTACGCAGGTCATTCCTTCTGCCCAAAAGGACCTAGGAATGCCCTTTGCATGAAGCCAGCACTTGCAGGTTTCCGTCAAATGATGGATCTTTCTCTCTGTCACTCCATTTTGTTGTGGAGTATGATCACAAGTAAGCTCTCTCTAAATCTCGTGCTTCCTGCAAAAGTTAGAAAATTCGGATGATACAAACTCACCACCATTGTCTGATCTAAACTTCTTGATTCGCAGGCCAAGCGGCCCTCCACCAACTCCTTAAACTCCACAAACAATTGGAAAGCAACTGACTTCTCCTTCATGAAATACACCCAAGTGTATCTTGAGTAGTCATCAATCAGCACCATCATGTACATGTTGCCTCTAAGACTAGCAGTAGTTGTACAACCCCATATTCGCTGGGAAGGACCCAAAGGCTTCAATGGTCAGGATTGGGCTAGTCTCAGGCTAGCCCCGGGTTAACCCTAAGGCATACTTGGGGAGTTCTCATCCTGTAGGAGCTCTCGCCAAGGACAGGCGAAAGCTGAGGAAACCAGGGCAGATAGTCGACCTCTCGGTAGGAGAGATCGTCGACCGATCGAAGCAGAGGGCCTGACTACGGAAGCTCCCGCCTTAGGGAAAGCTCCCGCCCAGGGCAGGCGAGAAGGCCCTAAGTAAGCCTTCAGTCGGGATAGTTTCAAGACCGTGAGGGGCGCGAACCTCCCTGACAAGAGGTCTCGCCAAGGCTGGCCCAGTTGGGAGTCCGGCGAGAGCCTTCACGGCCAGGGTTCTCGCCAAGTGGGCCCACGTGGTAGGGCCCGGCGCTCGTAAAGGGGATTATTTTATTATTATTATCCCGAGGTAAAAATTACCCAAATGCCCTTGGGAGGACAGCGGGATTTGGCTATTGGCAGACCCCTCAGGGGTATTTCAGTATTTACAGGTCAAAGGAAGACTATAAAAAGACCCATAGGGGCTCTTTGGAAGGCAGGACTCTCATTATTCTCCAACTCTAGTGCCTTCTGAGGAGCTCCCAGCCCAGCATTTGGCTTTGGAGGGGAAGCTCTCAGAGATCTTCCGGGTGTGTGGTGGGACCTCCCAGCTGAGGCTTGGGGTCAGTCTTTTGACCTTAGCAGCCAGTCAAGGGTCGAGGTAAGAGAGAAGTAGGCTTCGGTTGCACCTTGGTTTGTGAACATTCGTTGGGGTCATTTTTGGCTTCAACAGTTCTGGTGCGGTGAGCGTGGAAGCAGCCGGTGCAAGAAAATCTCGAGTTAAGTCCCATGGCAGGAGGCGAAGGTGAAGGATCAGGCGCAGGAGGATCCCCCACCCGGGTGGACGAGGCGACGAAGAAGATGTTTGAGGACTTCAGGCGGGAAGTCATGCAGACGATCAACTTGGCCTTCTCGGCAAGGAATGAGTGGGAGACACCGCAGGTTCCGGTGGAGGTGGTTCCGCTGCTAGGCGAGAACGCTCCAGGGCAGCGCCCCGGGAAGGAGGTCCCGGTGGAGGCGGGCGAGAGGGACGTAGCCGCGCGGGAGCTTTTCCCAGGCCAGCGTCTCGAAAAGGAGCTTCCGGCGGACCTGGGCGAGAAGGAGGCGACGGTGCGGGAACTCTTCCCTGGGCATGGTCTCGCGGATCGGTCCAGCCAACCGAGGTCGCGAGATGTGCCTTCTCGCCAGGCGGGAGGCGAGACCCCCTTTAGTGAGCTCATTGTCTCGGCTCCAGTGCCGGAGGGATTCCGGGAGCCGGACATGACCTACTACACCGGGAAGGATGACCCGGTTCAGCACGTGCAATGGTTCGAGGACGTGGTGTCCATCAGGCAAATGTCGGATGCCTTCAAGTGTAGGCTTTTCGCCATCACTTTGAAAGAGAAGGCCAGGGACTGGTTCCACCAGTTGCCGGCGAGTTCCATCTACAGTTTTGAAGATCTGCGCAGAGGTTTCTTGTTGAGATTCTCGACTTCAAAGAAGCGGAAGAAGGAGGCTGAATGCCTGTTTGCAGTGAGGCAAGGGCCGGAGGAGACGCTGGGACACTATGTCGACCGGTTCCAAGAGGAGGTTCTCCTGGTCCAGGAGGTCCCGGGGTACGCGCTGATGCTTGCCTTCACCCTGGGGCTGAGACCAGGGTTTTTCAGCATGGAGTTGAAGAGAGTGCCCCCTCTCTCTTTTGAGGAGCTCATGGAGAGAGCGGCGAAGGAGATAGACTTCGAGAGGGCGAACCCTGCGTTTGCAAGGAAGCTGGCCAGGTTGGCCGAGGATGATGTGAAGGAGCCGGTGGCGGGAAGGCAGAGAGAGCAGAGGGAGCCGAGGGAAGATAGGAGAAGAGAAGAGCCCCGAGGGCAGGGACAGCAACATGGGGGGGCCAGGGAGCCGAACAACTGACTGGGTTGGAGGCCTCAGGAGGGCCGCCCCCAGGGGCAAGGAGGACTTCAGGGAAGAGATAACTTCCGGGAACAAAGAAGGCTGGAGCAGGGAGGATGGCGACAAGGACCGAGGGGTCATTTCCCACCACCGCAGGAGGCTATGGAGGTGGGAAGGGGAAGAGGAAGAAGATTTCGGGGAGCCGGAAGAAGGGGAGGAGGAGAAGGAAGAGGGGGCAGGGAGGCGTTGCCATATTGTGACTTCCATCAGGAGGAAGGTCACGCAACGGCCACCTGCCCAGAGTTTCTGGAGATTAGAGGGGCCCGAGGTGCCGGAAGGCAGGATCCGCCTATAAGGATCGTTGAAGTGCAGCGGGAAGAGGTTGAGGACAGGTGTGAAGACAGGACTGACGTGGGGACCCGAGGAGGGATCAGAGTGATCCATGGGGGAGTGGGGATCAAGGCAACCCGCAAGGGGAGCCTTCAAACCATGTTCCGCTGAGGGGTCGCCTCAACCTCCCAGGCTCCCCCCCTAGAGGAGAAGATCACTTTCTCATCCGCGGATATGCCAGACTACGAGGATCCGTTCTGTGACGCTCTTGTGATCCAGACAGCGATAGAAAACTACACCGTCTCCCGGATACTGGTGGACAATGGGAGCTCGGTGAACGTGATCTTCAAGAAGGCCTTCGATGAGATGAGGGTGGAAGGAAAAAGGGTCCTGGCTTCTGATGGACCGCTTTTTGGCTTCTCCGGAGAAAGGAAAGAAGTGGAAGGGGGAGTGGGCCTGCATGTGAGGCTTGGGGGCGTCTCACGGAACTGTCGGTTCGTGATCGTAGACGCCCCGAGTAGTTACAATGCCATCTTTGGACGTCCCCTCATCAGCGCCTTTCGCTGCGTACCCTCCTCATACCACCAATGCCTCAAGTTCAACAATGGAGGGGTACAGGTTAGGATCAGGGGGGATCCGAAGATGGCAAGGCAGTGCTATGTGACGGCGGTTAACACCGTGTCGTGGATGGCGGAGGCGGAGGAGTTGGAGAAGGAGATGGCTGAGCAGGAAGGAGTTGAGGAAGGGGAGATAAGCCTGGGAGAAGCGATGGAGGTTGTTGAGGAGATGGCGGAGGTGGGGGAGATCAGCCTAGAAGAGGCGAGAGGAGTGATGGATGAAGAAGAGCCGAGGCGGGAGGAGAGCCTGGAGGAGGCGATGGAAGTTGATGAGGTTGGGGGAGAGGAGCTCGAGTTTGAGCAGGAAGAGGCAAGGGTAAGTTGGGAGCGGTCAGGGCTGGAGCCGGCCGAGGAAGTGGTGGAGATGGAGGTGCTTACAAGAGCGGGGGAGGTCCAAAGGATTCGGATCAGCGGAGGCTTGAGCCTCGAGGATCAGGAGCGGATGCGAGCCTGCATCCAAAGCAACGTCGACATCTTCGCTTGGAGCGCGGCAGACATGCCGGGCATCGACGCGGACGTGGCCTGTCATCGCTTGAACCTGGATCCCAGAGCCCGCCCCATACGCCAAAAGATGAGGGCCATCGCCACCAAGCTAGAATCCCCCATCCGAGAGGAGTTCAAAAAGCTCCTGGACGCAGGCTTCATCTCAGAGATCCAGTATCCAGGCTGGATCTCCAACGTGGTAATGGTGAAGAAGGGAGGAGGAAAATGGCGCATGTGTGTTGATTTTTCTTTATTAAATAAATCATGTCCCAAGGATTGCTACCCCTTGCCTCGAATCGACGCGCTGGTTGACTCAGCCGTTGGTTTTTCTCTTATGAGTTTTTTAGATGCATTTTCAGGTTACCACCAGATCCGGATGCATCCTCCTGATGTCAAGGATGTTTCCTTCATCACGAGAGAGGGATGCTTCAGCTATAAGATGATGCCCTTCGGATTGAAGAACGCAGGGGCGACATACCAACGCATGATGGATCGCATCTTTCGAGATCAAAGGGGAAGGAACCTGGAGGTTTATGTGGATGACCTCATGGTCAAGAGCAAGTGTGTTGATTCCCACTTGCGAGACTTGGAGGAGACGTTTGCCACCCTGTGAAGGTTCAAGATGAGGTTGAACCCCTCGAAGTGTGTCTTCGGGGCTAGTCGCGGAAAATTCCTCGGACACCTCTTGACTCCTGCGGGGGTAGAGCCTAACCCCGATAAAGTTAAGGCCATCCTAGACCTGGAATCGCCTCGCAACGCCAAGGAGGTCCAGCGCTTGACCGGGAAGTTGGCCGGGCTAAGCAGGTTCCTCTCTCGGTCAGGGGATAAATGTTCCCCTTTCTTTAAAGTACTTCGTGGTAACCAAGTTTTCGAATGGACGGCCGAGTGTGAAGAGGCGTTTCAGGGGCTGAAGAGACAACTCTCCCAAGCTCCGTTACTTCAAAGCCCGAAGGAAGGGGAGGACCTGGCCTTGTATCTCGGAGTGGGGGGAGAGGCAGTGAGCTCCGTCTTGGTTAGGGAAGAGGGGAAGAAGCAGTTACCCGTCTATTATGTCAGCCGAATCTTAAAAAAGGCGGAGCTCCGATACCCCATCCTGGAGAAGCTAGCGTATGCTTTGGTCATCTCAGCTAGGAAGCTTCGCCCCTACTTTCAAGCACACTCGATTAGGGTGGTAACCGACCACCCCCTTCGCAAGGTCTTGGAGGGGGTGGAACATTCAGGAAGGTTGGCAAAGTGGTCCATCGAGCTAAGCGAGTTCGACATTTCTTTCGTCCCGAGGCTCTCCATCAAAGCCCAGGCCGTAGCGGATTTTCTGGCAGACTATGTTACCGAGGCCGAGGTTGAAGAACCAAGGCCGCGAGAAGTGTGGAAGATGGTGGTCGACGGGGCCTCAGGAAGGCACTCCCTGGGAGGAGGTGTGGTGTTGGTAAGCCCCCAGGGAGTTACCATAGAGCAAGCAGTGACTTTTCATTTCCCTGTAACCAATAACCAAGCGGAGTACGAAGCTGTGATCGCTGGCCTTCGCTTGGCGAAGGAGCTGGAAATCCAGGATGTGGAGGTCTTCACCGACTCAATGGTGGTAGCATCGCAGATCCGAGGCGAGTTTGAGGCCCGGGAGCCTACCCTCGCAAGATATCTATCAAAGGTAAGAACTATTATTGGAGGTTTCCGTTCTTTCTCTATTCAACATGTTCCCAGGGAGGAAAGCATGGCAGCTGATCGACTAGCAAAGTTCGGGCCTCGGGGTGGAGGTACCCTAACCGAACTATTTCGGCCAGCCATTGAAGAGGGGGAGGTGATGGAGGTGAATCGGCGGTCCTCATGGGTAGATCCGTTAGTGACCTTCTTGACCACAGGAGAACTGTCGGAAGAAGTCAAGGATGCAAAGAGCTTCAGGCACAAGGCGGCTCATTACCTGATGCTGGAGGGGAGCTTGCATCGGAAGATGTTGTCAGGGCTCCTCGCGAGATGCGTAACCGAGGAGGAAGTCCCGAGGATCCTGGAAGAGGTGCATTCTGGAGAATGCGGCAGTCATTCAGGGGAAGGACATTGGAAGCAAGGGTGGTAAGGCAGGGATATTTCTGGCGGACCTTAAGGAAGGATACAGCTGAATTCGTAAGGAGGTGTCAGAAGTGCCAACTACACGCTCCTCTCCAGCTTTTGCCCGCCCAAAGGCTTCGAAGCGTCACGGCACCATGGCCCTTCGCCATTTGGGGAATGGACCTGGTTGGACCCTTTCCTCCAGCTAGCGGACAGAGGAGGTTCCTCCTAGTTATGATTGACTACTTCTCCAAATGGCTGGAGATCAAGCCGTTAGCCAAGGTAACCTCCCAGGTCATCAGAAACTTCGTTTGGGGAGAAATCATCTGCAGGCACGGATTGCCCCAAGCGATAGTGACGGACAACGGTCCTCAGTTTGCCAGTGAAGAATTCATCAATTTCTGCACCCAATTGGGGATTGACCTCAGGTTCGCCTCTGTCCATCATCCTCGGAGCAATGGCCAGGTGGAGGCGGCAAACAAAGTCATCGTCAACTTGCTCAAAAAGAAGGTGGAGAACCTGAAGGGTAGCTGGGTGGAACAGCTCCCTTCCGTCCTGTGGGCCTTGCGAACAACTCCGAACACGGCCACAGGAGAGACCCCCTTCAAGCTCTCTCATGGGTGTGAGGCTGTCCTCCCTGTGAAGTTCGAGGTTAGGTCTCCAAGGGTCGCGGCCTCGGCTGAGGGAAGCGAAGCTTGGAGGTTGGAAAATGAGGAAGGGTTGCGCCTCTCATTAGATATGGTAGAAGAGCTGCGGGATGTTGCCGCCATCAGGCAAGAAGAAATAAAACGGCGAATGGCTCGGTACTTCGATAAGCACATCAGAGTCAAGCAATTCGCCGAGGGGGATCTAGTACTGAAGAAGGTCGACGCTGCGGGAAGGTCGGCCGCGGTGGGTAAGCTCAACCCTAGCTGGGAAGGGCCTTATATAGTAGAGAAGGCTCTGGTTAACGGAGGCTACTATCTCCAGGACGTGGAGGGAAGGACCTTGAGTCACACCTGGAATGGTGATGACCTGAAGCGCTTCTACCCATGAGAGGGAAAGAAGGATTGTAATGTTGTAAACAACTGTTGCATTTTAAATGAGTTTATTTCAAAATGTTGACTGTCGCTGAATATGCAATCTTTATGTTTTTTGTTTTAACTGGCTATGATTCCTCATCTCAGTGATAGAATAGGCCTGGTCGAAGGAATCTTCATCAACACCCCGAGCTCGGCTCAGCCCCAGGTAGACCCGCTGCGCAGGCTCTCATCTAGCTGGCAGGTCCGAAGGCTCGCCTGTGGGGGAGAGGTTTGGTTATCTTCATCAACACCCCGAGCTCGGCTCGGCCCCAGGTAGACCCGCTGCGCAGGCTCTCATCTAGCTGGCAGGTCCGAAGGCTCGCCTGTGGGGGAGAGGTTTGGTTATCTTCATCAACACCCCGAGCTCGGCTCGGCCCCAGGTAGACCCGCTGCGCAGGCTCTCATCTAGCTGGTAGGTCCGAAGGCTCGCCTGTGGGGGAGAGGTTTGGTTATCTTCATCAACACCCCGAGCTCGGCTCGGCCCCAGGTAGACCCGCTGCGCAGGCTCTCATCTAGCTGGCAGGTCCGAAGGCTCGCCTGTGGGGGAGAGGTTTGGTTATCTTCATCAACACCCCGAGCTCGGCTCGGCCCCAGGTAGACCCGCTGCGCAGGCTCTCATCTAGCTGGCAGGTCCGAAGGCTCGCCTGTGGGGGAGAGGTTTGGTTATCTTCATCAACACCCCGAGCTCGGCTCGGCCCCAGGTAGACCCGCTGCGCAGGCTCTCATCTAGCTGGCAGGTCCGAAGGCTCGCTTGTGGGGGAGAGGTTTGGTTATCTTCATCAACACCCCGAGCTCGGCTCGGCCCCAGGTAGACCCGCTGCGCAGGCTCTCATCAAGCTGGCAGGTCCGAAGGCTCGCCTGTGGGGGATAGGTTGGCTCTTGCGATACTTTGTTCTTGGCCACTTCTACGACACCCCGAGCTCGGCTCGGCCCCAGGTAGACCCGCTGCGCAGGCTCTCATCAAGCTGGCAGGTCCGAAGGCTCGCCTGTGGGGGATAGGTTGGCTCTTGCGATACTTTGTTCTTGGCCACTTCTACGACACCCCGAGCTCGGCTCGGCCCCAGGTAGACCCGCTGCGCAGGCTCTCATCAAGCTGGCAGATCCGAAGGCTCGCCTGTGGGGGATAGGTTGGCTCTTGCGATACTTTGTTCTTGGCCACTTCTACGACACCCCGAGCTCGGCTCGGCCCCAGGTAGACCCGCTGCGCAGGCTCTCATCAAGCTGGCAGGTCCGAAGGCTCGCCTGTGGGGGATAGGTTGGCTCTTGCGATACTTTGTTCTTGGCCACTTCTACGACACCCCGAGCTCGGCTCGGCCCCAGGTAGACCCGCTGCACAGGCTCTCATCAAGCTGGCAGGTCCGAAGGCTCGCCTGTGGGGGATAGGTTGGCTCTTGCGATACTTTGTTCTTGGCCACTTCTACGACACCCCGAGCTCGGCTCGGCCCCAGGTAGACCCGCTGCGCAGGCTCTCATCTAGCTGGCAGGTCCGAAGGCTCGCCTGTGGGGGAGAGGTTTGGTTATCTTCATCAACACCCCGAGCTCGGCTCGGCCCCAGGTAGACCCGCTGCGCAGGCTCTCATCAAGCTGGCAGGTCCGAAGGCTCTCCTGTGGGGGATAGGTTGGCTCTTGCGATACTTTGTTCTTGGCCACTTCTACGACACCCCGAGCTCGGCTTGGCCCCAGGTAGACCCGCTGCGCAGGCTCTCATCAAGCTGGCAGGTCCGAAGGCTCGCCTGTGGGGGATAGGTTGGCTCTTGCGATACTTTGTTCTTGGCCACTTCTACGACACCCCGAGCTCGGCTCGGCCCCAGGTAGACCCGCTGCGCAGGCTCTCATCAAGCTGGCAGGTCCGAAGGCTCGCCTGTGGGGGATAGGTTGGCTCTTGCGATACTTTGTTCTTGGCCACTTCTACGACACCCCGAGCTCGGCTCGGCCCCAGGTAGACCCGCTGCGCAGGCTCTCATCAAGCTGGCAGGTCCGAAGGCTCGCCTGTGGGGGATAGGTTGGCTCTTGCGATACTTTGTTCTTGGCCACTTCTACGACACCCCGAGCTCGGCTCGGCCCCAGGTAGACCCGCTGCGCAGGCTCTCATCAAGCTGGCAGGTCCGAAGGCTCGCCTGTGGGGGATAGGTTGGCTCTTGCGATACTTTGTTCTTGGCCACTTCTACATTACAACGAGCTCGACTCGGCCCCAGAATACCCGTTGCGCAGGCTCTCAATAAGCTAGCAGGTCCGACGGCTCGCCGGTGGGGTAGGGGTTTAATTGGTTGGAAAAATACGTGGGCAGGGCCCTGACCTAGACTGGAGGCAAGGCCCCAAGGGTCTCGGCCAGTAAGGGTCTCGGCTCAAAGGTCTCGGCCAGTAAGGGTCTCGGCTCAAAGGTCTCGGCCAGTAAGGGTCTCGGCTCAAAGGTCTCGGCCAGCAAAGGTCTCGGTCAAAGGGGGGTTCTCGCAAAAAGAGGCTCCCGGCGGACCTGAGCAGGGCAACTTAATTAACGACGCGAGGTTCCCGCCTAACGGATTTCTAAGAGGTTATCCTAAAGAGACTATGGGTCTCGGCGGAAGCTTGCGCGGAAGCCATTCGGCAGAACAATATACTTTCAAGCACGCTGAAAATGAGAGATGAAACATTACTTTACATAAAATTAATTACAAAAAGTTGGAGTCTCTCGCTCATTACAAAAGAAACAAAAAGAAAAGAAGTTTAGGGGGACGCGCTGTAGCTCCCGCTGGTGCTCTCGCTTGAATCATCGCCAGAGCCCTCTCCAGATGTCTCGCCAGCGGTAGAAGACCTCGGGATGTCTGAGGGAGGCGAGTCCGGCGCGCCCGGAGGTTTGGGAACTGGATCGTAGAGCCAAGGAAGAAGCTGGCGAGCGTCGATGGTCGTGCCGTCCTCCCGAAGCAGCTTGACGTCTCGCAGCGTCTCGAGCGTCAGCTTGACGGTTGCCTGAGCGTTGGCTTGGAGCAGCTTGTCAACGTCGTACTCCGAGAGGTAACGACTCCGCAGCCTCGCATCCAGCTCCGGAGGCGGGACCTTCGCCAGCTCTGCGCGAAGCTGTTCCCTCAAGAGGACGCTCTCGCAGCGCGCGTTGGCCAGCTCTGCGCGAAGCTCCCTGACTTGGGCAGAATCCTGTGAAAAGAAAGAGGGTTCAGCCTGGAAACATCGCACCATCATAACTTTGAAAAACGAAAGTAAGGGTTCGGGAGGGTCTCGCTTACCTCAGCCGCAGGGCGTAGAGACAGCGCCAGTCAAGCATCCGCAAGCTCTTGTTGAGCTTTCGCGAGTTCTTCTCCCGCGGTGTGCGCTCGAGCCATCGCATCCTCCCTCGCCTTGCGCATATCGGTGAAATTCTTGTCAAGGGTGAGGCTTCGGCGCGCACACATATGCGCAAGCTCGAACCCGCGCAATAGAGCCCGGATGGCATCGAAGGCTATAAGGCGGGTGGACATCTGGTCGAATACGCTGGCGTCCTCCCGGCTGTAAAGGCCGTATCCAAGCGAGAAGGCCTCGCCAGTTACATTTTCCCCCTCCGCCCAGCTGGGAAGGAGCGTCGTAACTTTGATCAAGTTCGACTCAGGGTCCCATTCCATCTGAGGCTTCCCTTCCGCGTCGACGTACTTTACGCCGAAGCCAAAGTTCCTGTGCCCTCTCGGCACCTCCTGGGGCGGGACGCTGGCAGAGGTTTCGGCGGCGACCACTCCTCCCCCAGCCTCGCTCGCGGCCGATGGGTTCCCGGTAGAAGCCTCGGCGCGGCTCTTGGCGGCGGCATCCATCTCGCTGTCCATCTGAAGGATCGCTTCAAAGGACCTGCCCTCGAGAGGAGGTTGGACAGGCGGGACGGCCGGGGCTTTCCCCTTCTCAAGGGCAGAAGGCTTGGGCCTCTTCAGCGTTCGGAGAGGAGGAAGGGTGACCTTCCACTTCTTGGCTGGTGGCAGCAAGGGAGGGGCTGGATCGTCTCGGCAGGCGTTGGCGCTAGCTTCCGCGAGCGCAAGGGAGCCTCTCGCGGCCAGACCCTCGATACCCCGGCCTTCAGCGAAGGGTTGGTGCAGAGGGACCTCCCGCTCTCCTGCAAAGTTAAAACGCTTTAGCGCAAGAAAATCTTTGATAAAAGAGGGAATCTGAGGCGAGACCGTACCTTCGCCCGAGTGAACAAGTGGGAGGGAGTTGACGTCCCGCCGAAGGTAGGGAACGTCGAATTCCTTGGTCCCGAAGAATTCCAGGATTGCGCTCTCGCGCGATCCCAGAGCAGGCGGTTTGTAGGCCGCGTCCTCGTACTGAACGGGCTGAAGCGGGATGTTGCCGAAGTCTCCGCTGACATAGACAAACTTCTCGCCCCAGTGGTGGTGCTTGTTGGCGAGACCGGTAACCTCGAGCAGTTGCCCGGAGAAGAAAACTACCCCCCCCCCCCCCTTGGCGCGGAAGTTGAATAGCTTCCGGAAGATGGGCAGACTAAACTCGATCCTCTCGGATCGCATATAGCATATGAATGCTATAAGTATCGCGACTGAGTTCGGGTTTAGCTGGGCGGGAACCACCCCATAATAGCGAAGAGCTAGCCGAACCTCCGGCCAAAGGGGGAGGCGGAAGCCCACCTCGAAGTGCTCGAGGGGGATGGCAAGCTCTCCCGCCCCCGGAGTATTCACCCTATCGTGATTCCCCGGGTTCCGCGCCGAGAAGCCGGCGGGAATATAGCGGTCAACGATCAGGTTATACTCGTCTAGGGTAAGCTTGCAGGAAGGGAAAAGGTGTTTTTGAAAAGCTTCCGCGCAGTGGGCGCGACCCTTGCTCTCGCCAGGCATGGTGGGTTTGTGAGTGAGAGCGAGAGCTGAAGAGGGGTCGAAGCGAGAGCAAGAACGCGAAAGCAGGGAGGGAAGGCCGAGGTTCCGGATCGAAGAAGTAAATGCGGTTGGTAGACTTCTCTATTTATAGGAAAACGTAATCATCATGAATCCATCCAGCAGAGAGAGAAAGTGACAGCGGGGTACAGCTGTCAGAATCCGGGCTAACGGTGCCTCGATTTTCCCCCTCGGGATGGCAACGGTCAATGGTCGTTCCGGGTTTCGACGCGACTATCGGGGTTGGCGCAAGCCTCCTAGATTGGCGCAAGCCTCCTAGATTGGCGCAAGCATCCTAGATTGGTGTAAGCGTCCTGATTTAAAAAGCCTCGCAGAGTAATAAAAAGAAAAAGAAAAGAAAGACATGGATAACAGCGAGATCCTCGCTAGCGTAAGCTAGATAAACTTAATTAACAGTAATATTTATTACAGATGCATTGATAAAAGAGATACATTGAGATTCAAAGCGGGAAGGCTAGTAGGGCTTCCAGCTCCATCGTCCTCGTTCTCGCCGCCTAGTTTTTGGGGGCGCCAACGGATTGAAGTAAGACGATAGCGTGGTACACCCGAGGTTGATCCGCCTGGCGTAATCCCGTATCTGCGAGATGCACTTCCCTGGCGAAGACCCGGCAGAAGGCCCTCCCGGGCAGACCGTCTCGCCCAAGAAGAAATCCCGCTCCAGAGCCTCCAGCCTTTGCTCCACGGATTCGCGGAATGCTTTCGCCGCGGCAGCATGGGCACGGTCTCGCCGGACAAGCTTGGCCAGAATGACCGAGATCTTCCTCCTTCTCCCCTTCGCGCTCCCAGCGCTGTTCAAGGTTTCTTCTATCTCGCCAGACGAGGGGAGGGGGGATTCTTCTTCTTCTTCTTCTTCTTCTTCTCTTTCCTCGTTGGCTCCCGACCGCAAGCCAGGATCACCTGCGAAAGAAACACACGAGAATTTTGGTCAGGGTATGACAATCAACAGTCCAGAAAAAGTTTTCGCATACCTGCGGTTGGGCGAGAACCGTCAACCAAAGTGGGACGAGAAGGCCCGACTCCTCCGTTGGTTCCATAAAGGAGGTGAAGTGGCTTGCCCAGCCCCGGGCGGAAGGGCTCACGCACGATGATCCCGGCCTGGCCGGAAGCACGAGGGGAGTTGTCTTCTCTCAAGGGACGATCAGCATCCTTGAGAGTGGCGGAAGGTTCGGAAGCCGCCCCTCCCGCCTGCAGGATAGGATCGGCCACCGCAGGAGGCTCCTCAACGGTTCTCGCTTCATCTTCCCGGGTGGTTAGACCCGGGTCGGCGGGAGCTGGCACTGCGAGAAGACGGTTCAGAAAAGAAAGGGTCGGGTTGAAATATTGACAAGAGAAAATGTACCTATCGTTCCGGTTTCGGCCGGAGGAATCCTCTCCGAGACCCGCGTTTGGTCCTTGGGTGAATGAGCGGGCAGGTTCGAAGAACTTGGCGGGATCTCGGCGTCATCGTTAGGAGCGGGTTCCTGCGAAAGCTTTCGTTAATCATCGGGTCTAGTGCGCAGTCAACTCGAAAGGTACGGTTGAAAGGCTTACTTTCTGCGGGGAAGGATCCCCCGCGGGATTGGGAGTGGGGGAAGGAGGCTCCCTGTTCTCGCGAGAAAGGTCCCGCCGGACCACCTTCGCTCTTTTCTTTTCCTTCTTCTTCGGCTCGGAAGGCCCGGCGGTCGAAGTCTTTCTCGCTAACCAAGGAGCCACCGCCGCACAGTTAGCCAAAGCCCGCGCTTGGGCAGCGGCTAACCGATCTTGGAGGTCTTGCGGAAGCGGTTTGGCAGCACGTTTGGGATGCATGGTAAGCTCGCGCAAAAGTCCCGGGGGGCGAGAGCTCAGTCGTAAAAACAGTATTTCAAGGGCGAGGCACATGGTCGCCTATCGGTGCATATTTATAGCCGCAGTAGGACCCACCAAAAGATTCCCCTGGTTAGTTGGCACGTGTCCAGCGAATATTTCGGGGGTTGGACTTGTCTTGTCGAGCGCAGGGCTAGCTCGAAAAGAGCGGGGATTGTGTACAACCCCATATTCGCTGGGAAGGACCCAAAGGCTTCAATGGTCAGGATTGGGCTAGTCTCAGGCTAGCCCCGGGTTAACCCTAAGGCATACTTGGGGAGTTCTCGTCCTGTAGGAGCTCTCGCCAAGGACAGGCGAAAGCTGAGGAAACCAGGGCAGATAGTCGACCTCTCGGCAGGAGAGATCGTCGACCGATCGAAGCAGAGGGCCTGACTACGGAAGCTCCCGCCTTAGGGAAAGCTCCCGCCCAGGGTAGGCGAGAAGGCCCTAAGTAAGCCTTCAGTCGGGATAGTTTCAAGACTGTGAGGGGCGCGAACCTCCCTGGCAAGAGGTCTCGCCAAGGCTGGCCCAGTTGGGAGTCCGGCGAGAGCCTTCACGGCCAGGGTTCTCGCCAAGTGGGCCCACGTGGTAGGGCCCGGCGCTCGTAAAGGGGATTATTTTATTATTATTATCCCGAGGTAAAAATTACCCAAATGCCCTTGGGAGGACAGCGGGATTTGGCTATTGGCAGACCCCTCAGGGGTATTTCAGTATTTACAGGTCAAAGGAAGACTATAAAAAGACCCATAGGGGCTCTTTGGAAGGCAGGACTCTCATTATTCTCCAACTCTAGTGCCTTCTGAGGAGCTCCCAGCCCAGCATTTGGCTTTGGAGGGGAAGCTCTCAGAGATCTTCCGGGTGTGTGGTGGGACCTCCCAGCTGAGGCTTGGGGTCAGTCTTTTGACCTTAGCAGCCAGTCAAGGGTCGAGGTAAGAGAGAAGTAGGCGTCGGTTGCACCTTGGTTTGTGAACATTCGTTGGGGTCATTTTTGGCTTCAACAGTAGTAGTTGGCCCCATCAAATTACCATGGATGCACTCCAAAGGTGATTTGCTCCTTGTCTGAGACTTGTCAAACGGAAGGCAATGAGCCTTTCCGAACTGACATCCTGCGTAGACATAGCCATCTCTGTAGGATGACAACTTTGGCAAACCTTTCACAATACTTCTCATTGCTATAGCTTTCAGCTTGTTCATCCCTACGTGCTCTAGTCTCTCATGCCAAATAGCAGCACTATCGTTGGCCCTCATCCGATCAATATAAGAGTTTGTTGATAAAACAAACAAGTTTCTAACTCTTCTCCCTACATGAGCAATATCAGCCTTAACCGCTGATATTTTGCGGAGAAATTTCACTTTTGTTGGTCCAAACAGAACGTGATAGCCCGCGTCAACCGCATTGGTCACAGAGAAGAGGTTCTTCTTCATGCCTGGTACGTGATAAACACTACTTAACGTGAGTGGACCCTGATCACTACCCACAAACACCATACCCTCCTTCTGTACTGCATAAACAGTATTATCAGCTATAATAATAGCTTCATTACCTGTGAACGTCTGTAGAGAAGAAAACTTAGACTTGTCTCTGGTGAGGTGATGACCACACCCAGAGTCCACGGTCCAGTCATCCTGGTAGTCGACGGAGGACAAGGCACCGACACAAGTGTCGGTCATAAAAGCTCCTCCCCATCCGGCTTCCTCAGAGCTAGATTAAGCTTCTTCCTTGTCTGCAACATGTCCAGCCTGTAGCTTGACCTTGCAGTCCCTTTTGAAGTGTCCTAGCTAGTTCCACCTGTAGTACTTGATCCACTCCTTCTTCATCCAATCCTGCTTAGCAGCAGCACTTCCCTCTTGTTGATAGGAAGTTGAAGGGCCATCACCAGGAACAGTCTTCTTCTCCTATTTCTTCTTCTTTCCTGTAAAGAGAGCTTCACTACCTTCGTCAGAAATAGTAACACCGGCCATCTGCCTAGACAGGCTCTCTTGCGAAGCCAGCAGGTTCTCTAACTCCAGCAAAGATATTTGAGTATCCCAGCCTTGAACAGAAGTGATGAAGGCCACATACTCCTTCCGCAAGCCGCGGATTATGTGCCTTTTTAACCTGGCTTCAGAGATAGGCTCATCAGGGTCAAGAGCTGAGATCTCAGCATAGAGATTCTTCATCTTGAGGAAGAACTTGGAGATGGATAGATCTCCTTGAGTTGCACTGGCCAACTCATTTTCCAAGAACTGTAGTCTAGCTACGTTCTTCCTATTGAACAACCCATCAAGGGAAGTCCAGATCTCCGCAGCAGATTGACATCCAAGAATGTGATCAAAGATTTCCGGTGATATAGCTTGCCTGAGAGCAAACTCTGCTTTTGCGTTAGTTTTTCTCCAAACTTTCACCTCATCGGTGCTAACACAACCAACAACAGTAACCTCTTGCTTGTTATCACCATCGACAATATCTCACAGATCCTCACCAAGAAGATAACATCTCATACACGACTTTCACTTCTTAAAGTTAGTCGATGTGACCAGCTCAATTCCAAGATCCCTTACATACCCAGCTTCCATTGCAACAAACCTGGTTACTTACTCACAGAAGCAACAAGCAAACTGAGGGGATTCACTGCTTAAGCCACTGTTCCCTCTAATACCATGTTAAAATTTGATATAGAGGAGAGCGGGAACAAGGCGCAGGAACACTCAACCCACTTGAGCAAGTAAACCAGAAAGCAAGAAGCAATAACAAGAATCTTGTACTAAAAAAGATTTTCTTTACCAAGCAGAGCATACATGGCGAGACATGCTTGCAAAAAAATTCTGAGGGAAGCAGAAAAAGTACAACAAAAACAAGCTGCGCGGACTCAAGGAGTAACCGCCAGATCTGCTCCTAACTGCTAAATGAGACCGCTCAGGTCGCCAGGTCACGAAACCGCAACAAACCGCGAGGACTACCCGTTATTCCAGTGCTGAAGTGAAATCTGTCCACCAAACTGCAGACCGCCTGACCGCGAGGTCTCCTAGTAGCCAGACCGCACGGACTGCTGCCACCAACTGAGTAAGCCGCCCAGAGGCGGACAGCTTCTTGAACAGAAGAGAAAGTTGCAGAAGAGTAACCGCTGCTTAGTCGCATGCGACTAGCAATAACCGCTTGTTGAAGCCGCAGAGTCCGCACAGACTTAGAACAATATCCCTGATCCTTTATCGCTGACCGAACAACCTGCACAACAAGAAACCGATTAACCCCTTCAACCAGGGCGGATACCAAAAGCCAGTCCGCAATAACTTAAATGCGAGTAAGCTTACTGTTCATTCAGTTACTGTTGATGTGACGGGGGGTCCTATTTATAGGCGCGGAGAGAAGTGTGGTCACCTCCCTAGTGGATAGAGTCACCACCCCAGTCAGCAACAAGAAAAGGTCAGTCCGCCAAGTCCGCAAGGACAAGGCCGGACAGGCCAACCACAATCGCCTGACACTAAGGCTAGAAACCAGCCCGCACAGGCCGCGAACAGTGCAACTTCATCCATTTTATGTTCAAATGGATGATGTTTGTTAGGTGATCCTTAACGAATGACAGTTTAACCCATGCGTTTTTGACCGCCACCACCGTGCCAAACAGAGCTTTAGAAAAATGCAGGAGTATGCATTAAATGTAGGCAAAATTATGAAATCAGTCCCCAAAATCCTTATCTTTTGTGAAATTGGTCCCTAAAGTATTAAAAGTTGAAAATCAGTCCTCAACTTTAATGAAAACCGGAAATTGGTCCTAGTTCTCAGAATTGTTAATGGAAATCAACATAATTGATGTTAAATAGATTCAGAAATTAACAAAATAGTGCATATTTTTAAAAATTGCATCATTCTATTTGATGTGTTTTTATTTTTTTTTACCATCATAAAATAATTTGAGAACGGTTTATATTTGGCTAAATACTGTTAATTGATGAATAACACACATTTCATTTACAAAAACGTCATTTTCTTGCCTAAAATTTGAAGCCATCACAATACTAAAATTTGAAACCATCACAATACATTGCAAAAATGTGATTTCTTGCATTGAAATCATGCTAATTTATGCATTTTGAAGCTGCGGTGTAAAAATCGATTGCCGAGGATTTCTACTAAGAGAAAGTCCACCGTCATCATCACTAATAAGTGATTGAATTGAATCACTTAGATATTCTTCATCACTATTATCCTTTAGTATGACTGATGTCTCCTTGAAATCCTGGCTACGACTATGGGCTAAAGTGTCAACATTAGTATCACCATCATCAAACAATTCTTCTTCATTGTCAAAGTGGATGTGTAGGGCACTATCTTCACTATCATTATCAACATTTCTGAAAAACTTCGTCATTCAATTTCATTTTGACTACAACAACAAAAATTTAGACTATAGTTTATTGCAGCAGAACTATAGTTTATCATATAGTGACCAGAACTACTATACTAAAAATGAATTAGAAAATATATTACTGGCTGAATGATGTAACATCCATATTCCTACTAGACCTCTAAAATGTGTTGGGATAGGACATGTGGTGACTCATGTGAGTTAGGGCGAGGAGATGGCCCTAGGTCTCATGGAGCTAAGGAGAGCTCACATAAGGCTTATAAGAGAGCACGAGTCAACTTAAGTCAAATTTCCTCAAATTGAACTCACAATAACAAATTGACCTCATCACTATGTCTCTAGCTCTAAGGGAGACCCAATTGAACATAGGCCTCATGAATTGGTCAACTCAATTGGTCAATTTGACCAAAGTCAACTTCGACATATTCAATACCGCATGGATCAATTGACCCCCAATAATTCAAAATGACCTTATCCATGCCCTCTTAACCCCTAAGGGAGGTCATTAGGTCAATGATCGCACTTTGGTTCCACCCAATTTCAAGAAATTCACTAAAGTCAACTCTTGATCAATATAGTCCAATTCAACCCAATCAAGGTCCAATTGGTCTTCAATTGGTCAAATTGACCTCACCCTCAGCTTTCTAACATAACTAGGGACTCAATGGATCAAAAGCCCTATGAATGGGTCAACCAATTCATACAATTTGACCAAAGTTAACTTTTGGTCAAATTAGGCCTGAAATGGAAAATATGACAATTTGATTAATTTACATGGGCTAAAGCCTACATGGGCAGCCCACCCTACGTCCCATGATAATATTTACCACTCATGTCATCCAATTTTCGGAGGTAGTGACATGACAAAGAAAATTTAGGGTTTCCCCAATTTTGGGGAGGAATTCATTGGGGCATTCATGGATTGAATCTCAATAGTCACTCAAATCCTCTTCCAAATGCATTCATTCACCTTCCCATTGAATTCTAGACCATTTACAACCTTCCCCTTTCAATAAGTGTAGAATTCAAGGAGTTTTGAGTGAAACCGAAATGACCATTAATAGCATTTCACCATTAAGCCTCCCCTTCGTCAAATTGACCTTTTCATCATCTTTAGAAGCATGAGAGGAGTTGAAATTGGCTCTTACATTGCAACATTTGGTGGAGAATCAAGGTATCGAGCAAGCTCGACGGAGGAAGAAAATTCCATGGCCAACTGCTGCCACACTCGTCGTTGGGGCCCGATCGAGGTGCAATTCCTCCCCACTCCTCCAGTGCTAGCTTCCTAGATCTCTAGGTTGAGAAATCGTGCTCAATTAATACGGGATCCATGAGAGGTTGTTGGAAAAATCACAAGCTTTTATGCTTGCTTGGGTTCGGGGAGAGGTGTTTTCCAACAGCCAAACCGCCACCAATCGATGGCCACCACCTCAGCGGAGGTGGTGGTTGTGGTGGCCGGCCGTGGAGGTCGGTGAGTGGCCGGGAAATGAGCTTTGAAGCAAGCCTGGGTTGGGATAATCAGTGCCCTTAGCTGGAGGTTGAAGACAACCAGATTCCATCCGTTTTATCTTTAAGATTCATGCAGGGATAAATAATATACTATAGTATTGGTTGATTTATTTCATTTCTATCACATGTATACAACTGTTTTCAAATTGAAATTAAGGCCTCTTAGAGGCCATTTTAGGAAAAGTTTCCAGAGATAAACATCGTAGCCCTTGATGTTTAATTTCTTCAAAAATTCAAATAAGATCATTTGGAGCCCTACAACCCCCAGAAAGGGCATTTTATTGAATTGTGTCCTAATGAAGGACCAATCATTAAAATGTAAATTTATTTTACATGGTTTATTGTATGGGCATGAAGCTTTGGACATGTATACATATACCATAGACACACCCCCTTCCCAAAAATAAGAATTTTTGGTCAATATTTTTCTATAGTTTTAGCAAAAATATTTTTATCATGTATATGAAATTTAAGTGGCTAGACCAAGTCAAATTGACCCAAATATTTGGTGGTACGTATATTAGGGTATCATAAGACTTTTGTAAAAATTTGAGACCATTTGAATTTCTTCATGTGAAGATATCTCCTTTGTAAGAAGATGTAGTAAAAGGGTTTGGTGTGCATATAGCACAAAATGTGTATTTTTTGAATTTCTCCCAATTAATTGGATGTATGTTAATGAAATTTTGTACATGCACATATTGGGTTGATAAGTATCATCTCTAATAATATTAGAATTTTTGGACTTAAAAATCCTAGGTGACAAATTAATCTTTAATATAGTTTTATCATATAGTGACTAGAACTACTATATTAAAAATGAATTAGAAACTATATTACTGACTGAATGATCCCCTGTTGCTAGTTGAAAACCTAATAGCAGAACTATAGTACCGAAATCATAACATGTTTGAGGAAGAAGTAATAAGGAACATATATGCAGTAAAAATCAAGACCTATAGATCAGATGAAGATGGAATCTAATGCCACCATAACATGTTTGAGGAAGAAGGACGTCAACCCTAACATTAAGTCTCGTTGGCGAACATATATCTTCTCGCTGGCGACATTATTACCTCGAATCGAAGAGAAATCAGGGGGGGTGGAGAGTCTCGCCGGCGAACAAAGGTTGTCTCCGGCAGCAGGTCTCGAAGGCGGAGGTCTTCAAATAGCAGCGGCGGAGGGGACTCGAGCAACGGCGAGGCTCAATGTTAGGGTTTCGTCGAGTCTGGAGGTGGATTTGAGGAAAGCGGCGAAGAAAAAATCAGGAAAGATTAATTGGAGGGTTTCGAACATATGCAAATGGGCTATTTTGAAAAAAAAACAATTTTTTTACGGTTTTGCTCTATGTTTTTGAATGGAAAGACGAAAGAGGTTGAATTCTTCCATTATTTAAATATTAGGAACCTATTTCCAACTTTTATAAGATTTCATAAATGAGAAAGATTTTAGGGACTGATTTCATTTTTTTTTGTTGCCTTAAATGTAATAGCCATAATAAAAGGCTCAGATTAGCTGTACCCGATACAAACAACACATAAACACCCAATTTTGGTGTCTCAAATTTATCCCCCTCTTGTTTGGGATGCACTTCATTTCTTTTTCAATTATTCATTTCTAATTCATCCACAGCTCTCCTCTCTCTCTCTTCTCTGTGTGGAATTTTTCAGCCCGAGCTCCAAGATCTAAGACCGAGATTTTGCCACGTGAAGTAGCAGGCGATAAAAACTAAAAAATGAATATTTCAACAGAATGACCAAGCAAAAACAAAATGAAAAAAAAACTTTATTAAAATCATAAATAATTATTAGTGATGCCGTTTCCTTCATTGTCTCCGTCCAACATATGGCAGCCTGAAGCAGCTGAGCGCCGGAGGCCGGCCATGGACGGAACTTCATACTTGTATATATATGGGATGGAAAGAAGGAGCAAAAATATACTAGCAATTAACAAGGCACCAAGGTAGCTAGCTAGATCCCTACCAAAGATAAAATCAATGGCGTTACTGATGAAGAACCAGCGGCTCTTCTTCTTCTTCCTCGTCTGCCTCACCATCTCCACCCTCGGCGCTCACTCAGAACTTCTTTACAACCACTGCGAAAAGAACTTCACCCAAAACGACATCCTCCAGAGCAACATCGGCAACCTCTTGATCGACATGGCTGCCCAGTCCACCCTTCGCCGCTACGCGATCTCCTCCTTCGGCGGCGGCGGCTACGAAGCCGTCTACGGCATCGCGCGATGCGACGGAGACATGATCCACACAGCATGCTCCGCCTGCATCACCGGGGCGGAGCACGATATCCTCTCAATATGCCCCGGTTCGGGAGCGGTTCACGCCTGGCGCGAGAAATGCTACCTTCACTACGACGTCACAAACTTCGTCGGAAAGTGGGAACGGACCTATGCCTCCGTGTGGAGATCGACAACGAAAGCGGAAGATCCGAAGGCGTTCGAACAAGGGGTGGCGGAGCTGATGGGCGAGGTGATGGCGGAGGCGGCCGGAGCACCCGATTCAACATTGAAGTACAAATCGGGGGAAAGCTCTCTCAAAGGATACTGTGACGGCAACGTGACCATCTACGGAATGGCGCAGTGCACGCAGGATCTGTGCGAATCGGAGTGCAATTTGTGCCTGGAAAGCTCGCTGGAGGTAATGGGGAAATTTTGCGGAGGGAATGTGGGATGTCGGATATTTGGAAGCGGCTGCGTGTTGAGGTATGAGATCTACGAGTTTCTTACGGTCTACCACACTCCCGGCGTCGAGGCTCCGGCACCCGCTCCCTCCGTTGTCGCCGGCTAATAATTGAGGTTAAAACTTAGGTCCAATCAGCGGATCATGAGCATGATCCGCTGATCCAATCAGTGGCCTAAACTTGGGGGATGGGGCGCAAAAGTGTATGACAGAAATCAAAATTGTGCGGGCCCCACCTCATTTTCCAGGTGCTGATTGGTTCCAGACCATGAGCATGATCCGCTGATCGGACCTAAGTTTTTCTCAATAATTGATTGTGTGTTTTTAAATTCACAGGCATGGTTAAACCACCTGTACGTTCCGAATCAATTTGCAGTTGTATGCACGCTGATGTTTGTGTCTTATATCAATCTATATGTTTTTTTTATATAAAGTAGGCCGCCATTTACTATAAAATTTTGTATTTTGTATTACGAGTGATAGGCACTGGATTCTTCCCCTACACTCATTCACGACAGTATTTTGATCGTGGTTTCCGGATCCTAAGAAATGGAGGGGATCCATTTCACGGTCATGATGGAATGCTTTTTGATCTGACGGGTTCAGTATTTCGCATCCTTTTATACTTATTTTAATCAAAAAAATTATGTCCACTAGATATTACCTGGACTTATCTTGTCCACTAAATAATGAAATGAATCCCCTCCATTCCATTTAAAATGGAGAGGATCCGGATCCTGACCATGATGGTACATAGAGGCCTCAAATGCCCAACGCGACAGTATTCTGACCACGGCATTATTTCCGGCGCAATGGCACTCCTGCAACTCATAAACCTCTGAGCGTCCACTCATTGCTCTTTTTTTCTTGTGCGTGTTGGGAAGAACATATTTTTTACTATTTTATATATATATATATATATATATATATATATATATATATATATATATATATATAAATTAAAGAAATTAGAAATTTGATAATAAACAAATAATAAAATATCAAAGTTAAATATTTAATGAAATGGTATTTTTCTCTATTAATATATATTATAAATATATATATATATATATATATATATATATATATATATATATATATATATATAAACCCTAAACTCCATGTGTACATTCAATGCCCCGAAACATCTATGAAGCTGGTCAATCCATGAAAACTCTGTATACTTTTATTGAAATCACGCTGCTGCCATAGATTTTTGAGGCTTGTTTTGCTGTATTTTGGTTTGGATCCTGTGATCCGGGCCCATTTTTCTTTGGTTCTTTTTTAAAATTTGAGCCGGATCATTAGCCTTAGGGTTAATTAAAATCTAGGTGTGTATATTTATATAATGTTCCTATTCACGTGGAATAAGAGGCGGCCGGCCTATAAGAACTTGTGAAGAAGAACCGCGGCCTGTAGCATTTGGATAAGAAGAGCTGTCTGAAGGATTTTGGAGAGAGCCGCCTCTCCCTTCATTCTTTCTCGCTCGTGCACTCGGAGGGGCTGCTGGCAGTGGAGGAACTAGGATTTGATTGTCGCCCGAGCACAATAAATTTTTACATATATTTTATTAAAAGCAGAAGAAGATAGAAGAACATTAAAAAAACTTACAGATCAACAAGCGACTTTACGTTGACACATGCTCTGAAAATGTGAAATAATTTCTTCAGTTGCAATTGTATCTGCAACGTCTTTTTCAATCTAAACCAACAAGCAATCATTCATCCATTCATCTCTCATTCTGTTTCACAGACGATTTTTTATTATCTTCATTGCAGAAAATGTTCTTTCAACACTAGTTGTTGCAACTGGTAAGAGACAAACCAACTTTATAAACAATCTGAAAACTAGTTGATAATTATCTTGTTTTTTTAATTCCACTATTTTTTGAAGCAGTTCATTGATTCCCTTAACTTCTGAAAATATATCTGGTGATGCAGATCGCATGTCACAAATGTATATATCAAGTTATCATTCAAGTAACTGCAACTCTATCGGAATAAAATCATATGGATATAATTCAGCAATATGAATTAGTTTTTGTTTATCATAAGCAGCAAATTGATCCTTTGGGTCAAGACAAGTGACACATAACAACAATTCTGTGTTTACTTCATCGAAACTATCATTTAGCTCATTTAACATCCAATCAAGCACTGCATTATATATTTCAATCTTGAAAAAATATAAATTTGTAATTTCACGTGTGTTGCGTTCTGATCTACCTGATTGAACGAATTTCTCATTCATAATTGGAACTTCTATGTCATGTTTACAACAAAACATAGAGACTTCAACAATAAAGGATTCTCACTCAACTTCATTATTTCTCATCTTTAATAATGGCATTTTTGACAACTTTATAAAATGCATTGCGTTGACAATATCTTGATCTTTTTTTTGCAACGCTTGTGATAGCTCGTTAGTTTTTGACAAATTACTTTTCATCAAATGAATCTGATGAGGGCTCCGGGGCACAGTCCCAACCGGGCTCACTGGGCTGCTCTCAGGGCCATCTAACCCAGGATCCATAGCCAGCTCCCAGTCCCCTCACAAGGCCCGCGGACCGTACACCCCAACCCATCTCCCAAGGAGTTTAACCGAAAGGCAGGATGTTGAGGCTGGGGCTCGATACCCAGACCTCCTAGATAAGGTACGCTTCCGCGGACTCTCATCACCAACTGAGCCGCGGAAGTGTACCTTATCTAGGAGGTCTGGGTATCGAGCCCCAGCCTCAACATCCCGCCTTTCGGTTAAACTCCTTGGGAGATGGGTTGGGGTGTACGGTCTGCGGGCCTGGTGAGGGGACTGGGAGCTGGCTATGGATCCTGGGTTAGATGGCCCTGCGAGCAGCCCAGTGAGCCCGGTTGGGACTGCGTGCCCCGGAGCCCTCATCAGAATCACAAATGCAAATTTAAAAGTCAAGATAACTTCTTACATTGTGCTTGTCATACCTTTTTGGTTTCCATCTGTTGGGGCTGCGGTCCGGAATCGCCCCCGCGTTGCGGCGCTATGCGGTAATGGCTTAACTGGCTGCCCCGTCCCCGGTCAAAATCTTGATATAAAGATTAGTGGATCCGCCCGAGGACCTTTGATATAAAGATTAGTGGCGCCGTCCTCCATCAGTCCGGGCTTTTGGTGCGAGTGGTTGCGCTAAGTCCTCTCAAGTGGTATCAGAGGGGGTCGCGGGTTCGAAACCCCGGGGTCGTTTCCGGGGGGGGGATTGTTGGGGCTGTGGTCCGGAATCGCCCCCGCGCTGCGGTGCTATGCGGTAATGGCTTAACTGGCTGCCCCGTGGATCCGCCCGAGGACCTTTGATATAAAGATTAGTGGCGCCGTCCTCCATCAGTCCAGGCTTTTGGTGCGAGTGGTTGCGCTAAGTCCTCTCACCATCTGCCTCATCAATTACAACAATCTTCAGTACATCAACAATCAATGAAAACATACAAATAAAATTTAAAACTGTTACATAATGTGAACTCCATCTCGTGTCTCCGACACGTTTTAGCTCTAAAGGTTGATTCAACCCTTGACCACTTTTCAACTCCCTGCAACCAAGCTCTCTAGCAATCCGATCAACTTCCAATGCTCGAAGAGAATCACGCCGTTTACAAGAACCGCCAACAACATTCAAAACAATGATAATAATATTTAAGTGTAAAAAACTCGCCAATATTGGAATTTCCTTCTGCAACTGCTATTAGCACCAACTGTAGTTGATGTGCAAAATAATAAACATAAAAAAGCACAACTATTTTCATTCAAAATCAAAGTTTTTAGCCCTCTGAACTCTCTTTTCATATTGTTAGCGTCATCATATCCTTGCCCACGCAATTTAGATATACTAAGATCATATTGCATAAATAACGACTCAATGCCAGATTTCAAAGATAATGCAATAGTGTCGGCTACATGAACAAAATCAAGAAGACGCTCCAGAATCTTGCCACTGGATTTCACATAGCGTAACACAACAGACATCTGCTCTTTTGTAGAAATATCACGAGATTCATCCACTAAAACTGTAAAATAATCTTCTCCAATCTCACGAACGATTTGTTTTGTTTTCTCCGTTGCAATTGTTGAAACTATTTCTTTTTGAATCTTAGGCGATATAAGCTGGCAATTTTGAGGAGCATTTTGAAGTGCAACTGTCTTAATGCCATCATTATGCAAAACAAGGAAATTCATAAGCTCTACAAAATTGTCTCGATTGATAGACTCTTTACTCTCATCGTGGCTGCGAACTGACAATCCTTGTCATAAAAAAATCTAATGCAATCAATCGAAGCACATAAACGAGCACGATAATCTATACTTTGTTGTTCTTCTTGTCTCACAAAAGCAATTTGAATACCCTATTTTTGATTCATCAAAGTCTCGCAAAGTTTTCTAAAAGTATTGTGTGGAGTAGTGTGAGTTCCAACATATTTTAATAATACTGTTTTATCTTTCCAATTTTTGAATCATCTAGTAAAAGTAGACTCACAACCTCTTTGTGGAAAAATATAACAGTAAAGGCAAAATGCTGCATCTTTTTCCTTACTATATTCTAACCAGCCTTTAAACTCATTAAACGAATTCTTATTAAAGCGCCGAGCTTTTTTCCGATTTCTGTTTGGGGAAAAATTTCTAACTGAGGTTGACAATGACCTTTCTGCAAATAATATCTTCGTACTGACTCTTGAACATTTGCACCATAGGAATTTATTGCATGTCTTAAGCCTAGATCTGAAGGTAAATCTTATATTTTAAACTCTTCTACGCAATTTCTTTTGCCAGTTAAAACTAACTTCTGAGAATCTATCGAACTTTGACATGCTCCTTTTTTAGAAAAAAATTTCTTCACTGCACTAACTAAACACACTGCATAAAATCAACGGGACATTCCCGTTAGCACAACTAGGGCTAATCGTTTTGCACATCACAAACATCACCGATCCAGGCTTACCGTCACGGTTAGTCTTCACACAGCATGCCTAAATCCAGGCTCGTACGTCGGATCACTAAAGTATAAAAATATGTCGGGGACGGACACAATCGACCCGAAGGTTCGCAATGAACCGAGGGTAACACACACCGCGTCTAATTGAAGGCGGGTGGCCCTCCCAAACAAAGTAAAAGCAGAAAACTACACCGGGGTCGCAATCCCACGCACTGGCGGAGTCCCCGCTCTCCACCGCATAGTGGGAGAGGGACTCTTCGTGTAGCTCACACATCAAAATACGTCTGGGTCGCAATCTCACACCCTGACAGAGTCCCATCCTCAATCGAAATGGCGTGAGGAGACTCTCATTGCACAAAAATAATTATAAACACAGACCGCTGAGAGGAAGAGATCGTTACCCTTGGTGCATGTTTTTCTCTGCGATTGTAGCTCCGAATTGACCCTTCACGCCGTCACTGTAGATTTCAGTTCCCCTTAGTCATAGCAGATAAACAAAAAATGCGGGACAAGTTGTTCTTGATCAATGATTTGAATACATTGCAGAAACATGCCCGACCGTGCATACGGAATGAAAATGAAGAGAATGCATATAAAATCAAAATGAAGAGAATGCACACAGAATAAAAATGAAGAGAATGCATACGGAATCAAAACGTTTCCACTGGTTGCAACGGCCAACGAGTGAGCGAGCAGACGGAGCAGTCGCCGGGATGGATGTCGGCGTGGATGATGAAAACGAAGAGGCAGTCACCCCTGCGCGTTGCACGCCACCAAATATCGCAGAGGGTTGAGCTCGAGCCGTCGAAGAGGAAAACGAAGAGCCGAAGAGGGATAGACAAAGCTCGTCTCCAGGCGTCGGCGTCGTCGCATGCAGGGTTGGCCGCCAGAAGAGGGAAACGAAACGCAAAGGAAATACCTTCAACTACCTGTCAAGCTCGGGCCAATATGCAACATGTCTCACCGGTCATATGGCACAATCGCTTCGGCCATCTTTCTCATTATACCTTTAAAACTTTGTCTGAACAATTTCCATGTATTTCATCTTCTTATATTTCTCCTTGTGATGTTTGCCATTATGCTAGACAAAAACGGTTACCATATATTTCTAGCACTTCTTCTTCCAATAAAATTTTTGATTTACTTCATGTTGACATATGGGGCCCCTATTCTACTTCTTCAGTTCACGGTCATAAATATTTTCTAACTATGGTAGATGATTTTTCTCGATTTACCTAGTTAATTTTAATGAAATCCAAGGGAGAAGCACGACAACATCTCAAAAAATTTATCAATTTCATTGATACCCAATTTTCTACCAAACTCAAAACTATTAGAACCGATAATGGTTTAGAGTTTTCCATGAATGATTTTTATCAAAGCAAGGGGATTCTCCACCAAACTACTTGTGTAGAAACTCCTCAACAAAACGGCATTGTCGAGCGAAAGCATCAACATATAATGAATGTTGCTAGGGCATTGTTCTTTCAAGCTAAAATTCCTTCTCAGTTATGGTGTTATGCAGTTACTCATTCCAATCATATTATCAACAGACTTCCAAATACTTTGTTGAAACAAAAAACACCATATGAATTGCTTTACAAAAAGCCACCATCGTTTGCGAATCTAAAAGTTTTTGGATGTTTGGCTTATGCTAGTACTCTTATGGCACAAAGAACAAAATTTTCTTCTCGAGCTAGAAAAACTATTTTGTTAGGATACAAGGTTGGAACAAAGGGTTATCTGTTGTATGACCTTCATTCCAAAGATATTTTTTGTCTAGAAATGTTACTTTCTATGAAGATGTTTTTCCTTTACATTCTTCTAATCAAGATTCTATCAAACATTCCTCTTCTTCAATTCCTAAACCCTGTTTTTTGTCAGTTAAATGAACCTATTCTTCCTTTTATTATCCATTCCGAACCTCCAAATACAACCACCACTTCTGACCATAATAATACTTCAGAACCACCAGACATCACATCCTCTTCTTCGCCAATTTCTAATTCTCTTCCTGTTAGGAATTCGAGCAGGACTCGCCACAAACCTCACTACCTTCAAGATTATCATTGCAGTTTATCAACTAAATCCCAAAATTCTCATATCGAACAAACAACTCCTACTTACTCTTTGTCTTCTGTGCTTACCTATGCTCATTGCTCTCCTCATTACAAAAACTTCTGTCTTAATATCAGTTCATTTTCTGATCCAAACACTTATGCCCAAGCTTCCAAGCACGACTGTTGGAATGAAGCCATGAAAAAAGAACTCCTTGCGCTGGAATACAACAACACATGGGACATTGTGACTCTTCCACCTGGTAAGAAGCCTGTTGGATGCAAATGGGTTTATAAAACTAAACTCAAAGCCGATGGTTCCCTCGAGAGGCATAAGGCGAGATTAGTTGCCAAAGGTTTTAATCAAATGAAAGGTGTTGATTATTTTGATACATATTCCCCAGTTGCCAAAATTACCACCATCCGAGTTTTGCTTACCATTGCAGCTGTCAAAGGATGGTTTCTGGAACAACTAGATGTAAACAATGTGTTTCTACATGGAGATCTTCATGAAGAAGTTTACATGAGTTTACCTCCTGGTTCCTCATCTGCTCTATCAAATCCTGTTTGCAGATTGAAGAAGTCTATATATGGTTTAAAACAGGCCAGCAAACAGTGGTATTCCAAGCTTTCAACTGCTCTCTATTCTCTTGGATACAAACAGTCGACGGCCGATCATTCTCTTTTCATTAAAACTGAAGGTTCAGCCTTTACAGCAATCCTAGTCTATGATATTGTATTAGCAGGGAATTGCACGTCTGAATTTCTTAGTGTTAAAAAATATCTTCATAAACAATTTCAAATTAAAGATCTTGGCCCTCTCCGTTTCTTTCTTGGCCTGGAGATTTCTCGATCTAAGGATGGGATAATCATAAATCAGAGGAAATATGCTTTAGAACTATTATGTGATTGTTGATTTCTCGCTTCTAAACCCGCATCAACCCCTATGGATCCTTCTCTCAAACTTCGAGCTGATCAAGGTTCTCCCTTTCCTGATCCTTCTTCTTATCGAAGACTTATTGGACGACTCTTATACCTCACCATAACGCGTCCTGATATTTGTTTTGCCGTTCAACAACTTAGTCAATTTGTTTCAAAGCCTATGGATACACATTATATTGCTGCAACACGAATACTTCGGTATATTAAACAAGCTCCCAGTACTGGTCTTTTCTTTCCCAGTAATTCAGATCTCAAAACATGTGGTTTTGCTGATTCAGACTGGGCTTGTTGCTTAGATTCTCGGCGCTCCATCACAGGTTACTGTCTTTTTATTGGTCCTTCTCTTGTTTCCTGGAAAGTTAAGAAGTAGTCAACTGTGTCAAGGTCCTCCTGTGAAGCAGAATATCGCGCCCTTGCTTCTCTTACTTGTGAAATACAATGGTTGCATTACCTATTGACAGATTTGAAAGTGTTCTCCTCTACTCCCACTAATGTTTATTGTGACATCAAATCATCTATCTATTTAGCTCACAACCCTTCCTTTCATGAGAGAACAAAACATATAGATCTAGATTGCCATGTTATTCGTAAGAAGATTGAAAAAGGTCTCATACATTTGTTACCTTTTCCCTCCTCAGCTCAGCTTGCGGATTTCTTCACCAAGGCTCTTCATCCTTCTTTTTTCAAATCCTTTTTATCCAAGTTTGACCTTCAGAACATTTACAGTCCAACTTGAGGGAGAATATTATAATTTGAATTATTATTCAAATTAATATTAGATTAACATAAATTAGTACGACAACTGTCATAACTAATTCTGTTATTATAACAAACTCTGTTATTAATTAGTTATTGTTTTCTGTTTTTTATTTCTCCTTTGTAATTGGGTCTTTGAGCATATATATAGCTCTCTCTGTAATTAACCTTTTAGATGATTAATGAAATTTGTTTCTTCTTCAACCCATTTCTGAATCGTAAGAACATGCCTGATCGTGCCTTAAGCTAGGTTCACCCCTGACCGTCGGCCTTGGGTGTCGTCGTCGGTCTTAGAGGAGATATCCGCCGACGTTGAGAGAGGGTGTTGCCGCCGGGCTTTGTGGAGTTCGTCGCCAGCATTATAGTGGACATTCTTTGGGGTAAAGAGGCATGGTGTCGACGGCGTGCGTGAGTGCAGATAGCCTCGATAGTGGTTTCTCTCTAGTGGTAGCGTTGTTCTCTGGTGGTGGTGCGGTTGAACGTCGGTCTTTGATGTTGAAGGTTCTGGTAAACCTTGTGCGTCCGCGAGGCGAATTGCAGTCCAGATCTCAGATTCTCTCCGCAGATCGTGCGCATCCGATGCTTTCACGGCGTATTCATCAGACGGTCATTTTTTCACTTTGTTTATCCTTGTTCTCATTTATATTTATATTGACGAATATATTTATATATTTACCTCGGTGGGTTTTGCCGAGTGTAGATTTGTGCTCATTTGTGTTTATTGTTTACCTATAACTTTTTATAGTTGTGTCTGTATGTGTACCGATTTTCCTACAAGTGGTATTAGAGTCAGGTTTCGAGTAGGTGACTGATTGGATGTTCTAGTTTTAGGTTTGGATCAACGGTACGTGACGACATCGGTATGCTCCCTATCTTCCCAGATCTTATCCGTGAATTAATCAGATCATCTAGAGGTATTGCAGACAGCTATGGCAGCGAAGAACACGGTGTTGGCCAAATATTCGGTGGAAAAATTTGACAGTAGCGGGAACTTTTGCCTATGGCAAATTCGTGTCAAGGATATTTTGGTTGAGCAGGGGTTGATCCAAGTGTTACGGGGGCGTGATTCTTTGCCCGCTCCGGTGAAGGATTATGAGTGGATGAAGATGGATGAGTGCGCTACTAGTGCTATCAAGATGTGCGTCGACGACAAGGTGGTGTTCAACATCGGTATTGAAAAGTCCACTATCACATTGTGGGAGAAGCTGGAGGGACTCTACATGAGTAAGTCGTTGACCACGAGGCTATTACTGAAATAGAGATTGTACGACCTAAAGATGCAGGAAAGTGGTAATCTGCAGGAACACTTCAATGTGTCCAATGGACTTCTGAGTCAATTGCATGTGATTGGTGTGAAGGTGAGGGAAGAAGACAAGGCCTTATTGTAGCACCCCCCCCCCCCCAACCTTTTGCCCGGGTCGGGCCGAAGGGGGGGTACTACTGGCCCAAGACGCCCACCCAGTGCTCATAGGGGAAACGATCCACCCTGTCCAAGCACTAGATGACCGCCTTGGTTGGCTCGAATCATAACATTCACAATCCATCAGAATATAGCGGAAGCATTAACAGGAAACCATTGCAGATTTATATATCACATATCAAAATTACAGCGGTTCTAGGGCCGAAGCCTAAGTACTTATATAAGTCCGTGGGCTATACATGTGCTACATATAATCCTCATATACTCTCTCTCTCTCTACGCTGTTCGACGGAACTCACATCTCTAAACTCTGGGGACGGTGGGGGTGCATCTGCTCGAGTAGACCTAGCTGCTGGCGTAATCTCCTGCGGCAGCGGGTCACTACGGTGCTCCACCTCCTGTGAATGGTTAATCAAATAACCTTTAGTCACAGAGCTAAGTGGAAACAAATCTCCTCCCCGGATCCACATCCTGGGGACGAGCACGCACCCACCCAACGGAAGTAAATAGCCGAAGCACGAGAGGGTTAGCACAATATTCCATATATGAATAGCTATGAGCAAATATAAAAGAGTGCAGTATAACCGGAAAGAGCAGCAATAGTATAAAACGGTTATAACAATGCTCTACTAGCTCATCAACACAACATGCTTTCATATCCTGAATTCTATCGCAGGCATTCACAGCCGCGCATATACTGCAGACATTCACAGCCGCGCACATACCGCAGGCCTTCACAGCCGCGCACACAAACCCTATGTCGACATAGTTTGGACCGCTTCTGTTCCAGCAGGGTAGCGAGCCCCGCGGGCCTCACCGATGTGGCCGTCGGTGACAGTGGCCAGTCCTGCCACTTCTGGGGGTGATCGTACCGCACAATCCCAGGCCCTAACGTACAACCTGGTGTTCTCTTGGATGTGAGTGACATCCAACGAATCATTTTGGCCGACTAGCGGAGGAAAACCCGACGGGGAATAAAACAGCCTGTCACCCGTGGTACCCATCTCCCTGTCGACTTGAGTCGTCAACCTTCCCGCACCGGGACGAACGGTCTGCGGAAGGGACTGACCCGCCACTATTCCACCACAAGCAATTTACAGACAATCAATCAACGGCAAACATAATACACACCGGGTCTACGTCGGCCTGCCCTACTAGGCTTAAACTTCGGGCGGCGGCACTAGCTCTACTTTTGACAAGGAGCATGGGAGCGCTTTATTTGGGGCTAGACTTAGAGGAATACCTCAACTCCGGTTATCCCCAACTAAGGCTCAACCTTAATAACGACTGCTCGTCAGAGCAGGACCCGAGATTATAATAGTAAATTGCAATGAAGACAAAAGCGGTGTTTATGCTGCTGATTTAAAGTGCTTGAAAAGAACCTTAACCAGTACGAAACTGGAGTAGCACTGAATTAAAAGTACTTGACCAGTACGAGACTGGAGTATAACTGAATTAAAAGTACTTGACCAGTACGAGACTGGAGTAGAACTGAATTAAAAATACTTGACCAGTACGAGACTGGAGTAGAACTGAATTAAAAGTACTTGACCAGTACGAGACTGGAGTAGAACTGAATTAAAAGTACTTGAACAGTACGAGACTGGAGTAGAACTGAATTAAAAGTACTTGACCAGTACGGGACTGGAGTAGAACTGAATTAAAAGTACTTGACTAGTACGAGACTGGAGTAGAACTGAATTAAAAGTACTTGAATTGAAAAGAATAAAGGAACAGGACCAGTGCAAGACTGGAATAATCATAAAGAAAATGGTTAGTAGTCCAATCACTCCATCCAGGAGGCTTCAGTCTCATCTCCGTTCTCAGGAGGCACATTCAGTTCTATTTCAGTTCTTAATAAGGCTTCATTGGATTACACTCATTATTAAGATCTGATTATGATTTGGTTGCGCTTTATTAATCACGGATTAATCGGATTAGGGGCTTATCAGGAGTTACACCCTCATTATTTATCAAGAATAATTCGCAACTCACTGCTCGTACTCTCATCTTTCGAGCGTGTCTAAATCACCCGAGAGTCGAAGCGCTCGACGGTTTCACAAAGTCTCAGAACACACGGAGCTTGGTCACTTGCCTCAGCCACTCTCGTCGATACAATAACTTTGAATTTATTAATTAAATTAGAGAGGACAGTCGCGCGCTCCAATTTCATTTTCGAAGAAAATGAGCGTAAAAATTTCCGAACGCGACCCTAGGCTTCCAGATTTTAGGAAAAATATCAAAACTTTTCCCCAAGACCCCAAATTTTGATGCAACCTTTAATAGAGCCTAAAATGAGCCTAGTAATTTTTTTTGTAATTTTCCAAAGTGTTTTGAGCGTTTAATTTGGCCAAACAAATTTTATTTGGGCTTTTAAAAATACCAAATCAACTCCAAAAATTCTCAAAATTTTTGTGAAGACTGCCCTCATCAAGGGAAACAATTTTCATGTTCAAAACTTTTTCATGAGGGCCCTATTTTAGCTTCTAAAAAATCAAACCCCTTATTATAATAATATAATATTATAATAATATAATTTATAAAATAAAGTTACTATTCATCGTCATTTTCCCCCGCTGTAACGAATCCCGCGCCCCTTACGGGGCTTATCCGCCGCCGGCCGGCCACCGGCCGGCCGTGGCTCCACCACCGGCCGACTGCCCGGTGGTGGGCGCTCCTTCCGGCGGTGGTCCGGCGGCCTGCCGTCTTCGGCCACCGACGACCAAAACCAAACAGAGCACCTCTGTTAGAGGGGCGGTGGCGCCGCGGCGGCGCTCCGGTCGCCGGGGATCACATGCAACACGTCGGAAAGATAGGGAGGAAGGAGAGGAGAAGCTTTCCACCTGATTTCCGGGCTTTCGAGGCTTCTGACGAGATCCGCCATTAGTGGCGGTGGAAGGTGGTGGAGCTCGGGTGAGCTATTTTTCGGCGAGGTAGAGCTCCGGCGAGATGGTGGCTGGAGTCGTTTTGAGTTTGGGGAGAGGATTGAAGTTCTGGAGGTCCTCTCTCACTGAAGTTTTGGGAGGTTTTTATAGCCAACCTGTGAGCACCTCCTTCCCTTCCTTCTCTCTTTCTTACTGAAGTTGAGGTTCATCCAACCAGAGTTGGTATGGGCATCTGGTAGCATTTTATTGGGGAGTATACTTGGCTGGCCAATCAGAATCAAACACACAGATTTTGGTTTTGTTGAATTGGGGAGATGGGATCCAACGGGTAAGCTTGAGCCAAGTGATAAGAGTGGGAGTGTGGGTTTCATTTAGGCTAGCTTGGGCTTGCTGAATTCCAGCCCTTAGAATCAACTCCACATTATCACCTGAGTTGGGCTTTTGGGGGAGTGAGGTTGAGGGGTTTATAAATAGGAAAATCCTATTTTGGAGATGGTTGGCCAAGCCAATGGGTTTTCCTAGTGAATGTCAAAGTCCACATAGGTTTGTGTCGTAGAGTGTCGAGTTGATGTCGACGCGTTGGAGTTGAAATCAAATGTTTACTTATCTCGAGTTGTCGAATAATTTTACGAGCTTCATTTTTCTTTAACCGATCAAACGATATCAGAATTTAATGAAATGAGTCTTGTTGCACTCGTACTAACTGTACGAGTCTAATGAAACTGACATGAGTCAATTCAGAGCTCGTTTGATTAATATTTCAAAAAGGCATTCCGGCGGCACACAACATTACTCAAAATAGTCGTTTTCACCAAACGACCACGGATCGAGACGAAACGAGATCCGGTGCACTCATACAGACTATACGAGTCCAATGCAACAGATGAAAGTCGATTCGGAGTACGTTTGGTAAATATTCAAAATCTGGGCGTCGCGACACGCTAAAACGGCCAAAATGCTCATTCTCATCGTTAGGCTTTGAATCTCGACGCAACGAGTTCCGACGCATTTGTATCTACTATACGAAATCATAGGAACTGACAGAACTCAGATCGGAGTTCTCTAGGCCAATATTCAAAAATCTCGTTTTCGCGACGTTTTACGAGGAATTGTCACATCCACTATATGACCTCGGGGTCCAACTGAACGAGTTCTGATGCGGTCGTATTGACTATACGAGGCCACAGGAACTGATAGAATTTAATTCGGAGTTCTCTAGCTCGATATCCTGCCTAGGGTTGCCTCATACCGGGTCACGGGTAAAGGCTCGGGTCACTTTTATTGGGCCCACTAGGGCTCTGGTGGCCCAATAAAAGTCGGGATGTTACAATCCAATAAAAATAAAAGGATTTTCGTCCCTGAAAATTTGCTTGAATTAGGGGGGAAAGTAACATACCTGGAGAAAAAGCTCTAGGTGCTTTTCTCGGAGGAGTACTTCAGGTTCCCACGTGAATTCTTCTCGTTCGAAGTTTGACCATAGCACCTTAACCATCGGAATGGTTTTGTTGCGTAGTGTCTTGACCTTATAATCCATTACTCTGACGGGTTCGAGCCGGACGGATCTATCTAACTGTAGCTGCACCGGTGGAGTAGGAAGGTACTGCTCTGGTTGCCGGAGGACTCGTCTCAAAGAAGAGACATGAAACACATCGTGAAGATTCCCCAACTCTGGGGGCAAGGCCAAACGATAGACGACGGGGCCAACACGCTCTATCATCGGATAGGGGCCCAAGAAGCGGGGATCTAACTTTTTTGCTTCCTCAACCGGGAGACACCATGCATGGGCTTTATTTTCAAGAATACCATTTCCCCCATGCTAAACTCCACCGGTCGGTGTCGCGCATCATATTACTTAGCCTGTCGGCTCTGCGCTTCCCGCATTCGCTCCTGAATTAGCCGTATCGCTGCCGTAGTGTCATCGATGTAAGCCACTCCCAAGGCTTTCGGGTCCTCTTCCTGAGCCCAAGTCAACGGGGGTCGGCAACGCCTTCCATACAATGCCTCGTATGGAGCCATCTTAATGCTAGCCTGGTAGCTGTTATTGTATGAAAATTCGACCAACGGCAACAACTGCTCCCATGGCTCATTGTGCTCCACTATGTACAGTCGAAAAAGGTCCCCCATCGTCCGGTTCATCCTCTCCATCTGTCCGTCTGTCCGCGGGTGGAAGGTGGTGCTGAAGGCCAACTTGGTTCCCAAATACGCCTGCACCCGCCTCAACTCCTTAGATGTGAAACGCTCGTCACGATCTGACACGATGGATTCTGGTACTCCGTGGAATCGTACCACTTGCTCTAGGAACATCCCTGCCAGGATATCTACTCCCTCACCCTGTCGGTTTGGAATGAACCGTGCTACCTTGGTGAGTCGATCTACGACCACCCATATTGAGTCATTCCCAGCGCGGGATCGAGGTAGGCCGTGGACGAAGTCCATGGAGATGTCTTCGAACTTCCATTCTGGTATCGGCAGGGGCTGTAATAGGCCTCCTAGACTACGATATTCAGCTTTGACCTTCTGACAGGTCTGACATCGGGCCACGAAGTTGGTGACATCTCTTTTCATTCCAGGCCAGTAAATGGTCCTGCGCAAGTCCACATACATCTTAACTACGCCAGGGTGAATCGAGTACCTGGACTGATGGGCCTCTTGCAAAATTTCTTCACGAATCCCTCCAGTAGCAGGAACAACTATGCGATGCTTGAATTGCAGAATCCCGTCATGCAGTTTATAATCCTCTTGTGCCCCTCCTTGTAGAGATCGGATGATCGGTATCACCTCTGGGTCGATCTTCTGGGCTTCTCGTATCCGGTCCCGGATATCACATTGGATTTCCATCCAATACAGTTGCGAGTAGTACTCTTCCGGATCTCTTCGGGCAATCAGGGTAATCTTCATATCTATCAAAGACTGGAAGAGTTCTTTAGAAATCTGCTCCATCCAACTCCCGGCTATTGCAGGCTGGCGGCTCAAGGCGTCAGCGACTCTGTTAGCCTTCCCGGGGTGATATTGGAGAGCGAAGTCGCAATCGTCTAAGAATTCCAGCCATCGGTGTTACCGGAGGTTCAGCTCTTTCTGCGTGAAGATATACTTGAGGCTCTTGTGATCGGAGAAGATCTCACATCTTACTCCGTACAGATAATGCCTCCAGATTTTAAGGGCGAAGACGACGGCGCCCAACTCTAAATCGTGCGCCACATAGTTTAATTCATGCGGCTTTAATTGCCGTGAAGCGTAGGCCACCACCTTGTCGTGCTGCATTAGGACTGCTCCCAATCCCTTCAGGGAAGCATCAGTGTAGATTTGGAATCCCTCGGTCCGTGTGGGGATCGTAAGGATTGGCGCAGATGTCAGCCGCTTCTTCAGCTCGACAAACGCTGCCTCGCACTTTGGCGTCCATCGGAATGTGACGTCCTTCTTGGTGAGAGCAGTTAGGGGTAGGGAGATCTTAGAAAAACCCTCGACAAACTTCCTGTAGTATCCGTCAAGACCGAGGAAACTCCGGATATCCGCAACTGTCCTGAGTGGTGGCCAATTTTGTACTGCCTGGATCTTGGCTTGATCCACTGCTACTCCCTCCTTTTTTATCGTGTGGCCCAAGAATCCAACTTCTTTTAGCCAAAATTCGCATTTACTAAATTTGGCGAAGAGAAAATGCTCCCGGAGTTTTAGTAGCACCATCTGCAGGTGCCGAGTATGGTCCATCTTGGTCTTCGAGTAGATTAGGATGTCGTCTATGAAGATGATGAAAAAGTGATCCAAGAAAGGTTCGAAGACTCTATTCATCAGGGCCATGAAGGCGGAAGGCGCGTTGGTGAGCCCAAAGGGCATCACTAGGAATTCATATAGACCGTATCGGGAACTAAAGGTAGTCTTGGGGATATCTTCCTCTCGGATTTGAAGCTGGTAATAGCCGGATCTCAGGTCCATCTTGGAAAACACGGACGCACCTTGCAACTGATCGAACAGTTCGTCGATTCTAGGGAGGGGGTAGGTATTACGTACAGTCAGCTTATTCAGCTCCCTGTAGTCGATGCATAATCGCAGAGTCCCATCTTTATTTTTGACAAAAAGTACCGGGGCTCCCCAGGGTGAGGAACTAGGGCGGACGAATCCAGCATCTATTAGTTCCTGTAGTTGGATCTTTAGTTCAGTCAGCTCCCTTGGGGCCATCCGGTAGGGGGCTCGAGATACTGGTCGTGCTCTAGTCACGAGCTCGATCTGAAAGTCGACCTCTCGCTGTGGTGGCAATCCCGGGAGGGACTCAGGGAAAACATCTAGAAAGTCGCGGACTACCGGGACCTTGGCGAGCACCTAGGATTTGTCTTCTATATCGAAGTAGATAAGATATACTTCGTCCTTCTGTCGGATGAATTTCAACATCTGCGTAGAAGTCAAGATGATACGCGAGACAGAGGGCACACCTGTCAATGTGACGGTCTGGCCATTTGGGTTCTGTAGCTGAACTTCTCGTGTGGAACAGTTTATCTGGGCTTGGTGCTCGGCCAGCCAGTCCATACCCAGAATTATGTCAAATCCTGTTATTGCTAGGATGGTTGCGTAGATCTCAAATTCTACTTCTCCTAGCACAGCCTGGAACGAGCAATTTTCGGTAGAAGTCATATCCGACCCGTCCGGTAAGCGGATTCGTATAGACAGTCCGGTTGAACGAATAACATTTCCTTTGTTGCGATGAACTCGTGGGAGACGAAAGAATGAGTTGCTCCCGTGTCGAAAAGGGTTTTGGCAGGAAGTCCTTCTACCAACAAGATTCCTGACGACAGTAGAATATATATATATATATATATATATATATATATATATATATATATCAACTATCTAATACAGAGGATATAAGCACACATAAGTAATATACAACATCAGTAGTTAGATCTGATATCTCCCTATCGCCTAAGATATATACCTATGAATACGTCAGGGGCCGGTCCGTGTTGCAGGTCGAGTGCGTAGGCCTCCTGAGCGCTGCTCGGCCCTGCTGGCCTCTTCTGCCAGCTCTGCCTCTGCGGCCTCTCTGACCCTGCCCTCGTGCCGGCTGTCAACCCTGAACAGCTCCCAATCCGGGTCTCCCCGTCGCCTGAGGGCAAAAGTCCCTCATATGTCCTGGCTGATGACATAAGAAGCAGTTCCCTGCGAAGGGAACATCTCGTCGGGCCACTAGTGGGGGCTACGGTGCTGGAGCTGGTCTGAAGTCTGGCTGTGCAGCTAAGGGTGCTGGTGGGTGCCTATAAGGCTGCCTGCGGCGTCGCTGCCTGCGCTCTCTATCCTGTCTATGGGGAGCGACTCCTTCGTATCGCCTCTGGTCTCGAGGGAGCTCTTCCTGACCTCTGCTCCGCTGAGCCACTGTCTGCTGGTCCAACTCTAAGGCTGCCGCATGGGTAGTTATGGTGTGGAATGTGGCCTGAGAGAGCATAATCAGGGCCTGCCTCAGGTCATCTCGTAGTCCTCGGTAGAACCGAGAAGCTCTATCCCTGTCGGAGGCAGCCAGGTTCCCGGCGAAGCGTGCCAGGTGTATGAACTCTCTCTCATACTCTGCCACAGTGCGGTTGCCCTGTCGGATGAGCAGGAACCTCTCTTGTAGCGCGGCTCGGTCTGTATTTGTGATAAAGAACTCTAGTAGAGCTATGGAGAACTCTCCCCAAAGGATCGTGCTCATCGGCCGACCTCGAAAGGTAGAGCGACTAGCCTCTCTCCACCAATCCCTCGCATATCCCTCCAAGAGGGTCACCACCAAAGATACTGCTGCTACAGCTGAGCACATCATCCCTACTAACAGCTTTTCCACTCGCTCCACCCACTCCTCTACCTGAATGGTCATCTCTGTACCCCTGAACGGGGGAGGCCTCAGTCCTCGGAAAATCGTCAGCAGATCGGTGGGTGCGGTCATCTCTCGTGGTGGCTGTGCAAGGGCATTACGGAAAGTCGCTAGTATAGTCGTCAGTGTCTACCCCATATCTGTCCCGGCAAACGGTATGGCCGCGGGAGAGACCGGGTCTGGTGGTGGGGTAGCTGGAATATATCCTCTAGACGAGGATCCCCCGTTACTGTCCTCCGGTATCCGGAGAAGTAACAGGAAAGAGTGTCAGTATTTTGCAAAAGTAGTGGCAATTTGCAAAAATGACAGACAAAGCGGAAACAACGGTGTATGGGCATACTATCGTACAGTCTAGAATCCCTAAGCCTCTACACTAAGGTCCACCAGGCTTCCGCTGCAAGGTTCGTCCCGAACCTAAAACGAAGCGAGGGACGAAGGGATCCTGAGACTGCTCCACAAGGAAGAATCGTGATCGCTCTGATCCATTTGTAGCACCCCCCCACCCCAACCTTTTGCCCGGGTCGGGCCGAAGGGGGGGGGGGGTACTACTGGCCCAAGACGCCCACCCAGTGCTCATAGGGGAAACGATCCACCCTGTCCAAGCACTAGATGACCGCCTTGGTTGGATCGAATCATAACATTCACAATCCATCAGAATATAGCGGAAGCATTAACAGGAAACCATTGCAGATTTATATATCACATATCAAAATTACAACGGTTCTAGGGCCGAAGCCTAAGTACTTATATAAGCCAGTGGGCTATACATGTGCTACATATAATCCTCATATACTCTCTCTCTCTCTACGCTGCTCGACGGAACTCACATCTCTAAACTTTGGGGACGGTGGGGGTGCATCTGCTCAAGTAGACCTAGCTGCTGGCGTAATCTCCTGCGGCAGCGGGTCACTACGGTGCTCCACCTCCTGTGAATGGTTAATCAAATAACCTTTAGTCACAGAGCTAAGTGGAAACAAATCTCCTCCCCGGATCCACATCCTGGGGACGAGCACGCACCCACCCAACGGAAGTAAATAGCCGAAGCACGAGAGGGATAGCACAATATTCCATATATGAACAGCTATGAACAAATATAAAAGAGTGCAGTATAACCGGAAAGAGCAGCAATAGTATAAAACGGTTATAACAATGCTCTACTAGCTCATCAGCACAATATGTTTTCATATCCCGAATTCTATCGCAGGCATTCACAGCCGCGCACATACCGCAGACATTCACAGCCGGGCACATACTGCAGGCCTTCACAGCCGCGCACACAAACCCTATGTCGACATAGTTTGGACCGCTTCTATTCTAGCAGGGTAGCGAGCCCCGCGGGCCTCACCAATGTGGTCGTCGGTGACAGTGGCCAGTCCTGCCACTTTTGGGGGTGATCGTACCGCACAACCCCAGGCCCTAACGTACAACCTGGTGTTCTCTTGGATGTGAGCGACATCCAACGAATCATTTTGGCCGACCAGCGGAGGAAAACCCGACGGAGAATAAAACAGCCTGTCACCCGTGGTACCCATCTCCCTGTCGCCTTGAGTCGTCAACCTTCCCGCACCGGTACGAACGGTCTGCGGAAGGGACTGACCCGCCACTATTCCACCACAAGCAATTTACAGACAATCAATCAACGGCAAACATAATACACACCGGGTCTACGTCGGCCTGCCCTGCTAGGCTTAAACTTCGGGCGGCGGCACTAGCTCTACTTTTGACAAGGAGCGTGGGAGCGCTTTATTTGGGGCTAGACTTGGAGGAATACCTCAACTCCGGTTATCCCCAACTAAGGCTCAACCTTAATAATGACTGCTCGTCAGAGCAGGACCCGAGATTATAATAGTAAATTGCAATGAAGACAAAAGCAGTGTTTATGCTGCTGATTTAAAGTGCTTGAAAAGAACCTTAACCAGTACGAAACTGGAGTAGCACTGAATTAAAAGTACTTGACCAGTACGAGACTGGAGTATAACTGAATTAAAAGTACTTGACCAGTACGAGACTGGAGTAGAACTGAATTAAAAGTACTTGACCAGTTCGAGACTGGAGTAGAACTGAATTAAAAGTACTTGACCAGTACGAGACTGAAGTAGAACTGAATTAAAAGTACTTGACCAGTACGAGACTGGAGTAGAACTGAATTAAAAGTACTTGACCAGTACGGGACTGGAGTAGAACTGAATTAAAAGTACTTGACCAGTACGAGACTGGAGTAGAACTGAATTAAAAGTACTTGAATTGAAAAGAATAAAGGAACAGGACCAGTGCAAGACTGGAATAATCATAAAGAAAATGGTTAGTAGTCCAATCACTCCATCCAGGAGGCTTCAGTCTCATCTCCGTTCTCAGGAGGCACATTCAGTTCTATTTCAGTTCTTAATAAGGCTTCATTGGATTACACTCATTATTAAGATCTGATTATGATTTGGTTGCGCTTTATTAATCACTGATTAATCGGATTAGGGGCTTATCAGGAGTTACACCCTCATTATTTATCAAGAATAATTCGCAACTCACTGCTCGTACTCTCATCTTTCGAGCGTGTCTAAATCACCCGAGAGTCGAAGCGCTCGACGGTTTCACAAAGTCTCAGAACACACGGAGCTTGGTCACTTGCCTCAGCCACTCTCGTCGATACAATAACTTTGAATTTATTAATTAAATTAGAGAGGACAGTCGCGCGCTCCAATTTCATTTTCGAAGAAAATGAGCGTAATAATTTCCGAACGCGACCCTAGGCTTCCAGATTTTAGGAAAAATATCAAAACTTTTCCCCAAGACCCCAAATTTTGATACAACCTTTAATAGAGCCTAAAATGAGCCTAGTAATTTTTTTTGTAATTTTCCGAAGTGTTTTGAGCCTTTAATTTGGCCAAACAAATTTTATTTGGGTTTTTAAAAATACCAAATCAACTCCAAAAATTCTCAAAATTTTTGTGAAGACTGCCCTCATCAAGGGAAACAATTTTCATGTTCAAAACTTTTTCATGAGGGCCCTATTTTAGCTTCTAAAAAATCAAACCCCTTATTATAATAATAATATAATATTATAATAATATAATTTATAAAATAAAGTTACTATTCATCGTCATTTTCCCCCGCTGTAACGAATCCCGCGCCCCTTACGGGGCTTATCCGCCGCCGGCCGGCCACCGGCCGGCCGTGGCTCCACCACCGGCCGACTGCCCGGTGGTGGGCGCTCCTTCCGGCGGTGGTCCGGCGGCCTGCCGTCTTCGGCCACCGACGACCAAAACCAAACAGAGCACCTCTGTTAGAGGGGCGGTGGCGCCGCGGCGGCGCTCCGGTCGCCGGGGATCACATGCAACACGTTGGAAAGATAGGGAGGAAGGAGAGGAGAAGCTTTCCACCTAATTTCCGGGCTTTCGAGGCTTCCGACGAGATCCGCCATTAGTGGCGGTGGAAGGTGGTGGAGCTCGGGTGAGCTATTTTTCGGCGAGGTAGAGCTCCGGCGAGATGGTGGCTGGAGTCGTTTTGAGTTTGGGGAGAGGATTGAAGTTCTGGAGGTCCTCTCTCACTGAAGTTTTGGGAGGTTTTTATAGCCAACCTGTGAGCACCTCCTTCCCTTCCTTCTCTCTTTCTTACTGAAGTTGAGGTTCATCCAACCAGAGTTGGTATGGGCATCTGGTAGCATTTTATTGGGGAGTATACTTGGCTGGCCAATCAGAATCAAACACACAGATTTTGGTTTTGTTGAATTGGGGAGATGGGATCCAACGGGTAAGCTTGAGCCAAGTGATAAGAGTGGGAGTGTGGGTTTCATTTAGGCTAGCTTGGGCTTGCTGAATTCCAGCCCTTAGAATCAACTCCACATTATCACCTGAGTTGGGCTTTTGGGGGAGTGAGGTTGAGAGGTTTATAAATAGGAAAATCCTATTTTGGAGATGGTTGGCCAAGCCAATGAGTTTTCCTAGTGAATGTCAAAGTCCACATAGGTTTGTGTCGTAGAGTGTCGAGTTGATGTCGACGCGTTGGAGTTGAAATCAAATGTTTACTTATCTCGAGTTGTCGAATAATTTTACGAGCTTCATTTTTCTTTAACCGATCAAACGATATCAAAATTTAATGAAATGAGTCTTGTTGCACTCGTACTAACTGTACGAGTCTAATGAAACTGACATGAGTCAATTCAGAGCTCGTTTGATTAATATTTTAAAACGGCATTCCGGCGGCACACAACATTACTCAAAATAGTCGTTTTCACCAAACGACCACGGATCGAGACGAAACGAGATCCGGAGCACTCATACAGACTATACGAGTCCAATGCAACAGATGAAAGTCGATTCGGAGTACGTTTGGTAAATATTCAAAATCTGGGCGTCGCGACACGCTAAAACGGCCAAAATGCTCATTCTCATCGTTAGACTTTGAATCTCGACGCAACGAGTTCCGACGCATTTGTATCTACTATACGAAATCATAGGAACTGACAGAACTCAGATCGGAGTTCTCTAGGCCAATATTCAAAAATCTCGTTTTCGCGACGTTTTACGAGGAATTGTCACATCCACTATATGACCTCGGGGTCCAACTGAACGAGTTCTGATGCGGTCGTATTGACTATACGAGGCCACAGGAACTGATAGAATTTAATTCGGAGTTCTCTAGCTCGATATCCTGCCTAGGGTTGCCTCATACCGGGTCACGGGTAAAGGCTCGGGTCACTTTTATTGGGCCCACTAGGGCTCTGGTGGCCCAATAAAAGTCGGGATGTTACTTATTGCCTCTTACCTTGCTCTCGGCGTCGTATAAGCAAATGTAGACCACTCTGTTGTATGGGAAGGATACAGTAGACGTGGAGCAGATCACGTCTGCATTACTATCCGGTCAGATGTTGTCGGACCCCGTTTCTGAGGCTGAGCATGCTTTGGTAGTAGGAGGACGACGAGTGAGGCAGTTCAACAAGGGATCTGGGAGTGCACGGTCTAAATCTGTATTGAGAAAGGCAGTGACGTGCTATCATTGCAGGCAAAGTGGCAATATCAGGAGACATTATCCGCAGCGTGCATAGATTCCTGGGGACGTCTAGGGTGCGGGCAAGGCGACGGTAGCTACGGCAGATGATAGTGATGTATCTCTCCTCATCACTAAGAGTCCATGTGACTCGGATAACTGGATATTAGATTCTGATGTTTCGCAGCACATTTACTCAGATGAAGGTATGTTCAATTCACTGGAGGTGACGACTGGGTCGGTCTTTCTGGGTGACGACTCAACATATGAGGTCATAAGGACAGGGATGGTGCACATCAGGATGCATGACGGAGCAGTGTGTAGGCTTGAGCGGGTACACCTGTTACCCAAGCTCCGTAGGAATCTAATATCGTTAGGCAGACTAGACTCCGAAGGATGTAGTTTTGCAGCGAGAGGTGGAGTTCTGAAGGTGACGCGAGTACGGATCGTGCTCATGCGAGCTATGCAGTGCGGTAATATATACCGGCTGATGGGTACCACGATGCGAGGTGGTGTGTCCATGATTTTTACGGTCGACAGTGTGAGTGGTTGAGGTGGTGTAGGGGATCACCCTTCTGGTAGTCTGATTAGGCGAGTCAGATTCAGCGATCTAGTTGCGACGACATTCAAAGGTTGAGCCCGAGCAGGGATGAGTCGACTGGTGCAGGTCGGCTGACACCTTAGATCCTTGAGGTCGTGCTTTGTGCAGACTGGTGTTTCGTGCAGACTATGCTACGTGTAGCGTTGCTTAGTGCATATCGTGATTCGTGCAGGGAATGCTTTGTGTAGCTTCGGATCCCGAAACAAGGTGGTGGATTGCCGTATTTTGGTTCGGATCCTGTGATCCGGGCCAGTTTTACTTTGGTTCTTTTTTTTAAAAACCTGAGCGGGATCATTAGCCTTAAGGTTAATTAACCTAGGTATATATATAATGTTCACACTCACGTGGAATAAGAGGCGGTCGGCCTGTGAGAACTTGTGAAGAAGAACCACCTGTAGCATTTTGGAGAGGAAGAGCCGCCTAAGGATTTTGTAGAGAGCCGCCTCTCCCTTCATTCTCTCTCACTCGTGCATTCGGAGGGGCCGCCGACATTGGGTGTCGTCGTAGGTCTTAGAGGAGATATCCGCCGACGTTGAGAGAGGGTGTTGCCGCCGGGCTTGGTGTAGTTCGTCGTCGGCGTTGCAGTCGACATTCTTTAGAGCGAAGAGGCGTGGTGTCTGAAAGTCTTTAGTTTCAAGGATAGCTAAATCACCTAGAGGGGGTGATTAGGTTTCTTAGTCTCTTGTGACTATCTTTAATTTTCTTTTTGTTTTAGGTGTGTTGAGTTAGCTTAGTTAGTTTGCTTTCAAAAACACAACACATAATATTTATAGTGGTTCCCCAAATTATGGGTATGTCTACTTTCCCTCCCACCTTTCTAATTGCTTGTTAGACTAGTCACTTCTCCAATCTCGGCTCCTAAGAGCTTATAACACGATCCTGCAGGACCACTCAGTCTCCTCCAAGACTTACAACTTAGGCACAGAGCCCTACAACTCAGTGATCTAAGGATCACCTACCTCAGTCCCAAAGGCCCTACAACTCAGGCTGGGAGTACAGTCCTACCTTAGAGAGAATGACTCTCCTACACCTCAGGCACAAAGGCCTTATCTCAGATCCAAAGGATTCTACAACTCAGGCACAAGTGCCCTACAACTCAAAGAGAATTTGTCTCCTACCTCAGGTTAAAAATCCCTACCTCAGATCCAAGCAGGATCCTACTCTCAGGCCAAAGCCCTACCTCAGGCACATAGGCCCTACACTCAGATCTGCAACCAGATCCTACCTCAGGAACATGGGCCCTACCTCATATTCTCTACAGAATCCTACCACTCAGGCCAAAGCCCTACTTCTCAGATCCACACAAGGATCCTACCCTCAGCCTTTATATATTCAGGCATACAACTCAGATCCAAATGGATCATACTGGATGAATGTGTGTTGTGTTGTAGATTTGACTTCAGAGAAGATCTCTGAGTCTAACTTCCTGGACTGAGAAGGTCACAGCCCTACCTTCTTCATAGCAACAAGAAACTGATCTTTAGATTGACTTGGCTTGTGTTGGAAGTATTGCAGTTGGGGTTAGCCCTTTGCTGCTTCTTGAGCTGAGATAAACTCAACCCTATCTACTTGTTCTCAGCACCAGAAATTATTCTTTAGAAATAATCTGCTAGAACTGAGAAGTAACTGCAGTTTGCCTTGTTGTTAGCTGAGTTGAGACAATCTCAGCCCCAACTTCTTCTCAGCAACAAGAGTGTTGATCTTCAATAAGCAGTTGCTTGTGTTGGAAGTAACTTGTAGAACTCTGCTCTGCTTCTCCTTTCCTTCCTAGAAAGAACCAGAAGATCAGTCTTATCTTCTTCTCAGCTCCAGAAGTTGATCTTTAGGATTAGGCTTGGTTGAGCTGAGAAGTCACTGATCTAACTTGTCTAAAGTTATCATACTTGCCCTACTACAGCTAGGGTAAACCCTTTGCTGCTCCCTCTTTCTCTCTCAGAATTTATTCTGACCTTACTGTTGGTGGTGAAGATGACAACAACTACCTTTGTTGAGTTTTCAGACGCAGCAGCTAGGTTAAGACATTTGCTGCATCTTCTTCTTCAGAGATTACCTCTGACCTTGCTGGTGCCAATAAAAATTGCACCAGCTATCTTGGATCGGCTTCCCGATCAGCTGCAGCTAGGTTAGACCTATTGCTTCTTCTTCTTCAGATAAAATGTCTCTAAACTTGTTATAGCAGACAGAAATCACTACAGCTAACTATAGAACTTTAGATCAACGACTTGGACTTGCTTTTCAAAGCTCTACAACAATGGCCGAGGAAGAAGATGAAGTTCAGAGCTTTTTTCAAAAGTTAATTTTTATAATCTGATCTCCGCCTTTTTTATTCTGTCGATCAATGGCTATTTTGACCAGTGGGCCCCAAAAAATTGACAACGGTAGCTTTACTTTAACAGCCAAAAGTCGTAGAGTAGGCCTGCAGCGCCGTTTGTCGCATACCGTAGTCATTCCGCCACATTTTGAATTTTATTGACTTTTGCTGACGTCGGCATCTGTGGACTTAGTCAAATTCAAGCTCTTTAGTATAGGCGTTGAGTGAAAAGCTTCACTCAATGCCAAAATACTTAGACAGATTTCTGTCTTACTTAGGCATTGAGAGTGTTGAGTGAACAAGTTTTACTCAACGTTTTTGGCCTTAGCTAATCTTTATACAACTCAGACGTTGAGAGCATTGAGTGAACAAGCTTCACTCAACGCCAAAGTACTTAGACAGTTTTCTGTCATTATGCGTTGAGAGCGTTGAGTGAACAAGCTTCACTCAACGCCAAAGTACTTAGACAAAGCTTTGACTATCTGAGTTTTACTCAACGCTTTTTGTAGTATGGAGTTGAGTGAACTGCCTTCACTCAACGCATGTGGACTTAGCCACTTTTCTGCCTTGCAAATAGTCAGGCTTTGACTGACTTGTCTTCTCTCAACGCTATTTGGCATCTGACATTGAGTGAGCTTGCTTCACTCAATGCTTGTGGACTTAACCACATTTCTTTGCATCTGGCGTTGAGTGAGTTGTCCTCACTAAACGCCTGTGGACTTAGCCACATTTCTTTGCATCTGGCGTTGAGTGAGCAGTCCTCACTCAACGCCTGTGGACATAGACAACTTTTCTGTCTCTCCACCTGTCTACCTTATGACCCCTTTTCACCATCACTTAGACAACTTGTCTAACCTTATTCCAAGGAACATCCTACACATGATGAGCTTAACCAAAATCAAATACAACTATGCTGATTCCTCTTCAAATCACATCTAGGGAACATTGAGGGCAATATTCCCAACAGTGTTGACGACGTGCGTCAGTGTAGTTATCCTCGACGGTGGTTTCTCTCCGGTGGTGGCGTTGTTCTCCGGTGGTGGTGCGGTTGAATGACGGTCTTTGACGTTGAAGGTTCTGGTGAACCTTGTGCGTCTGCGAGGCGGATTGCAGTTCAGATCTCAGATTCTCGTCGCGGATCGTGAGTGTCTGGTGCTTCCACGGTGTATTCATCGGACGGTCATTTCTTCACTTAGTTTATTCTTGTATTCATTTATATTTATATTGACGAATATATTTATATATTTGTGATTGTGCCTCGGCAGGTTTTGCCGAGTGCAGATTTGTGCTCATTTGTGTTTCTTGTTTACCTGCAATATTTTATAACTGTGTTCAGATCGCACTACAAGGACGGTGAACCCATCACTGGGTGGCTGCCGGACATCGACACTAGATCACACTACCTTGCAGACACAGCTCCCAGTCCGCAAATACTTCAGCCCGCAACTAGAACAAGGACCAAACCGTCTACTTGCCGCTCAGCGAGCTCCAGAAGCATTCCGCACAAACAGGCGAACTCGGCGATCTAAGCAATAACCTGGACTTGTCATACAGGACCATCTTGCCGAACTCGGAGAGCTCTAAAAGCAGTCCGCACAACATGCGATCTCGGCGAGCTAGGCAACAACTCTGAACTTGTCACACGGGACCAAGTCCACAACACCAGCGGACTCCGGCTATCAACCTGCCCAAGAAGGCTACAACGAAAAGTGCGATTAGCCACCATAGTCTACACTAACCGCCAACCTTGCAACCCAGAGAATCTGAAACTTCAAGCGGACTGTGCGGTCTCACTAACCAGACCACCACATCCACGGTTAGAGATGTCTAACCGCCTGGTTTCAACCCAGGGTGCTTGCTGAACCAGATCGCAAGAGAGACCGACAATCCGCTAAAGGATATTCGTCAAAAGAAATCCGCCAAGCCGCGGCGGACTCTGCGGTCTGTGCGGTCTGGCCAATCAGACCGCCCACACTCCACTTTACTCCCACTTAAACTATATATATATTATCATCTTCGAAAGGGGCTCGATGCATCGTTGCGGGGTGCGCCCGCTTCCAGGCGGGCTATGCCCGCATTCGAGCGTCTATGTCGAAGGACAATATTAGAAAACGAAAAATTGCACAAACAGACAAACAAAAAATTACATTCGAGCGGCTATGCCCGTGCCTGTCACTCGTATATATATATATATATATATATATATATATATATATACACTAGCATTTTTGAACGGGCTTCGCCCGTACTCGATGCGTCGCTGCGGGCTGCGCCCGCTTCCAGGCAGGCTATGCCCGCATTCGAGCGTCTATGTCGAAGGGCAATTTTTGAAAACAAAAAATTGCGCAAACAGACAAACGAAAAATTACATGATAGAATTTTAATTAATTTTTATTGCCTCTATTTTCATTAAATATCGTGGGCCCCACCTTCTTCTCTTTATCCCCCCTCTCTCTCCTCTTAAAGTGATTTGATCACACAACACTTCCATCTTTCTCCTCTCTCTCCCTCTTTCCCCTCTCTTTCATAGCTTTAAGACACCTATTTATATTCTCTTTCTTTGTCTCTCTCTCTCTTCAAACTTTTTTTCTCTTTCTTCATCCAATAGATGAGAAAAAAATCTTTGATCTAACGGTTTATGTTGGTTGATTGGTGTGCTCTCAAATATGTATATTGATTTAATGTAGTAAATATATATATATATATATTTATATATATATATATATAGGTGGGGGGCTCATTGATAGATAATGTTGCCCTTCTAAATTTTGAACAGGGGAATAAAAAACGGCGATTTCGCTGACATGGATCATCAATTTTTGAATATAACGAGCATGACCCCGGACAACTCAAGCAGGCTAGCTCGCCGCCTGCAGCGGTGGCAACGCAGTGGCATCAGTGGAGAAAACGGGCACGAGTAGATGCACGTGGCCCACACGGATGGCTTGGGCGCGCACGCATCCATGCATGCACGACCAGTGTGTGAGTGCGCTTCCGTGCACCCCCCCACACCGGAAGGTCATAATAATTTAATCCACAATTTTGTTATATCATAACACATTAGTAATAAAGCTATAATCATCACAGTTTTCAATCCTATTTGAAGGTACTATCCACCATATCATAAATATAAATTTTAGAATTACATCAATCATACCGAAGAATACTAGACAGTCTAGACGTGATCATAATCATAATTTAAAACTATTACGAATTAACTCGGCGTTTCGGTCGGACCGGAATAAACTGGACCGTCTTAGGACGGATCTAGAGGGTGGCTCGAGGGACACTGACACCCCCATTATTTTTTAAAATGATTAGTGTATTTGGATTTCTCTCGTCGAGACAATGAATTTTGACTACTTATACGTCAAAAACGGTTGTCAGATTAGGGAGAAACAACTCCGATAAGATTGTCTGACCTCCCATGTTATAATTTTTAGAACCCAGTGACGCATTTAAAAAAAATTGTGCACCCTCATTATCAATTTGTGCACCCCCATTATTAATTTTCTGGATACGCCACTGACTTTCGGGACGGTAGAGCGCACACACAGTCAATGAAAAGAGAGAATTGGCAAGGTAATTTTTTTGACGTGGAAAATCCCGAAAAAAGGTGAAAAACCACGTGCTCGGATCTGTGCCTACAAAATCTCCACTATATCTGAGTATTGTTACAGAGATTTTTCAAAAACTCGAGGGCGACATGCCGCCTCTCGTTATAATTACTGGGGAGAGAGAGAACCTGGAGGGTGACATGCCACCACTCACATAGCTAATTATTTCTTCGAGTGTTGCGGGGAGCGATGCGCTCGTTGTATTCTGGAGTCTTATAATAATTCCTGAAGGCGGAAGTAGCTTGATGTACACGTTCAGATGCCTGGTGTTTCGAAGCTCGGAGGTGCGCTCAGTGCACGTTATCTTCCGCTTCTTGTCTCTGATTGTCTTTTGAACAAGCGTTGTTTGGTTATCTTATCGGTAGACTGTGCGTTTGCTCTTGAGCGCGTAGGGCGCTGGTTGGCAAAGAACTTGCTGGTCGCTTGCTGGAGGAGAGCGCACAAAGCGTTAGATGAAAGAGGGCGCGTGGAGCGCTTGCTGATAAAGAGATAGCATTGGGCGCTTGTTGGAGAATAGCGCGTGGAGTGCTAGGGGAAGAGACTCGTGCAAGGGAGCAACTTGTGTGATAACGTGCGGGAGCGTGCAGTGGAGAGACGGGCGTGATAAAGTACAAGGAGGCGGCGCGCGCGATAGCGCGCAAGGAGGCAGCGCGTGAGGGAGCGCGCAAGGGAGAAATGCGCGCGGGAGCGCACAAGGAGGCGGCGTGAGCGGGAGCGCGCAAGGGAGAAATGCGTGCGGGAGCGCACAAGGAGGCGGCGTGCGCGGGAGCGCGCAAGGGAGAAATGCGCGCGGGATCGCGCAAGGAGGCGGCGCACGCGGGAGCACACGAGGAGGCGGCGCGCGCGGGAGAGCATGAGGGAGAAATGCGCACAGGAGCGCGCAAGGAGGCGGCGCGCGCGGGAGAGCACGAGGGAGAAATGCGCGCGCGAGCGCGCAAGGAGGCGGCGCGTGCAGGAGCGCGCGAGGGAGAAATTCTGGGCGGAGAAGATGAAGATGTTCGAAGACGAAGGAGATCTTCAAAGAATGCTTGAAGATCTTTGAAGGGGGAAAAGGAGATGAAGAAGATGAAGGAGGAAGGAGAGAGAGGGAATCCGTAGGTGGATTTTTCCAAGGAGAGAATGAATTAAAAGGGGGAAGAGGAGTACTATTTATAGGCTTCATGGGTGATTATGAAGATCATGCGGTTATTCGTAGCCCATAACCATCATGAGTGCTATTAATAGGTCCATTCATGACATAATATGCGCATATAATATTTAATAATTATACTAACCGCAGACCAGTCTATTTTTAGCCGCGCATTTCCCCACTACGAAAGATCATGGAGGGTAGTTATATAGGTGGTTACCCACGTAATCGATGGCGGCGATCGCGAGAGCGCGATCGGACGACGGAGGAAAGTCATGACAGACGGTGGCGGACGGCGACGGCGGCGGTCGTGGTGTCGAGAAATAACGGCGGCGGCGGCCGCGACATTGGGAGACAACGGCGGCGCCCGCGGGACAAGCGGACGACGGCGGCGGCGGTCGCGACGTTGGGAGACGGCGGCGGCCGCGGCTTTGGGAAATAACAGCGGCCGCGGCCGCGGGAGAAATGGACGACGACGGCGGCGGTCGCGGCGACAGGAGACGGATGCCGCGACATTGGGAAATAACGGCGGCGGCGGCCGCGGGAGAAACGGACGACGACGACGGCGGTCGTTGAGTCGGGAAATAACGACGGTGGCGGGAGAAACGGACGACGACGGCGGCGGTCGCGGCGTTGAGAGACGACAGCGGCGGCGGCGTTGGAAAATAACGGCGGCATCCGCGGAAGGGAGGGAACATGCGGCTGTTCCTTGGCCGACGTGCCCCTCCGGCGACAGCCGCACCCCCTCATTGGGGGAGGGCTGGCGGTTAGCTGCCACTTCTCCCTGATGGGGAGTGTTGTGCACTCCCCATCAGGGAGAACATGCATGGCGTTGACTGGCCAGCGCCCAAAGGGGCGCTAACTCAGTCAACAGCCCTGCCAGCCAATGGTGAAAAATCCCCATTAGTTGGCAGGCGCGGGATGATTAATGCCGCGCCTGTGCGGGATGATTAATCCCGCGCCTGCGCGGGATGATTTATCCCGCGCGCGGCGCGGGATGATTTATCCCGCACGAGGGATCAATCTCACGCGTGCAGCGTGGGATCATTCCCGCTCGTGCGCGCCGTGCAGGAGGATTTCCCAGCATGGTTCTTGTGCATGGTGGCTTGATCGCGCCCTTGTCGGTTGCGCTGGTTGGGGCACGACGTTCATCAGGCTTGATTGAACAATTTTTAGGGGGAAATCCCATCAGATGCCCCCAAGTTCTTGAAATCCATGGTCAGAGCGGAAGGAGTGCGGGGACTTAATTGTCGGATTGCATGTATAAGCACGGTGTAGATGATTGGTGTAGAAGAGGTGAGGAAGATGCACTGACTTCCGAGCAAAGTGGTCACTTGTTTGTGCGTACAGCAAAATGCACTGGAGGTGTAGAGGTTAGATAGTATAAGGTACGTCTCGCGTGCCAGGTTTTGTATGCACGAGATGTGTAATGTGCATTGTGCAAGTATGGGGCTATGTGCACGAGGTGTGCTTAATGCGCGCAATGTGCGCTGATTGTGTGTAAGAGTGGTATGATACACTTGCAAGACTGGAGATAAAGATCCTGCAAATGGCGATGCCCGTGTTGATATGTGTGTGGTGGGTGCAATGTGCGCAAGGTGTTCATTTGGACTTTATGCGCGCATGGCACGATATGCACAATCGTGCTTTGTGTGTGCGCAAAGTGCATGACATGTGACATGTACACGAGGTGCGATACGCACAACATGTGATGTGCGTGATGCACGTTGCGCACGCGATATGCATAAGGTGTAATATATAAGGCCTGTTGAGAGCTTATCTATGGAAGGGAAGAAGTCGCTGAGATGCGGAGTTTCTAGTGCCCCCGAGTGTGTCATTGGGTATCTCTTGTACATGGTTGGAAGGAAAGACTTGTTGTGGACAGATATAGGGATGTGTACACAGCGCCTCCATTCTTACTGGGGCAGAATGATACCTCAGTTGGCAAGGTTCATATTGTTTTGCGTAAATTTGGCATGTAATGTCATTTTGCGCGAGACTGGCTCGCGACTTTTGCTCGCACGAGACTGGCTCGTGACTTTTGCTCGCACGAGATTGGCTCGTGACTTTGCTTTGCGCGGTTTGTGACCGCGGCTTAGTTTGCACAAGGCTGGCTCGCGGCTTTGCTTGCACGAGGCTGGCTCGCGTCTTTGCTTACACGAGGCTGGCTCGCAGCTTGATTTGCGCGGTGGTTGCTCGCGGCTTAGTTTGCACGAGGGTTGCTCGCGGATTTGCTTGTACGAGGCTGGTTCGCGTCTTTGCTTGCGCTAGGCTGGCTCGCGGCTTGATTTGCGTGGTGGTTGCTCGCGGCTTAGTTTGCACGAGGTTTGTTCGCGACTTATTTTGCACGAGGGTTGCTCGCGGCTTAGTCCGCACGAGGGTTGTTCGCGGCTTATTTCGCACGAGGGTTGTTCGCGGCTTAGTTCGCACGAGGGTTGCTCGCGGCTTAGTTTGCACTAGGGTTGCTCGTGGCTTAGTTCGCACGAGGGTTGCTCGCGGCTTAGTTTGCACGAGGGTTGCCCGTTGCTTAGTTTGCACTAGGGCTGCTCGCGGCTTTGTTGGCTATGAGCCGAAGAGGCCAGAATCCCTTTTTGCGGAGATCTGAACACTCTGTAAGAGGAGAGGCCAGAGTCTCTTGTTGGAAACACTGAACACTCTGTAAGAGGAGAGGCTAGAGTCCCTTGTTAGGAGCATTGAACACTTTGTAAGAGGAGAGGCCAGAGTCCCTTGTTGGGAACATTGAACACTCTGTAAGAGGAGATGCCAGAGTCCCTTGTTGGGAACATTGAACACTCTGTAAGAGGAGAGGTCAGAGTCCCTTGTTGGGAGCAATGAACACTCTGTAAGAGGAGATGCCAGAGTCCCTTGTTGGGAGCACTGAGCACTTTGTAATGCAGTCATCAACAAGATTAAAAATAACACTTGTGGTTTGTCTCACGAATGTTAAAAATACAAAATACAAGCAGTGGTGATGGAGCTCTGGATGCTCATTTGGCAGAAAGCGAACTCTTCTTTGAGATGTTCATCATGGGGATCGTCTCAGTCCCGGATCATTCTTGACATGTTGATTTAGAGCCTTTGTTTTGGAGAGAACTCTCGAGGTACCCAAGGCAAACGAATCGTTCGATTTCTGTCTTCAGTCTTGAACAATCTTCGGTCTTATGCCCGTGACCTTGATGGAAGTTGTAATACTTAGATTGGTCCCCGGAATTTGGAGTAAGAGTCCTTGGCCTTTGGGGATACGGATGGTTGTGTATGGCGAGCAACACTTCCACTCGTGAAGTGTTGAGGGGAGTGAAGGTTTGATATAGGTGATGCCCCCAGCCCGTCGAGAGTTGACATGACGCGAGTTGCTCTTTTTGGGAACCGATAGTGGTGTCAACCCATGCTCTCGCTGTCTCTTTGAATTGCTTTTGAATTGTTGGCGGTGTGCTTCGATTGCATTGTCAGCGGCGATCATCGATCCGTTGAACAAGATCAGAATAGCTGGGTATATTTTCTTGTACTGGTGCGGAGTGGAAGCCACCAGGGCGGTGCCCTCCAAGAAGAAATCCATGTAGGAGTTCCGCTTTTATTCCAGAGATTCGTCGTGCTTCAGTGGTGAAATAGCGGAACAAATCTTTGAGGGTTTCCCCTTCACTTTGACGGATACCGGACAGGTGTAAAGGATCATTAAATATCTGGCGGTTGGCAATGAACTGATCTGTAAATTGTTGTGTTAGTTCTGCAAAATCCTTGATTTCTCCTTCCTTTAGGGACATGAACCAGGTGCGAGCTTGTCCTTTCAAAGTTGTTGGGAAAGATTGGCACAATAGTTGATCTGGGGCGTTGCAAAGTTTCATCATGATTGCGAAGTGTCTGACATGCTCTGACGGGTCACTTGTACCATCGTATGCCTCGATCTTTGGGAGCTTGAAATCGTAAGGGATTGGGTGCGCCCGAACCTTGGGTGCAAACGACAAGTAATGATGGAGAGGGCAGCTGGCAGGAGAGGCACATTGCTTGGCCCACTCGCGTTCTTCTACGATTAAGTTGAGAACTTCTTTGCGTGTGAGGCTTTCATCGAGGCTGGCTACTTCAGGGTAGTTGTACTGATTTTGAGCTTCAGGTTCTCTGGTAGGACGGGCTTTGTGGTCTTGAATGTCCACACAGGGGGGTTCTGCTTCAAGCATGCTGACAGGAAAGTTAGGGGAACTGGACCGACGTGCCTCCCAAGGGTCATCCCTTCTGCGGTGTGGGTAACTTCTCCCTCCATAGTCTCTAGTCATGAGTACCACTGTGTTGAGGGTACTATCTTCTGAGGATGTTGGGAACTTGTTTCCCACAGAAGATGCCAAACTATTGCGGACTAACTCGATGCCCCGGTCGGACCGTATTTACTTGGACCTTCTTAGCTCTCGGAGCGGTCGAGCGCGCACACAGTCAATTAAAATGAGAGGTTGACACAAGATGTGATGACGTGGAAAAACTCCTTAATTAGGTAAAAAACCACGTGACCGGGTCTGTGCCGGTCATAGTCCACTAGCTCCTGGTGATTACAACGTGTTTGGAGAATCGGGGCGACAGGCCGCTCCCGTTACAGCTTGGTGAGAGAGAGAAAGACTACGACTTCCTACGAGCAACAGGCTGCGCCGCGGGAGTGACTTGGATGCTGAAGTGCGAGGTATGGTCCTGGTGCTCTGATGCTGGGGGCGGCGTGCGCTAGCTTGCAGGGGTCGTCTTCCTCCTTCGGCTCGCTCCGGGACTAAGGCATTTTCCTGCTAGTGGCGTGTTGGTGGCTCATGGTGGTTGGAAGATGAATTGAGAGAGGAGGCCGACAGAGTTATCACCTGAGGAAGAAGATGACCGGGAGCCGAAAAATAAAGAATGAGGAGGCCCTGGGGCTCCTTTTATAGCCTCCAGGAGAGGTTCATGGCAGGCCCCACCAATAATGTAGTGGGTTAGTGGTTGGTTACCCACCAGATCGGACGACGAAGAAGGCCCACCACGATCGAACGGCGGGCAGGCTGCCCACGGTGATGGGGTGCCCGGCCGGCGGAAGCGGTAGGCCGGAGGCCCGGCAACGGAGGCGGCCGGCCTGGAGGCCGACGGCGAGGGCCTGGCTGGCGGCTTAGGCTGGCTGAGGCCAGGCCCAGCAGGCGGCGTGTCGCGGCCTGGCGGTCTGGCGGTCAGGCCAGTAGCGGCCTGCCGCGGCGTGACCGCGGCTTGCCGGGCTGGCGGCCAAGCCGACAGCGGCCTGCCGCAGCCTGGCCACGGCCTGTCATGGCAAGGCCGGCGGCCTACTGTGGCCAGGCCGGCGGCCTGGCTCGCGTCATCCGGCGGCGGCGGTTTTTCTTCATGGGGAATCGGAGTGGGCCCCACACCCCATGTTTCCCCCCATTATGGGGAGTTCATGGCAGGTGGGGTTGACTAGTCAACCCCATGATCTCCTTTTTGGGAGGAGATCATGGGAGGGGGGGGCTTTTCCTATAAATGATGGTGGAACCCATCAAAAACCAAAACATTAATCCTAATTCGTGTTCGCACTTACTAAAATATCAATAAACTCCCAACCTGTTACTCGCTCATCTTCTTTCTCTTATCCCTGAAATTCCTACAGTTCCCCTTCTTCCGCAAAAAACTCTGATTTGCTTTATAAAGTCGATTACCTTACTGAAGATAGTCGCATCCCAGTCACCGACCTTCCCCTGCTCAATCCTTATAAAGCTTTCACCAAGAAACATCATCCTGTTTCTCGAGTTTTCCGACAAGCCCTTACTCCCGGCAAGACGCTCGCTGCAAAAGAACTTCTCTTAGCCTCAAAGCTAGAACAAGTACCAATTCCTGCTACGGAAGCAGAGCAGATTTTCCCTATAAGACTGGATGAGGCACTACCTGGGCAGTGGAAGTCCCATGGTTATTCCCACATCCACTTTGGAGCTGTGAGAATGGCCCTTACTTTGCATGCAAGAAAAGGCCTCCCAGTAGTGGCGCGATTAGCCCTCCTGGATACAAGGTTTCAGCAATACAGTCATGCCTGCATCGCGACTATCCAGACTACCCTGAATGCTGGCACTGTATTTATAACTTTATTCCCAAATTTCAACTTGAGGCTTGATGATCCACATATCTACAACAACCTTAGTGTTCAACTTCAAATTGTTGGAGCACCCCAAGTTGCGGGAACATATGCTGCTACGCTACACTATCAAATGGCTTATCGGGTTCAAAATCATTCATTCGACTTAAGTCTTCCTCAAGACACTGACGAAGCCCTATACTTGGAAATTGATGCCCGCTCGGGCTCCTCATGCGTTCATGTCCCAAAGCAGCTTCCGAAAGATGAGCTCATTAAACTCCTTCCAGAATCTTGGGTAACACATTACGAGAAGGTACGAACCAATAACCAACCGATTCATTCTGTAAAGCCTTCATTCATAAGAAAAAAGGACGGCGCGGTAGAAATTGTGTTCAACAACGAGGACCCCTCCTCTAGCACGTCCCCCATCTTCGCCTCAGAAATAAACATGATTGAAGAACAAGATTTTGGGCTTGGTGCGCCCATACTTTCATTTACTGCTGCCGGGTTACCTATCTACCAATTCAAAGATGATGAAGGACATCAATACTTTGATATATGCTCCTGTGCAAATTGCAAAGTAGATTATGATGATGATTCCGAGTTCGATGATCTGCCGAAACGGCGGAGAAATAAAAAGAAGTCGACGCAACAGCTGCTCAAAGAATGCTATGAAAAGGGAGATCCAAAGGTTGGATTGCTTGGCGAACAATCTGGCAAATTTGACTATTATGTCCTTTATTCTAAAGAATCAGAAATCAATATGCTCCAGCCAACATCCTATCATGAAGAATTCCCTCCCATGGAGTTCGATGAAGACAGGACTTCTCATACTTGGAAGATAAAGAACCCAACTACAAAAAATCCTGATGGATCTACGAAGCATGTCTCTCACGCGGAGGCTACGTTGAACTGGCAGTCTGAAAATGCTATAGCACAAAACAAATTCTTGAAACAAATAGCAGCTAGCCAACAAACAATCGAGAAAAAGCTCGATCTCGGGTTTTCGACAATCACTGGAGTCATTATGCAACTTCAGGATGAGATAACGGCTGTACATCACGAATTACTTCAACTGGTTAGTACTGTTTCTTTTAACTCGCCACTTCTGGCGCAAAAGGAGGCGGAGTTAAAGAGTCTCAAAGCCCAGCTTCATTCTATCCAAACCCAAAAACAATATCATTCCTCGGGATATTATGAAGCCCCGCCTTACTCATCATATTTACCACCTCTTCCAACATATTCTCAACCTCTATCCACTTTCTCCCCATTTGACCACAATCCTTTCAATAGTGCTGCATTCCTCCCAAAACCACGCTATGAAATACCTCAGTCATCCAAACGAAAACCAGAAAAACATCCATCCCGAGAATCTTCTCCACAAGAGTTTCCTACAACCCAAATGTCTTCTCAGCTCATGATTGGTAATCCTATATCCTCATTCCTAAACCAAATAGCCACGCAACTACTGTCTTCAAGACAACCACCATCCTTGAAAGAAAAGTATTCTGAAGATTCCGACACCGAGGACATGTCACTCGAGATTTTGATGGCTGATCCACCCACAGAGGATCCAACTGTTGAAGATGATGAGACTGGCCAAACCCCCCACCAAGGGTCCGAGCAATCCAGTCAGTTCCCCAATGACCCTTCAAACGGTTTCTCATTCGACAACATCCCACCATCAAAATGGCGTGACCGAATCTATGAAATGCATGCCTGGTGCACCGCCGAGTTATTACAGCCAGGGGTAACGATGCCTGCTGTAGCGGACAGATTTGTGTCCAAATTTCATGGTAGACTGAGACAATGGTGGATTGCCCTGGGACCATATAGGCAACAAATGGTCAAACAAAGTCCAAATGTTGATGCCCTAATTATGCATGTCCACAACGAATTCTTGGGAGCATGGGATCATTATACAACTCAAGCCAGAGAAGAATACTTGAGTATGAAGTGCTGCTCGTACAAAAGAAAAGACCTAGAGGATCATTATGAGAAAATGTCGAAGCGGTTCTATGCCATTAATGGAATCGACGATGTTAACTTAAAGCAGACGTTTCTAAATTCGCTCCCAGAGCCACTTGGAAACGAAACATCTCGGCTCCTCCAAGTCAAAAATATCCCGATTAGTCACACATCTATTGGTGAGTTATACCAGAATGTATTACTCTCACTTGAGAAGCTATGCAATCAGAAACGGTTTCTCAAACAAATTGAAGATCAAAGTAAGAACCTTGGCTCAGCCTGTGATCGTCATGACCTTCAGATCAAGTGTGGCAAAGACAAATCTTGCACATGCGGGACAAAGAAGAAGGACAAGCCTTTCAAGTATAAAAAGGATAGAGGAAAAACTTCTTTCTCTAAAAAGAATAAAAAGCACTGGAGTTTTCTCAGAAAGAAAAAAGGAAGCACAAAATCCTCCAGATGTTATATATGCAGAAAGAAAGGACATTTTGCCAAAGAATGTCCTGACAAAGAAAGGAGCTCGCGCCTCATTGCCAAACTTTCCCAAGTCGAAGATGTCGACAACGATGATATTGAGTCACTTTTCTCTATGGACGAAGAAGCTGGACCAGATACCATTCTCGCCCTCGGAGCTGATCTATCCGACTCCTCTGTCGAATCTGACGATGATATAGTTCTCTTTGACAACACTATCTACACCACCGTGCTCGATGATAGTCTTCTTTGCCAACCAACTCCTTCTGCAAAAGTCCACGTCTTCACAGGAAAATGGGAAAAACCTATTTCGGTGATCGCATTCTTTGATACCGGAGCTGCATCCTCTATCATGAAGCCTAACATTTTACCAAGAGAATGTTGGACTTCCTGTTACAGATCATTTCGAGCTGCCAACGGTGATCTCTTCACAATCACTCTGATCAGTAAACCCATCAACATCCAGATTTTTCCAGGCTATATTATTAAGCATCAAGTTTATGGCTCAGAACTCCCTGCAAAAGATTTACTTATTGGGTTTGACATCTTGCACTCACTAAAAAAGATTTCATGGAGCAAAGAAGGGCTAAGGTACAAAAATCACATATTGCCTTGGACAAAAACTCTCCATCTTTATCCATTAGAAATTCTGAGCCCCATCAGGGACGAGATTACGCGCACCTCCTACGCTGAATCACACACGGACTTCCTACAGAAATGTGATCACCCCCTTTGGAGAAATCCTCAATTCTTTGTCTCCCTACCATTTAAAAGGAATGAAGATATCAATCCTACAAAGGCGAGCCATAAAGGTATGAACCCAGATCATTTTGCACTTGCTATAAAGGAAGTTGACCAACTACTACAAGAAGGGTTAATTGAACCCACTAAATCACAATGGGCCTGTGAAGCCTTCTACGTAAACAAAAGGACCGAGCAAGCTAGAGGAAAAATGAGGCTGGTAATAAATTACCAACCTCTCAACCATTTTCTTGAAGATGATAAATTTCCTCTACCAAAGAGAGAAGTTCTATTCCAAAAACTCCCCCAGGCAAAGTTATTCTCAAAATTCGATCTTAAAACTGGTTTTTGGCAGTTAGGAGTTCATCCTGATGACAGACATAAGACTGGCTTCTGCATTCCCGAAAGACACTACCACTGGACCGTCGTAGCTTTTGGTTTAAAACCAGCACCTTCCTTATTCCAGAAAGCCATGACAAAAATATTCCAGCCAATCATGGAAAATGCTCTGATCTACATCGATGATATCTTACTATTCTCTCCAGATATTGATGCCCATCATGCCTTACTCTCACAGTTTCATAGTTTGGTCCAAGAATACGGGATTATGCTATCCGAACGAAAGATGATTATAGGAAAACCAGACATTGACTTCCTGGGTATGCATATTTCGAATAGTCAATACCAGCTTCAACCGCATATTGCAACTCAACTGGATCATTTCCCGAATGAGAACTTAACGTTCAAACAAGTTCAACAGTTTCTCGGCATCGTAAATTATATGGTAGAATTTATTCACGATTTGGTTAAATTTAGATCTCCTCTCACTAATCAGCTTAAGAAAGAAGCGCCGCCCTGGAATGAGGCCTGCACTAATGCAGTTAAAAAACTAAAGTCCCTATCAAAGGATTTGCCCCCTCTCCAGATTCCCTCATCAGGGAGAAGAATCCTTCAGACTGATGCTAGTGATCATTTTTGGGGTGCCATACTACTTGAAGAGTTAAATGGCAAACGAAGAATCTGTGGATACAAGAGCGGAGCTTTCAAGAGTGGAGAACTTCATTATCACTCCACGTATAAGGAAATCCTTGCTGTCAAAAGAGGTATCGAGAAGTTTCAATTTCATCTCATTGGACAACATTTTCTTATAGAAATGGATATGTCAGCGTTTCCAAAAATGCTACATTTCAAACAAAAGATGTTGCCCCAAGCCCAACTTCTGCGATGGGCAAATTGGTTTTCTCAGTGGAAATTTGACGCCCAACATATCAAAGGAAAAAATAATTTCCTCCCGGATTTCTTATCACGAACTCAAAGAACGATCTCTATGATCTTCCCAGTCATCTACCATTTTCAGCCGGTAGATCTTCCATCACACATTCAACACAAATTGCTGCATTTTCTCCTGCGAAAAAGATCGTTATCCTGCCTCCTGATTTTCCAGAAAATATATATCAGCAAGCACGGCCTAGATAACGGTCCTCTTGCCACTTTACCGTTCCATCCCGTTCTCCCTTTTCTTACCATACTCCAATGCAAGGTAGATTTTTATTATGATTTTCCTAAAGAAGCCTACATGGTGTTATGGTACTTTATTGAAAGCTGCCCGTTTGGAATGATATTTGACAAAGGCAAGCTGCTCCAATATATTGCTCAAAACGACGTATATCCATGCAAACCGCAACATCGACAACTCCTCAAGTGGCTCAGCTTATTTGGCGATACCAGCTTCTGGCGTAAAAACTTACGGCCTGAAGGCAATAGTCTAAATGGAGTACGCGAGCAGAAGCATGTTCTTATCCACTTCCGATGCCAGCAATCTTTACGCAATCTGGACACTCATATCTTTATTCATAAACAGTATTCTTGTACTTTCTGGCATGACTACGAGTACAGCAGCCCAGTTCCAACTATAGCCCATAAAGCACTCCTCTGTACTATAAACGGTGTGCCTATCAATGATGTCCCTCTGGGCCTGCCCACGGCTTACTGGCGAAATACCGGAGTTCTTCCCCTCCAGTATATTGATGAGATACAACACAGCCTCCATCGATTCCAAGGCTCTCGTTTGCAGGCTCCACCAACACATCGCTCCACCCGTGCTTACGATGACGTGGAGCCATCACCTTTTTTCACCAGGGGGAAAGGATGAAAGAAGGGAATCTTATCTTTAGCATCTGATGTAATATAAAGTTCATAAATAATGTATGATGTGACATAAAGTATTTCCGGTGTGTCGTAGAAGTCAAGCAAGGAATAAATAATGTATGATGTGACATAAAGTTATTCCGGTGTGTCGTAGAAGTCAAGAAAGGAATAACTTGTATTGTAAGAAAGGAATATTCTTAGAATATCCTTAGCGTGTGATGTAAGTTATCCCCTTACGGGATGACTATAAATAAGGGTGTGTTGTAATGTTTTATTCATCTCAGTCTTGGCAAGTATTCTAGAGCAATAAAAGTTTGAGTGTTTGAGTTCTATTCTTCTTTGGTGTTCTTCTTACTCTTCTTCTTACGTTTTCTTGTGCATCCCTTATGTGTGATTGTACCTCTCTCTGTGAGTTGCATACTTGGTGGCGATGTCAATGTTGTTATTTCTTCCTCCTCTTCGTTTCAAGGTCGTCTAAGATTCATTCAATATGTTCTATTTAATTATAATAAATTCATCATTGTTAATTCAAATAAATATTAGGCTTGATGGAGTTGACCCCAAATTTATAAAAAAAAAATCCTCCTGTAAATAGTTGGGTCTCCCTCTCCCCCGGCCTCTCACATCATGGTAAGTTGCGCACGAAACTATCGTGCGCCCGATCTGCACGATAACTACCGCGCACCGGATCCCAACCGCCGCATGGGATCCCATGCACCGGTCCTTCTGCCGCCGACCGGTGGCGCCGTCCGGCCCCGTAAGGCCAGCCACCCCCTTGTGGCCGCATGGTCGCGGGTGGCGGCGGCAGCTGTAGCAGGCCCCGCGAGGGCCGACCGCCCCCTTTGCGGCCGCCCGGTCGCGAGTGGCTACAACCGCTAGCAGCCCTGTGAGGGTCGGCCACCCCCTTGCGGTCTCCCGATCGCGGGCGGCCTCAGCCGTGGCCGACCCCACGGGGATTGGCCGCCCCTTCGGCCACCCGATGTGGGCGGCTTCGGCCACAACCTGCATTGCAAAGGCCAACCGCCCCTTTGGCCGCCCGGTGTGGGTGGCCCCAGCCGCGACCAACCCCGCAAGGGCCAGCGGCCCCTTCCGCCGCCTGACGCGGGCGGCCCCGACCGTGGTTGGCCCGCGAAGGGCTGGTCGGCCTCGACCGTAGCCTCCCCCCAAGGGGCCGGTCGGCCTCGGTCGTCGCCGCCCTCAAGGGGGCGGCGACCCCATGGCCGCCCGGGCTGGGGGCGCGCTTGGTCGGCCTCGCCAAGGCCGGCCTTCCCCTCCCGAACGCTCGCCAAGAAGGGGAAGGGCGGCCGCCGGCCTCGGGTCGCCATTCTTCGTGGACGGGCCTTCTCTCGTCCTGGGGGCAGGATCAGCATTTCTCAAAAATGGTGATTTGTGTGCTCAAATTTGAGTGCTCCTATTCGCCGATTCGGTAATTATTGGGCAAAATTACTAGACCGCCCCCGTGAAAATCTATAAATAAACTGGATTTCTACTTCATTTTGATCTTTTTCCGCCTTTCCTAAACCTCTTCAATGTTTTCTCTCTCTCTACACTCCCTCTCCTTTATCTTTATAGGACTTCCACCCAAGATCGTTCCCAAGGAACTCTGCCAAGGATTGTTGAGACAAAACGGTGACGGCCCGGAGACAAGAGTAGCGCTGGGAAGCACGCAGACTCGCGCACGTCACAAACGACTTCTTGTCATCGCAAGGCTCGGAAGCAAGCGACTGATTCACACATTGCCATCATTCCAGACCCGTCAAGATGACAAAGTTTACCTACTCCCCTCTGAGCAAAGGGACCAAGATCGCTAGTAGAGCACGAAAGCATGCTACGCCCAGAACTCACCTTCTCTTATCTCTCCAAGTGTAACGAGGAGAGGCCTCTCGCTCTCGCCTTCACCCGAAAAGTCTTGTAATAAATCAGAAGTAGTGGAAGTTAGATCAGCACCGAATCAATCGCGTGATTTTTCGTCCCGATTGTGGATTTTCCACGTAATCTAGTCTTTGCCTCACAATCCTGTAAAACTTTGGTTGTTTGCAAGCTCGAACGCTCGATGAGAAAAGACGGTTCAAAAAGTCAGATCTATCAGGAACCTGAAGCGATCCCCAACAAGACTAATTCCAAATCTTCTTATATTTAATTGGTAGAACCAGCTCATTATTTTCAAGTCTTTTTCATCTTCATCACCCTAGTGGAAGGCCTTGCTCATTATTATTTGGCTATAGTAAGATTGTTTTGTAATTACCGCCTTATAATATTTCATTTCAGTAAGCAGAGAAGTCGGAATACCATTGCCCTATGCCCCTATATATCCAAAGAAATCTAGTCATCACATTGAAAGATTGTATTTTTTATGAAATTATTAAAGGCAAATCAAATTTGGATATACGCAAATCATATATTTTGAAAAATATTCTGTGCAAATCAAATTATTAATCACAAATCAAAATTGTTAACAAGAAACCAACACTACAAATTATATAATCAAGTGTTTTAGACAAAAAATCATTTCAAGAGAAGTCTAGCGCAACAATTCGACAAAATAACACGTTTATAACATAGAAACATCAAATTTATGACATTTAATATATGATAACTGTCACATCCACTTCAATGAAACCTGTAAAAATTTAAAGGCTTTATTACCAAACAACACCTACAAAATTCATAAACCTGATTAATTTAGGGGATTGTTAAAGGTAAATCAAATTTGGATATACGCAAACCGCTCATCAGAAGCCTCGCAACCTACCGGCGATGGGAGAGACAGTGACAAAGAGGTCGGGAAATGCGGCGGGAGTTGCGGCGAGAGAGGCGGCGGAAGGGGCGACGGGAGAGGCAACGACAGAGAGGCCGAGAGATGCAGCGGGAGCGGCGGTGAATTTGGTTTGCGTATATCCAAATTAGTTTGCGTAGAAAAAAACCACCAGGAAAAAAAAAGTCCTGATTTTAAGATTTTGGTTTGCGTATATCCGAATTGTGTTTGCCTTTAACAATTCCCTTAATTTAAATTTCAGAGGTCAACCGTGAAATAAACTTGTATATAGTGAAAAATCTTTAGAAATTTTGAGTTTGATTCCAGTATCTGAATTTAGGAATACAAAAATAGAAATTTGGAAATAAAAAAATTGACAGCAGTTTTTATAAGGTAAATGAAAGTATGAACAACAAAAATTAACTTCATTTGTTACAGCAAGTAATACACTTATGTTTTACCCTCTTCATAAACTACAATAGGGTATAAGATGTTAGAAATCAACCATTCAGCATCTTTATCTAATTACAACAAGAAAAAAAATAAAGAACGAAAAAGCCAACGTGTAGAATTCATGTACAGAATCCAAAACGAAAAATTAGTTTATCAATATGTTGAAGATCAAAGAAGAAAATTTGTATTAAAGAATCCAGATGCAGAATCAAAACGAAAATGAAGAGAAGCGGAGGCGCACCTTCAAAATCAACGAAAATAAACAGCTACCCGCGACGAGAGAGGCAACAAAAACAAAGAACCAATGTCCGCTCCTTCAAAATCGTTTGGTTGTTGTACGTAAAACCGCTCATCAGAAGCCTCGCAACCTACCGGCGACAGGAGATGCAGTGACAGAGAGGCCGGGAAATGCAGCGGGAGTTGCGGCGAGAGAGGCGGCGGAAAGGGCGACGGGAGAGGAAATTTCTGAGAGGTCGGGAGATGCAGCGGGAGCGGCGGTGAATTTGATTTGTGTATATCCAAATTGATTCGCGTAGAAAAAAACCACCCAGAAAAAAAAACCTGGTTTTAAGATTTTGATTTGCATATATCCAAATTAGATTTGTCTTTAATAATTCCCTTTTTTATTTGATAAAGGTCAATTTCTATCAGCACGCCCTCTAAAGTTGTGGCATCTCTTACTCCCAGCATCCTTCTTAAGTCTACAGAGTGATCTCATGATAGAGGCTTTGTCGGAATATTTGTGATCTGATTTTTGGTTGAGTAGTAACTTAGGCTCTATTTGTTTGAGCGTTTTGATACTCCGTTTTGGGCAAACGCTGCCGGAAGGAGGGTAAACAAATGAACCTCCGGCGGCGTTTGCTCCGTTTCCACCCGCCCGCCTTGAGAAACGCTCCAAAAAGCTCCGTTTGGAGCAGCCACCTCCCCCCTCCGGTTCGAACACTCCGTTTCCACCCGCCGGATCGATCCGCCACCGCCGAACCAAATGAAGCCTTAGATCAATCTTCTTCTCAAAGATTTCTAAAACAAAGTTGACACATCTTCATGCCATGACGTTCTTCTTCGTTGTCTATCTCCTTTTGTTTGATATCTGATGGGGTCTCCCTAAATTTATTAGATTTCGGGCTGCGAATAGTCGGAATTCTCATTTTCCTCACTAACTAAGGCTTCATTTGGTTTAGCGGTGGCGGTTGTAAAAGAAGCTGTTGTAAAGACAGGTTTGCAAAGGGAGATGTTGAAAACTGGATGCTAGAAATGGAGTTCTGTTTGGCTATTCTGCGTTTGCAGAGCTGTTCAAAACTGAGAACTGTTTGGCAATATTGTGTTTCGAAATGGAGATCGGAGGTTGAAATTTTTTTTCTTATAATTATTATTTCAACAGTAGTTGTAATAAAGCCCACACATACAAATTCGGCACACACACATACACATCAACTCGACACAACATACATCAACAGTCAACAACACACACATCAAAACTCAGCACATACCACACACATATCAACATGCAACACATCAACAGCTTGTTGAACGGAAGGAGAACGGCTTGTATTGCTGCACCTTTCAAAATGCTGCACAAAACAGGGGAAGGAGAGGTCAGAGGTGTTACTGCAGTTGAAGATTATTTTGCCCAGGAATAGCTTCGTGCTAAATAATTGGACTGGATAACAAATTCAAGCAAAAAAAATCCTCTTTTTGAGTCCCATTCCTGTTTGACTTAAAAAAAAAATTTCCAAGCATAAATTTTGAATGAAGCCATTACAGACCTCACAACAAATTACAAAAACAAATCTCAACAGACAAATCAAAACAAACAAATCCAGTTCATTCCTCCAACAAATCCAAACAAACAAATTCGTTCAAAGTCCCATTCCTGTTTTACTTCAAAAAATTTTTTACAGAACTCACAGGAACAAAGCCAGCAAACAGAGATCCAAGGAAGAAGACAAACCAAAGGAGAACAATGTCGTTGGAGGAGAGAACGAGGGCAGATATGTGCCCGACCGAGATATGCGAAGGGATTCACGTCGGCGTCGAATGGGAAGGCAAGATAGGGGGAGCCGCTCGCGATATGGCAAGATTTCCGCCGTTCCGAAAAGAAGAACCGTCGCGGAAGAGATGTGGATGCCGGCGGAGTAGGCAGCGGTTTTCAAACCTAAATGCGGACGACTGGAGCTTGGGGAAGAAGATTCGGCCCGCAGGTTTTTGAGTAGCGGTAAAACGTGGCGCTGAAGCAACCGGGAGCGGGTAAACAAATGAAAAAGTCGCGAAGGTGGCGTTTTCATAAAACGGAACGCCCAAAAAAGCCCAAACAAATAAGCCCTAAGTGGGAGTTATGAAAATAATCACCCCGTGTGCGATCTGCGCACCCGATCCTCGCACGCACGATCCTTCACCATCCCAAACGCCCGTGGATGGCCATCTGAACCAGTCGCTGCCTCCGCGAGCACCGCTCTTGGTCGCGCACCCCACGCACGACCACGGCCTCTGGCCGGCAGACCTACGCGAGGCTGGCGCCAACCGCAAGGCCAGCGCATGGGCAGCCTCCGCCCGGCCGACAGCCGCGACACCGACACCTGGCCGGCATCCGCCCGCTGCCGGCCGGCAGGCCTCCGCGAGGCCGACGCTTGGGAGGCCGCCGCCCGACAGGTCCCGCGCAAGGCAGGCGCGCTCGGCAAGCCCCCGCGATGTCGGCGCCCGGGCGGATACCTCCCGTCAGGCCCCCGCGAGGCCAGCGCCCGGTCGGCCTTCGCCCAGCCAGCCCCCGCGAGGCCGCTCCCGGGTGGCCTCTGCCCGGCCGGCTCCCGCGAGGAAGGCACCCGGCTGGCGCTCGCAGGGATGGAGCTCGGGAGGTCTCCGCCCCGCCGGCCCTTGCGAGATCGGCATCCGGACTGCCTTCGCCCTATCGGCCCCCGCAAGGCCGGCGCCCGGGCTACTAGCGCGGGCGCCGCTCGGTCGGCCCTGCGAGGCGAAGGCTCGGGCGGTCGCCCCATGGTCCGCGGTCAGCCGCTTGGACGGCCCTCCAGACCAGGCTCCCCTCCGGTCAGCCCCTCTTCAATCGTCGTATAACAGTCGTTGTCTGATCACCTCTGTGCGATCTCCATCGTTCGTTGTGCGGGTAACCACAAATGTAACCACCAGTGTAACTACCTGAAATGGGAGGGAATAAATAGCCTGAAAAATACTAGCTTGTGTATAGATAAATTATTAAAATAATATGTGTGTCGTACTATATTAAATTGGACTGTAATTAGTAAAAATGGTGGTTACGATCTGCGGCTAACCGCATAACTATCATAACGACTCATGGGTTCTATAAATAATACATTAGACCTCCCTTCATTCTCACCTTCTCTCCTCTCAGATTCCTCCCCCTACGCTTCAGAGCTCTTTGGAGATTTTCATTGCCTCTTTTGAAAATCTTCAAGCACCCCGATGAACTTTTGAAGGCCACACTCTTTTACGTGCAAAGTGATTTGCACACTCGGCTCTCAACACACTGTTTGCATAACACTCAGCGCCCAGCAACCATCACTCATTTGCCATCGGCAAGCACATTCTGCTCCAACCTCCGAGTACAAGAAGAAGCCTTCCAAGCCTCCGGTTTGCATGCTCTGTGCTGAAGAAGACTAACATAAAGCTTCGTGAGCGGTGATCGGTCACCCTTCGGGAATCTCCCACCCCCCACCCCACCCCACCCCCCACCCCACCCCACCCCACCCTACCCCCACCCCTAATTATAACAAGCGGTCAGTCACCCTCTCTTTCTCTAAAGCATCTGCAAACACCCACAAATAGTTAAGTTTGGTCAGCACAAATCCGGTCATGTGGTTTTCCACCCAATTCACGGGTTTTCCACGTTAAAAATCATTCTTGTCCGCTTTCCACTTCTTCTGTTACTGTTTGTGCGCTCAACTGCGTTGCGGGCTAAGGCGGTCTAATTTTGTCTGGTCTACCATAAGCCTTAAGCGACCACAACAATACCATTGTTGGTATCTGCAAGACAGTCAAAGATCCTTAAATGTGAGACTTCGGGAGGATCAGGGGTTGAAAGTATCTAGTTGTCAACATAAATCACCTAAATGATGATGAATAGGTGAATCATGTGGCTTATAGCGGAATAAAAATCTAGTAAAAATAAAGCGCACAGAATAAGAGAATAAGCATAGCGCGGACACAATGATTTATAGTGGTTCCCCAAAATAGGTACGTCCACTGTCCTACCTTGCTTATCTAGCACTTCAGGCTAGACTCGGCCACTTCACCAAATCTCAGATTAATAATAATTTTACAACTCGAAGTCTCTCACTCCTACAAACTCGGAGAACAACGTTTCCTACACTCGATCCTCTCAACTAAGATCTACAAATCTCTGAAGCAAACAACTTCCTACAAGGTATAAAGATTTTACAAATTATTCAAATCTGTAATGAACCCTTCTTCCTTGAGTGAAAGCTTTAACTTGAGTCTTGAAGAAGAATCGGCTCGCTTGAAGATCGATCTGAACTTAGCTTTGAAATGATCTATGGAAGTATTCTGGAGAAATTGAGAACAAGAGATCAAACGGAGCTTTGCTTGTGGGAGGAATCACTGATCGGGAAAACTTGTCGTCATCGGGTTCTTCGTGAGAGCGTATTTTGAAATTCCGATCAATAGAGCAATTAGTGATTGGGGTTTTCGGAAAATAACCCTTGAATATATATAGGAGATTCCTCCCTAACGGCTAGATTTAAGACTCAGAGAAAACCTCCACGTGTATTGTACATCGTCAAAAATGAAAAAGAAAACTGTCCAAGTCCATTCGTCAAGACTTCATGTGACATCATTAGATATTACGACAAATTAGCTAAGTCCACTCAATGAATGTGACTTGCCGAACTGATTGAACTTCACAAAAAGACTTGAAGAAGAAATCACGAGAACTATCGAAGGCATTCGACGAATTAATCGAAAGCTCTTAAGTCCTTTCGATGAATTACACGAAAGTTCTCAAATACGAGAGTTCAGTTGCATTTGGCTTAGCTAAAATTCGAAGAATATGACGAGTATTCACATGTTTACTCGACGAATATACTAAGGAAAATTCTGACCATCTGAATGAAAACAACAACTTTTGATTCTTCTATTGCACTTGGAGATGAAGTACACTCTATTTTAGAGATTACATATGATTCAACACGATGTTTCATATAATGAGGAATTACATTCCATAAACCTATGTTTGGTGACCCATTATAATCTGACAATGGTTTATACTTAGAACTTGAAACATCCTGCAACATACATAAATAAATACAACATCAAATACACCTTCAATTCATCTTAGTTTAAGGAGAACTTCTTCAAATCAGGGCTATTGTTGATACAATACCCAATAGGGGTCCATTTAGGTGGAGGTGGAAAAGAAACTTTATTCGTTCGCACCTCAGGAGGACCAGGGTCCCTCTAGTTGGAGGTAGCGAAGAACCTTGGTTTGATTGTGCCTCAGGAGGATCAAGGTCCGTCCAGGTGGAGATGGCGAAGAACTTTTGTTCGTTCATGCCTCAGGAGGGTCGGGGTCCGTCTAGGTGGAGGTAGAAAAGAACGTTTGTACGTTCGCATCTCAGGAGGATCGAGGTCTGTCTGATTGGTTAGAGTCTCTTCTAGGATATCTGAATGTTTTGTTGTAAAGGTTAGAGTCTCCACTTAGAATATCCAGACACTTTGTTCGAGAGAAATCGAAGTCTCCACTTGGAATATTCAGAAACTCTGTTTGAGAGAGGTCAGAGTCTCCACTTGGGATATCCGGACAATCTGTTTGAGAGAGCTCGGAGTCTTCGCTTGGAATATCTGGACACTTTGTTTGAGAGAGGTCAGAGTCTCCACTTGGAATATTCGGACACTCTGTTTGAGAGAGGTCGAAGTCTTCATTTGGAATATCCATACACTCTATTTGAGAGAGGTTAGAGTTTCCACTTGGGATATCCAGACATTCTGTTTAAGAGAGGTCGGAGTATCCATTTAGGATATCCAGACACTCTATTTGAGATAGGTCGGAGTATCCACTCGGGATATCCGAACACTCTATTTGAGAGAGGTCAGAGTCACCACTTGTGATATCTGGAATCTCTGTTTGGGAGAGGCTAGAGTCTTCACTTGGGATATCCGGATACTCTATTTGAGAGAGGTCGGAGTCTCCACTTAGGATATCTGAACACTGGGTTGTTTGGACACACGATGAGAAACTCGGGTCTTATTGCATTGATGCATGAAATCCAAGTACAGGCGTCGGATGTCTTGGACGTTCCATGGGGGGAGGACAAGTTCTCCTTTGGGATGGTTGTTCTGGGAGTTGCCCCCATGCGGGCTCACACTAGATCAGGGCCCTTATCTTGTAGAAATTTTCTAATGAGTCTAAAGTGAACAAACAGTTCGATTTCTATCTTCGGTCGAATGCAATTCTTTGTGCTATGCTCGTATCCTCGATGGTAGTCACGGTACTTGGATTGGTATCTAGTGTTTGGAGTGTGAGCTCTTGGCCTTTAAAGGGAGGGATGATCGCGATTGACGATCAATACTTCGGTTTGCGAAGTGTTAAGGGGAGCAAAGGTTTGATTGTGGTGGTGCCCCCCTCCCAACTCGGCTGGAGTTGTCGTGGCGCTTGTTTCCCCCTAGGACTTGGCAGCGGCTCCTAATTCCTCTCCCTTTTTTACTTTCATCTGAACTACCACCGACGCACTTCAATTACTTCGTCTGTTGTGATTTGTGCATTTACTCGGTGGACGAGGTCAAAGTAGCTGGGCACCATTTCACCATGATCATGGAGTGGAATTTTCCTGGTCGGAGTCCTCCAAGGAAAATTCTGCGCAGGAACTCCAGGTTAACCCCTGGAATCTGTCATGCCTCCATGGTGAAGCTGCTATGAAATAAATCCTTAAGCGACTCTCCCTCAGTCTGTCGGATGCCTGAGAGGAGTGATGGGTCTCAAACGATTTATTGGTTGGCGACAAACTAATCCGTGAAAAGTCAGGTTAGTTCATTGAAGTTCTTGATTTCCCTCTCCTTCAGGGAGTGGAACCACGTGTGAGCTTCTCCTTTCAGAGTTGTCTGGAACACTCAAAATAGGAGGGTATCATGGGCAATGTAGATGATCATGATAGTTGCAAATTGTCTGACGTGTTTCAGAGGGTCGTATGACCCATCAAATGTCTCGAAGTCGCAGAGTTGGATCCCGGGTAGAACGGGATGCGACGAGATATGTGGATCCAGATGGGAGATGTGGTGAACAGGGCGCTGCGCTTTTATGCCTCGATGCCCCCATGCCCATATTCCTTCTCGATCACGCGTCTTACTTCCTTGCAAGCGAGTTATTTAATTTGTTGGTAAGAGCTGTCACTGTCACGACCCGCATTTTTCCCGAGGTTAAGAAGTATCAGAGTAAGGGAAAATACGCGTTGTGATGCCACGTCGAGCAGGGGATAATTGCCGACGCTAAGGAGACACACCAAAACCATAAATCACAAGTTTTTATTTAATAGAAAACCAATTTGTTTGAAGGCCGTATCCCTCGGCACAGTGGATCAGCTAGTCCACGCTAAGAAAATATATATACTTACAGCGGAAAAATACTTTGATTCAGTTAGTTTGACACCCTAAATGAGTATAAGGGTCCACCAGAGACTACTTATAGAATGTGTTGGAACACCCTATTACTAATTTGGGCAAGGATCACTATGTATTTAGGATATCTGTTTGACCTAGTTGTATAGTTGAAAAGGTCAAGTTAGAATGTGTCTAGGGCTTAGAACTTAGGTTTGAAGCTGCCCCCAGGACCATTCAAGATCAGGAATCAAAGCTGAGACAAATGTTAAAAATAGTCGAGCTCAGGTCGACTATCGTCGAGCTTCAGTCCGACGATCGTCGAGCTTGGATCAGCGCCCGACCTTCAGCTATTTCTTTGTCGTCAAGCTTAGATCGACGCTTTGTCGTCAAGCTTAGGTCGACGCTCTGTTGCTGAGCTTAGATCGACGCTTTGTCGTCAAGCTTAGATCGACGCTCTGTTGCTGAGCTTAGATCGACGCTTTGTCGTCATGCTTAGGTCGACTATTTCTGATTTAGCAAGGTCGACTATTTCTGATTTAGCAAGGTCGACGATTTCTGCCTTAGCCAGGTCGACGTTTTCTTGAGAGCTCAGGTCGACGCTTTTTCCCTGAGTTCCGATCGACATTTTCTGTTGAAGCTAAGGTCGACGATTTATGTCCAAATCAGGTCGACGCTTTCTGTCTGTTGCTTATCTCCATTTTCTCCGAGCTCAGATCGACTATTTCTGTTCCAGTTCAATTTCATTAACTCTGAGCTCTGGTCGACCATAGTCGATCTCCGATCGACTATTTCTTGATGAGGTCGACGTTTTCTGCTATCAAGTCAATATCAGTTATGGAATTATTTCAAATTTTTTCAGAGTTAATTGCTGCATTAATGGCAAAAGATTTCCTAGCCGTTTCAAGCTATCTGATGCAAATGTCAAGGAAGGTAAAAATGGAATATTGCTAATGGACTTTCCCTAGAGACAAATGATGTTTTTGGAAATCATTCAAGACTGTTTATTCGGCCATTCAAGTCAAGAATTCATTATTATTCTCTCAGTTCTCTTGGAGATTTTTGAGCTGAAGAAAAGAGAGACACAAGAAGACAGATCATTCAACACCAACACCAAGAGACACAAGAATTGCATTACAGAAGAAGAACAACAAAAAAATTCTCTAATCAAGTTTTCATCTTCTGTGACTAAAAGATCTGCTTCAAGTGCTAAAAGGCTTCATCATTCAAGTCTCCAGACAACTCACATTTCAGCCTTGCTGAAATCATCATTTGCTGGAGAAGTCTCATTGAAGGCCTATCACCTTGTGCAAAGCCTCTACTCCTGAACCTACTGCTAATCTCAGGGGGAGCTTTGACATCTTCATCATATCCACTAGTGCTTCTCTCATTTGATTTGAGAACAGAGAAGACAACATCAACCTCTTTACTTTTTACTTTCCTGCTGTAAAAGGGTTATCAAGACTCCCTTCAAAAGTTTTGAGTGTGGTTCTGAGAGCCTTGTCAAAACTCAGTGGTGGCAAGACACCTGATCAAAAAATCTAGTTTTGGCTTTTGAGCACCTTATCAAAAGCTCTTTGGTGTCAGGACACCTGATCAACTCTTCCTGAGTGGATTCCTACCAAGGGTGATAGAAGAGTGGACGTACCCAAGTTGTTGGGGAACCACTATAGCTCCTTGTGTCGTCTGGTTTGCTGTGTGTTTATCTTTGCTTTGTGCTGTGTGTTTCTTTAGTTTTTATTTTATCTTTGTTTCATAGCAAGCACATATACACTTAAATATAAATTAAATCTTAATCTGCCTTATTTCTTTTAAACTGAAAATTATTTTAAAATACTCTATTCACCCCCCCCCCCTCTAGAGTGAAGGTAGATCTCTCTTCCGCACTTTCAATTGGTATCAGAGCCAGGTTGGTTGTCCAATAACTAAATCTTCACTAGATTGGTTGTACAGGCTAACACCTGAACCAAAAGATCTCTGAAAAAGATCAACCTTCTATAAAGGCTTGTTATTAGTTGTATTATATTTATTTTTATTCAAAACAATGGCACAAAATAAAGATTATGTTAGCACCAGACCTCCAGTGTGCAATCTTTCAAAGTTTGCACTCTGGAAGGCAAGGATTAAATTATACATGAATTCTATTGACGAAGATATATTTAATTCTGTTTTGACAGTGTGCCCAACTCCACCAGCAAGCTCAAGTACAGATGCTGTTCCACCTCCTTCTGGAACAGATGCTGACATAAAGAAGTGGAAGACTGCAGATGCCAAGGCTATGAACATCTTAGCCCAAACAATGTCTGATGAAATATTTCAGAAGATAGCTGAATGCAACTCAGCTAAAGGAATTTGGGACAAACTCTCTGAAATTGTCTCAGGATCTGCTGACGAAAGAAAAGATAGAAGATCCCATCTCATAACCCAATATGAGAATTTTAAGAAAGGAGAGACTGAGTCAGTAGCAGATATTTACAACAGATTGAGTCTGATTGTCAATGAGTTAAAGACCTTGGATAAAGACATCTCATTAACTGAGCTTAATGACAAGATCCTAATGTGCTTCCCCAGCACATGGGATTCAAGAATCGGGCCAATTAAAGATGATAGAAGTCTAAGTGAAATTACTACTGAAGCTCTCCTAGGCAAGCTCAAATCTTATGAGCTGCTCATCAGAAACAGAGAAGAAGAACAGAAGGCTGCCTCACCAGCCATAAAGAAAGAGAAGTCAATAGCTTTCAAAGCTATTGAGGACCTGCCTGAAGAAAAGCTCACAGGCAATGAGGAATTGGTCAGTCTATTGGCCAAAAGATTCTACAAACTGGCCAGGAAAGACTTCAGAAAAAGGCCATACAAAGGACATGATAAGCCAAGGTATGATAAAACAAATAACAACAAAGAAATTATTTGCTTTGCCTGCAGGAAACCAGGCCACATTGTGCCTGATTGTCCAGAAAACAAGAACAAGGACAAAAAGGATAGAAGAGAAAGAAGAAAAGAGAAAGATTACAAGAAGAACAGCTCAGACAAAGCCTCCTCCAGCAAGAACAAGAACACAAGGAAAGGATTTGTTGCTGAGACATGGAGTGAAACTGAAGATGATTCTGAAACTTCATCCAGCTCCAGTGATGATGAGGATGATGCTGATGAAAAGGAATTCTGCATGATGGCTATCAATGGCTCTCAGCAAAACTCAGATGTTGAACCAGAATCTGATTCAGAAGCTGAAGCTGAAACTGGAGCCAAAGAGGACCAGGTAATTAATTCTTTTGATTTCAATTCTGAGGACTTTAAAATTGAATTTAAGACATTGTGTTTAGATTTACTAAAATCTGAGAAAGAGATAATCTCTCTCAGAAATCAATTATCTGAATACAGTGTCCTAAACTCAAATAACCTCAAACTCTCTGAGGAGTTGGAATGTTGTAGGGAGGAGATAGCTTCACTAAAAAGTGAACTGTCAAAAGCCAAAAAGTTTGAAGAATCCCTCAATGGGAGAAGTATCAGACTGATGGACATCACAAGCACAGTGAACTCTAAACTTAATAGTACAATGGGCTTGGGTGCTTCATCCAGCCAACCTACAATATTGACAACTCCAATCAAATTTGTCTCTGACTAAGGGAAGGGAGTAGTAGAGGTAGCTAGGAAGAATGCTGATCTGCCAAAGAAAATCATGGTTCATCAGAAAGCGTCGAGCAGAGGTCGACGAGCTTCGAACAGAGCTCGACGACATAAGGCTGAAACGTCGAACTCAGCTCAACGCTTTCTGGACTCTGAAGTTCAGCACTGGCGATCTTCAAACAAAGCTCGACGATCCTACCCAGGAACGTCGACCTCAGCTCGACGATCTCCGAATGGAGCTCAGAGCCGTGAACATGCTTTCAGAAGCAAATCTAAATTAAATCCTAGAAGTCCTACATCCCAATGTTTCAACCCTTATACTGAATGGATAGTACCTCCTAGGAGATATCATCCTGAGGGTTATAAGAGTCAACCTGGGATGTCTTTCATTTCAGATTTTAAAGACTATCAACCTAGGCCCAAGGTAAACTGGGTCAAAAACAAATAAAATGTTTATGTGCAGGTGAAGACCTATCCAATATCTAACCAACAATGGTATCTAGATAGTGGGTGCTCAAAGCACATGATAGGGAACAGGGAGAACCTATCATCCTTCATAACCAAACTTGGACCTAAAGTGATTTTTGGTGATTCAAATTTTGGCCAAACCAAAGGATATGGTGCTGTTCAGATAGGCTCAGTCACTTTCAAGAAAGTGGCATATGTTGAAGGACTGAAGCACAACCTGATAAGCATCAGTCAGCTATGTAATGAAGGATATAAAGTGACCTTCAACAAATCCCTGTACAAGATCAAGTCAGAAAATAGCACAACTGTGTTAACAGGTAAAAGGAAAGGTAACATCTATCTAGTAAATTTTCTTTCAGCCCATACAGACATTTGTTTATTCAATTCAGTATGCAAGCCAAATGATTTATGGCATAAAAGATTAGGACATTTAAACTTTAGAACCATTGCTAGGCTCTCCAAGGACAACCTTATTAGAGGACTACCTTCTGGCCCCTACAAGAAGGAAGGACTCTGCAGGGCTTGTCAATTAGGCAAGCAAACTAAAAATAGCTTTAAGTCACTTAATAAGAGTGATTCACCTAGGATTTTGTATCTATTACACATGGACCTTTTTGGACCCATTACAGTACAAAGCTTAGGAGGGAAATCTTATGCTTTAGTGATTGTATATGACTTCTCTAGATTCACTTGGGTATTCTTTCTGAGGAAGAAGTCTGATAACTTTAAGTGTTTGACAGAGTTTCTCAAATGCATACAGATTGAGTTCAACACTCACATTGCCCTGATCAGAAGTGATCATGGGACAGCGTTTGATTCTCTTCTTATGCAAGAGTTCTGTCAAAGTGAAGGGATCAGACACTCTTTCTCAGCTCCTAGAACTCCTCAACAAAATGGGGTAGCTGAAAGGAAAAATAGAACCATAATTGAATCTGCTACTACATTATTGACAGATGCTCACCTACCTCTATCCTTTTGGGCTGAGGCAGTGAACACCTCCAACTATGTGTTGAATAGAAGCTTAATACATAAACTGAAGGGTAAGACTCCCTATGAATTGCTCAAAGAGAAGAAACCTAAAGTAGATTATTTTAAAAAATTTGGCTGTACTTGTTATATTCATAACAATGACAAGAAGTATTTAGCAAAATTCCAAGCTAAAGCTGATGAAGGAGTGTTTCTGTGATACTCCATGATCAGCAAGGCTTATAGGGTATATAATAAATCTTCTTGTAAAATTGAAGAATCTGTTCATGTTACTTTTGATGAGACTAACATGTGTTATAAGGAGAAGTCTACTTCTACCATAGAACCTTTACAGGTACACTCTATTTCAAAAAGTATAGACAGATTACAGGTTAAAGAAGAGGATACAGCCACTCAACCTATTCAGCAAAAGAATGAGAGCAGTGATGATGAAGAAGAAGTTCAACCTCTTGAAGAAAATCATTCTGAAGAGCCAGTTGTTATTCCACAAGAGGAAACAACAACACAGGTTGGTGAACAATCAACATCCCCTGTTGATCTAGTAACAATAAGAGATCATCCAATCTCCCAAGTGATTGGAGACATCTCAACTGGTGTGCAAACCCGAAATCAGGTCAACCAGAACCTGATGCATACTTGTTTTCTATCTCAAGTTGAGCCTCAATCCATTCAAGATGCAGAGCAAGATCCACACTGGATCATTGCAATGCAAGAGGAGTTGCATCAATTTGAAAGAAATAAAGTTTGGGAACTAGTGCCTAAGCCAAAGGATCACTCCATTGTTGGAACAAAGTAGGTGTTCAGAAACAAGCTAGATGATCAAGGAGTTATTGTCAGAAACAAGGCAAGGCTAGTTGCTCAAGGCTACTCTCAACAAGAAGGAATAGACTATGACCAGACCTTTGCACCAGTTGCAAGGTTAGAGGCCATTAGAATATTCCTAGCTTATGCTGCTCACAAGGGATTCAAGGTCTACCAGATGGATGTGAAGAGTGCTTTTCTCAATGGAGACATCAAAGAGGAAGTCTATGTTAGACAACCTCCAGGTTTTATCTCTTCAACTTATCCTGATCATGTTTTCAAATTGCATAAAGCATTATATGGTCTCAAGCAAGCTCCTAGAGCATGGTATGAGACCCTAGCATGCTTTCTTCTGGAAAATGATTTTATAAGGGGTAGAGTAGACCAAACTCTTTTTATTAGAACTCATAAGTCCCATACCCTACTAGTACAAATTTATGTATATGATATCATATTTGGATCTACTGATTCAAATTTATGCAGAAGGTTTTCCAACCTGATGCATTCCAAATTTGAAATGAGTAGCATGGGTGAGCTCTCCTTCTTCTTAGGATTGCAAGTAAAACAACATGCTGAAGGCATATTTATTTCCCAAACTAAGTATGCTAAAGAATTGGTTAAGAAATTTGGTATGTCTGAGGCATCCTGTATGAAAATACTCATGCCTACCAATGCTGTATTGGATGCTGATGAGCATGGCAAACATGTTGATCAGATAACATATAGAGAAATGATTGGCTCTCTATTGTACCTTACAGCTAGTAGACCAGATATAATGTTTGCTACATGCATATGTGCTAGATTCCAAGTAAGCCCTAGAGAGTCACACCTAACTCTAGTTAAAAGGATTCTTAGATATGTAAAAAGTTGTCCAAATCTAGGACTCTGGTATCCAAAAGACTCAGGATTTGAATTAACTGGATTTTCAGATGCTGATTATATTGGATGCAGAGTAGACAGGAAAAGCACTAATGGAACTTGTCAGTTCCTTGGTGACAGACTTGTCTCCTGGTTTTGTAAGAAGCAAACTTCTGTGTCAACCTCAACTGCTGAAGCTGAATATATGGCTGCAGGCAGTTGCTGTTCACAAATATTGTGGATACAAAATCAGCTCATAGACTATGGCTATAACTTAGAGAAGTCTAAAATTTTTTGTGATAATACTAGTGCTATCTCTATAGCACAAAATCCAGTCTTCCATTGTAGGACAAAACATATAGAGATTAGGCATCACTTTTTAAGGGATAATGTTGAGAAGAATAAAATTGAACTTCAATATATCCCAACTGATTTGCAAAGGGGAGATATTTTCACCAAACCATTTGATGAAAAGAAGCATACCTTCTTCTTGAATCAGTTAGGAATGCTAGATGGAGGAAGTTTAAATTAAATCCCAAGATTTCAAAAGCTAAAAACAGACCAAGACTAGGCTAAAAAATATTATATTTTCTAGTGTCTATAATATATATTTTGTCTCTGAACTGAGATCGACGTTTTCTCAGAAAACGTCGAACGGAGATCGACGTTTTTCCCAAAAGCGTCGACCGGAGATCGACATTCTACAAAAACGTCGATCGAAGTTCAGCTTCCTTAGTTAGCGCTAGTTTCTTCTTTCTGACTAGTCGCCGTCGAGCTAAGCTCGATGCTATTTAATAGCGTTGAACGGAGTTTGACGCAGTTAAAGACTCTTCAGTTTTCCCTATTAGCCTCGGACGTCGAACGGAGATCGACGCTTTTCCCTAAAGCGTCGACCGGAGTTCAACGTTGTCCAAAAACGTTGACCGGAGTTCATCGCTTTCAGATAGCGCGTGTATCTATCTTCTGATTAGTCGCCGTCGAGCTGAGCTCGACGCTATTTAATAGCATTGAACGGAGTTCAATGTCATTAAAGACTCTTCAGTTTCCCCGTCAGCCGAAAACTTCGAACGGAGTTTGACGGTTTTTCCTTTTCCGTGTCAAACCCTAATATAAAATCATTTTTCGGTCGCCGTTCGTCGCTTTCGCCTTCATTCTCTCTGCAAATTTTCTTCTTCCCTCCAAAACTCTCTACACTTGGTCTTGTTTGTTGAACTTTTGCAGGTATAGATGGCAGCGACAGTCGCTATTCTCTCCAAAATGAAGTTCGATACAGGATTTGACATCGACATGGACTCTTTCGACGGCAGCGATCAGCGCTTCAAGGACATTCTGAATCTTTGTCGCGACCAGCAGCTAGTGCGGTTGATGTCAACCAGAATTAAGATTGCAGCAAATGGGATTAAAGAATGGGTGTTTTCAGCAACAGTTGAGAACGAGACTACTGTTGTCGGAACAATCAGCGGAACGAAGGTACCGCTATCCCCAAATCTCCTGACGGAAGTGTTCGCTCTCAGTTCTGGAAATGATTCCTTCACTTTGTCTGGAGAGGAAGTTAATTCGTTGTTAGAATGAATGGGTTATTCTGCCGCGAACCCTAACAGGTTATTGAAAAAGGATTTGGCTATTGAGTTTCAATTTCTCGCCGACATTACGGGAAAAGTGCTTTTGGCAAAGCACTCGGCGCATGATACAATCACGCAGTATCAGTTGAACTTGATGGGTGCAATTGTTGACAGGAAGAAAGTGGATTGGGGAACAATCGTTTTTAACTCAATCAAGAAGAAGATTAGCAAGTCTTCTGTGAATTTTGGAAGGATTTTAGGAGTATTTCTGCACTTCAGGTGCCCAGAATTGTTGATTTCAACTGGGATGCACATAAATGCTTCAAAGAGGCTATTCTGTGCCCTATTCAGCAAGTGGGACAGGCAGATCCTCAGACCCAGCAGGGCTGCTGCTATAACAATTGCTTTAGGCACAAGGACTTTATCAGTCTCTTCCCCTGCAGCATCTCTTGAGGGATTGTCTGCCTCCTCTTCTGCTCCTATTTCTCCACCTCCCCTTGTCTCTTCATTTCTTTCCTCTTCTCCCATTCAGCCTGTCATCTCCTCCCCCATCACCACTTCATTACCTTCTTCATCTCCTCCAGCCACCATTTCAGAATCATTCCACCCTCTTTTCTATTATCCATCAATTGACTCTTCCATTCTGGATGATTCCTTCATGGATGATTCTCCCTCCTCCTCTCTTGATCCTCCATCCTCCTCCTCTTACCAACAATTGTTGTATGACATTTTGGATCAACCCTCTTTCTTACCATCCACCTCCATTCCTATACCATCCATATCCACCATCCCTATATCCCAGCCATCCATCCCTCCTTTCTCACCTTCAAGTTGTGCAGCCACTTCTTCAGTCCCAGCCACATCTTCATTCAGCTCTACTCAAGTCTCTCTTGAGCAAGTGGATCTCCCGAGTCTGGCCGATAGGCTATATGAGCTACTGGCTCCCAAGCTAGTGGCTTTGCTAGAGACCTCCTTGGCTCCACTCCAGAAGTCCATTCAGGAGCTATCCTCCAGACTCTCCGCTCTCACTTCTCCGCAGGCCAATCCTTCATTTAGGTGCCTTGATCCAGCTCCGTCTGCATCAAGCCAGGGGGAGATGCCTTATGAAGCTATTGAAGCTGCTGCTGCTCCTCCAGCTATATTGCCTGCTGTTGATACTGCTGCTCCAGTGCTTTTATTTACAGTGGACCTCAAGTCACTGCTGAGTAGTTTTGATTCTATCTACCATCAAATTGCACCGGTTCCTGTTCAGAAAGCTGAAGATTTTACTAAGGCCATTATGCCTCTTTCAATATGTGATCCCAGTATAATTGAATCTTATGTCAATTCTCTTAAAGCTGTGGATGTTGGTTCTGTTTGTGCTGCTGCTGCTGATGATGATGAAGTTATGACTGTTATTTTGTCTGCTGAGATCTCTGCTGCTGATGATATGATTGTTGATGTTTCTGCTCCTGCTGATACTGTTTGTTCTGTTGCTGTACCTTCTCCTCCTGCTCCTGCTCCTGCTGTCTTTGAAAAGCTCAAAGATCAAGAAGATTATATCAGAAGGATCGACGATCTGTATGATCAACCTCAAAGTTCTGAAAGTGATCAGTTCCAAACAGAATCTGATGACTCTTATGGTACTATTGTAAGGAAAAGAAAAGCAAGAAGCAAAGCTCTGAAAAGAGTTCCTCTCGAAAAAGCCAAGGATTCAAATGATGTACCCTACTATATATTGCATGATTGCCAAATTACTGAGCCGTGGAAGCAATACTCCAAAAATCAATTGAAGGCAATGAAGAAAAAGAGAAAATTTGACAGGTATGAGAAAGGCTCCTCTAAGTTTCAGCCTCCTCCTCCTCCTCCTCCAGATTCTGGATCAGGTGGAGGCTCAGCTTCTCTACCTTCGGCTCCAAAGCAAAGCCCTTCTCAACCATCTCAAAGATATCCTCCCAGAGGGCATTATCAAAGAGGCAATCAGTCCAGAAGAGGACAGTATAGAGGTAATCAAAGAGACTACAGAACTCAAAGGGAAGGACAAAGGCAACTTGACACATCTCAAGGTCCTTACCCATATAAGTTCAGAGAAATTGTTGAATCAAGAACTGCTGCTGCTCCTGAAACCATTAACAGATATGAAGCTCCTATTCCTTTTGAGGATCCTGAAAATAATCCTAATTCCTGGACTGCCAGGATGAAAGAACTTGCTGCCTTGGACCAGCTGAAGAAGGCAAGAGAGCAAGGCAAGGACTCCTCAAACATCTCCACTCTGTCCGAGCAAAGAAAAGCAGAGTTGGAAAGGTATTCTTCAAGGAAATTCTTTGATCCTGTAGATTATATGAAGCTGCATCCTGAGGCTGTGGTTCCCGGAGCAAAATCTCAAACCTCCTTAGGTGCAGAAGATGACAGGAGATCAAAGAAGGAATCCCTCAATCCCAACAGGGAAATTCTGTTCAAGAAAGGAAGTAAAAAGGAATGACTTTTGTATGCAGGTGGCTCATTCATTTCTTAAATCTCTTGCTGAGGTTCTATCAGATTGTTGCTATGCTGTTTGTTGCTTTAATTTTTATTGCTTGATTGCATTTGATGATTGTATTTTATTCTAAGTCCTGTAAATAGTAATCCTAACCTAAATAGGGGGAGATTGTTGGAACACCCTATTACTAATTTGGGCAAGGATCACTATGTATTTAGGATATCTGTTTGACCTTGTTGTATAGTTGAAAAGGTCAAGTTAGAATGTGTCTAGGGCTTAGAACTTAGGTTTGAAGCTGCCCCAAAGACCATTCAAGATCGGGAATCAAAGCTGAGACAAATGTTAAAAATAGTCGAGCTCAGGTCGACTATCGTCGAGCTTCAGTCCGACGATCGTCGAGCTTGGATCAGCGCCCGGCCTTCAGCTATTTCTTTGTCGTCAAGCTTAGATCGACGCTTTGTCGTCAAGCTTAGGTCGACGCTCTGTTGCTGAGCTTAGATCGATGCTTTGTCGTCAAGCTTAGATCGACGCTCTGTTGCTGAGCTTAGATCGACGCTTTGTCGTCAAGCTTAGGTCGACTATTTCTGATTTAGCAAGGTCGACGATTTCTGCCTTAGCCAGGTCGACGTTTTCTGGTGAGCTCAGGTCGACGCTTTTTCCCTGAGTTCCGATCGACGTTTTCTGTTGAAGCTAAGGTCGACGATTTATGTCCAAATCAGGTCGACGCTTTCTGTCTGTTGCTTATCTCCATTTTCTCCGAGCTCAGATCGACTATTTCTGTTCCAATTCAATTTCATTAACTCTGAGCTCTGGTCGACCATAGTCGATCTCCGATCGACTATTTCTTGATGAGGTCGACGTTTTCTGCTATCAAGTCAATATCAGTTATGGAATTATTTCAAATTCTTTCAGAGTTAATTGCTGCATTAATGGCAAAAGATTTCCTAGCCGTTTCAAGCTATCTGATGCAAATGTCAAGGAAGGTAAAAATGGAATATTGCTAATGGACTTTCCCTAGAGACAAATGATGTTTTTGGAAATCATTCAAGACTGTTTATTCGGCCATTCAAGTCAAGAATTCATTATTATTCTCTCAGTTCTCTTAGAGATTTTTGAGCTGAAGAAAAGAGAGACACAAGAAGACAGATCATTCAACACCAACACCAAGAGACACAAGAATTGCATTACAGAAGAAGAACAACAAAAAAATTCTCTAATCAAATTTTCATCTTCTGTGACTAAAAGATCTGCTTCAAGTGCTAAAAGGCTTCATCATTCAAGTCTCCAGACAACTCACATTTCAGCCTTGCTGAAATCATCATTTGCTGGAGAAGTCTCATTGAAGGCCTATCACCCTGTGCAAAGCCTCTACTCCTGAACCTACTGCTAATCTCAGGGGGAGCTTTGACATCTTCATCATATCCACTAGTGCTTCTCTCATTTGATTTGAGAACAGAGAAGACAACATCAACCTCTTTACTTTTTACTTTCCTGCTGTAAAAGGGTTATCAAGACTCCCTTCAAAAGTTTTGAGTGTGGTTCTGAGAGCCTTGTCAAAACTCAGTGGTGGCAAGACACCTGATCAAAAAATCTAGTTTTGGTTTTTGAGCACCTTATCAAAAGCTCTTTGGTGTCAGGACACCTGATCAACTCTTCTTGAGTGGATTCCTACCAAGGGTGGTAGAAGAGTGGACGTACCCAAGTTGTTGGGGAACCACTATAGCTCCTTGTGTCGTCTGGTTTGCTGTGTGTTTATCTTTGCTTTGTGCTGTGTGTTTCTTTAGTTTTTATTTTATCTTTGTTTCATAGCAAGCACATATACACTTAAATATAAATTAAATCTTAATCTGCCTTATTTCTTTTAAACTGAAAATTATTTTAAAATACTCTATTCACCCCCCCCCCTCTAGAGTGAAGGTAGATCTCTCTTCCGCACTTTCAGAATGCACGACACCTATGGTGAGAATAGTATATATATATTAAAAGAGGTTTTACGCTTTAGGAAAATAGTGTTTTAGTTAGCAAATATGTTATGCATGAGGTACATATAATAGTTTAGGGTTTTAAAATACCTAACATGCAATCTAGCAGAAAACCTTCCCAGAAGCAAGTAAACAACCCCAAGAGGGCAAAAACAGCAGTCTAAATTCATACTTAGCAAAACAAGAAAGCCACCAGTGGGCGTCGACAACCCGACACGAACCCACCGGTGAGTGTGCATGTCCATATAGAAAAGAAAAATGACTACCTCACAAGGGAGTGATCTGCAACTCTGCTACCCTGGAGGCTACCAGCAAGACTCAACAAATGGAAAATCAGCCGCTCAATCGGCTACAACCTGGACCTGAGACATTCAAGAAAATAAATGTCTCAGCAAGGAAATAAACAAAAGAAAGGAGTGTCAGATTACTTAAATAAAGAAGGGTCTTCCAACCCGGCAACAAAGTACTAAACAACAAAAAGCAGGAAAAAAAGAAAGAATTATTGCTTAAAGGGCAATAAAGGCAAATCACACCAAGTGTGAGCACAAAAACTACCTGCTCTGGAAAGAAATTAACCTGCAGTAGTAAAGTATCAGAATAAAAGCAGAGAGAAACCAAAAGTAGACAATAGGAAACTAACAGTCCTAGGTTTGTGGGCAAATGACCGGGGTGTAAAAATAAGGGGCTGGAGTGGGTGGCCACAGTGTCCAACACCAACAACCAGCCCCAAAAAATACTCAAGGGTGAAAACACAAACGGTGGCAGCTTCAGGGTCCACACACCCAACAAGTTGGTCACAGTGTCCAAACTTAGTGGTGGCCACAGCTTAGCACATACAATTCACCCCTCAGAGTCCAAACAACAACACCTCCTGGTCATAGCTCACGAGTCGGCATGCAAAAACTAACCGAACACCCCCAACATCCCCCTTAGGAAGGTAAAACTTTTCTAACAGCCCTAAAGAAGCTCACATCCCAAGGCTATAACATTAGCCTAAAAAGAACTACGGCATTGAGTGAGTGGACCTCATTCAACGCCTGGGCCCTTAGCCGCAAAAAAAACACCTGGCGTTGAGTGAATGGCCTTCACTCAATGCCTAGGTACTTATAAATTTTCCTAAACCCCGCCCTAGCTCTTCTCAACGACAGCAAGTAGAGCCTTGTAAAATTAATTCCAAGGCTCCTGTTGCTCTTTCTTAACCATCCTAGCAACAACCTAGCCTTAAGATTGCACTAAATTTAGGCTAAAACTCACATCAGCTGCTAGACTAAACTCTTACCGAGACAATTAGAAGGAAAAACAGAGGAATAACTTGGAGCAGCACAAGGTGGCTAATTAGCTAATGAACAGGAAAATAAAAGAAAGAATTAAACAAGCTGAGATCAACAGAGTAAGCAAGGGCAAGGGAGCCACTTGCCTCTAGCTGCAGCACTTCAAGTTATGGGTTGGCACCAGTAGCCGGGCTACCTATGGGGAAAGAAGATCTGGAGCTTTAGATAAGAAAAGGAGAAAAGCCGAAGATCTCAGCTCTCTAAAGACAGCCCTAAAAGCTAAGATACATACCTAGGAAGCTAGCTCTCGGCGAGAGCAACTCGGATCTGGAATTTCCCGAGCAAACCGACCACTGGAGCAGCTGGAATTGCCGGCCAAGGCTACAGCTTCTCCGCCTGCCGCCTGCTCCTTCCGCTGGAAGCTATCAAGCTGAGCGAGCTTCGGGAAATGGGGAAGGAGATAAAGGAATAGGCTTTAATTACCCAGCTCCACTAGCATATACTATATTATAACTTAACCCCACTAAGCTATTAGAAACTAATATCTTAATACCACATAACCGGCCACTAGGCTAAAGCTTATCACAAAAGCTATCCCGAGCCCCTAGCTCTACTACACTCAGCCAGCACTTACACAAGCACTAACTAAAATATATATATAGCAATATATCTAGCAGCCACTATAGCTTGACTCATGCTTATCCTCACAGCCACCAAGCTCTCTCGAGCCCCCCACCCAGCCAGCACACTAGAAGCAAACATATATATATATATAATATATATATGTTAACAGCCACATGCTAAAGAAGAGCAAGGCTGGGCAGCCAACCCGAGCCTCTGCTGCTACCAGCTACCATATATATATGTATATATATATACATATATATATATGAACAGAATAAAATATATATACATACACCTTAATAAATATTCACCACACGAAACCAAAGGCTAAACATACTTAGCCTGAAACAAGCATCGGCCTTACAAAGCTCGATCACATCAGGCCACGCACAACAAACAGGTAGCCACTACCGGCTAACCAAACGCACGTCAAAATGACGCGAAAAAACGAATGATCTCGGATTTCGACAAAACTCGCACCGTAGCTAAACACTACAGCTACAAACACAACGGCGAAGTCGAAAACAACATCCGACAATCAAAACTTGGGCTAACACCGCCCGAAGCCAAAACACAAGCATTTCCTGAGAGGCACAACCGAGTCACCAAAACAGACTCCGGCTAGCTGGGGAATCTTGCAAATAGGCTAATAAAGGACCACTAAAAGAACCTAAAGAGCTATGACCACGCTCTAACAATGGCAAAAGCCGACAACGCGCCATCGTAATGCCAAGCAATGATCAAACAAAATACAGAAAGACCGGGGGCGTTACAGTCACTTCCTTCATCGTATAAGAGCTGTCATGCACATTCTCGGGAATCCCATCGAGTAACACGAGGCATGCAAAGTTTTTCGCGGCGGGCTGCTCATTTGCGACGGGATCCTTGGAGCGGGCCGCTTCTTCCGACATTATTTGACTTGAGATCAGCGGGTGGCTGACGTCTTGGAGCGAGGTCCGCATTGAGGCCTGATATGCCCTTATGTATCCTAGAAAGGTGAGCATCTTTGCATAGCGCTTCATTATCAGACGCATGCGTTCTTCCCCTGATGCTAGGGATGCGGTGACGGTGGCTCCTTCCTAAAGCGAGGTGTTGCTTGCGGGTGAGTTGGCGGGGGATGGATTGGTGCGCTCCTCTAGTGTTGCGTCACTGGCTATTTGTGCCCTTCTCCTTATCATTGTTGTTTGTCGGGCGCGGCCGCGCGGGCCGCAGGGCGCGGACGAGCGGGCCGCGTGTCGTGGTCGTGGCCTCGCAGCCTGCCGCCGCACGCGGGCCGCCTGCGCGTGGGCCCGTGTGTTGGGCCTTTGCTGGTCGCTTGCGTCCACGCGGGTTTTCCCTTGGGCATGCAGTTTTCTTCGTGTCGTTGGACCGGTTGGACTCACTTTTACTTGAACCGGATTGGCTCGGAATTTTCATGGGAACCCTATCAACAACAAAGAAAGAAAGACCATTCATGCACAAAATCCAAATAAGAGTTGAATGTGTTTATAGAATCAATAAACATATTCAATAGAACTCTTTAGTTAGTGATGGGATTCTCCCTCATTTTATAAGGAAAAAGGAGCCCCCCCCCCCATGATCTCCATGAGGGAAAATCATGGGTGGGCCCCACCCCCCATGATCTCTCATGGAGATGATGGGGGCGGGACCCACTCCCCCGCTTTATGGAAGGAAACCGCCTAGCCGCCACCGCCTAGCCGGCCTAACCGCCTGGCCGCCTGACCAGACCGCCGGCTGGCCGCCTCCCAAGGCCGTCGCCTCGCCGCCTAGCCGGCCTGGCCGCCCGGCCGCCTGACCAGACCGCCGGTTGGCCGCCTCCCAAGGTCGTCGCCTAGCCGGCCTAGCCGCCGCCTAGCCGGCCTAACCGCCTGGCCGCCCAGCCAGATCGCCGCCGGGTCGCCTCGCCAGGCCACCGCCTAGCCGGTCTAACCGCCTAGTCACCGTCCGATTAAGGGGGTAACCACCCACTATCCCACCACTTTAGTGGTGGGGCCCGCCATGATCCTCCCCTGGAGGCTATAAAAGGACCCCAGGGGCTCTTCATTTCTGATATCTTCCTCAGACGATTCTTCTCCCTCTTCCTCAGGTGAGAGCTCTCCCGCCTCCTCCACCGTGTCGGCCACCTCTCGCCGCCAGCCACCAGCGGCCACCAGTGACCTCCAGCGGCCACCAGCGACCTCCAGCGGCCATCAGCACCCGCCATCGGCTATTGGCACCCCATCAACGCGCAGTTGGGAAGGAGGCGCCCAAAGTCAGAGGAAGTCGAGCGAAGAAGACAGTCGAAGCCCGCAAGCGCGCTGCCCCCGGGCGCACGCGCTAGAAGCATCTTGCGCTTTCCACCGTTTAAGTCACTTTGGCGGAGCAGTCTGTTGCCCGCCGGCAGTTATAGTCATCCTCTCTCCCCGCAAGTTGTAACGGGAGCGGCATGTCGCCCCGATTCACTCAACATACTGTAATCACCCTGATCTAGTGGATTTTGACTGGCAGCGAACCGGTCACGTGGTTTTTCACCCGGTTGAAGGGTTTTCCACGTTAAAACTCCTTGTGTACATTTCCCCTCTTCAACTGACTGTGTGCGTGCTCGATCGTTCCGAGAGCTAAGACGGCCCAAGAATTCGGGTCCGACCGGGACGTCGAGTTAGTCTGCAACAGTTTGGCGCCGTCTGTGGGAACGCATTCCTAGTATCCTTCCCAGAACAAGTTTATCATCCCTATTACCACAATGGCAAAGAGAAGTGTCCGCACTGCTGAAGGATCCGCACTTGGCGGACACACTGAACCAGCACAGTCTCACCCTCTAGTAGACGTACCGCTGATCGCTGAAGCAGCCACCGCCCCCGTTACCGCCTTGGAAGGGCGTGTCCGTCAAATGGAAGAGCAGCAAACAGAGATGCTCGCACTGCTTCGGAACCTGGGAGCACCTCCAGCTCCTCCGCCATCCAACCATCCTCCACCGCTCAATCCGCCAAGGAACCAGGAAGACCATGTAGAGCGAGACGAGTCTGAAGACCATTCAGACGCCGCCAGTTCGGCTCACCCCCACCTAAGAAGAACAGGGGCATATCACCCCCGCAATCTAGTTAACAATGCTCCCATCCACCCTCTCCTCACTCGTCAGGAAATCAGGGAAGTTGTTGCAGAAGAATGCCGCCAAGCTACAAGGAGAGATTTCCACCCTCAGCGACCGCTTTATCTAGGCTCCCCCTTGACCCCGCAGATCCTCGATCATCCAATTCCACAAGGATTCAAACTCCCAAACATCGAAACATTCGATGGAACTGACGATCCCCTTGAGCATGTCAATCATTTCACCACTATTATGAGGATCTTCCATGCCACTGATCAATTGTTATGCCAAGTATTCCCAACTACCCTCAAAGGGCAAGCTCGAACATGGTTCCACTCCTTGAGGCCCGGTACCATTACTAATTTTACCGAGCTGACCAGGCAGTTCTGCGACCAATTCATCGCTAATCGAAGGATTGTTCGTGATTCATCTCATCTCTCTGGAATCCGCCAAAATGAGGGGGAAACCCTCAAAGAATTCTTCCGACGTTTCACTGCAGAAGCCCGCCAGATCCCAGGAGTCGACCCCGAACTCCTGCGTGGAGTATTCCTAGGAGGTCTTTGTCCCAGCGGTTTCTACTCAGCACTTAAGAGAGAGACCGTTCCCAACTATCCAGATTTGGTGCACAGAATCGAGGCACAAATAGCCGCGGACGAAGCTATTGAAGCTCATCGATGGCAGTTCGATGGAGTACAAAAAAGGCAAAGAGATAAAGAGTCGACCCCTCAGCGCCAGGAAGGAAGATTCCCCGAGGAACGTCGAGCCAAGCAGCGCAGGCGTGACTCGCAGAGAGATCCTCCTAAAGATTATACCCCTCTCAACACTTCTCGCACCAATGTTTTGTATGCCATCCAGAATAAACCAGTATTGCAGCGACCAAGGCAACCGCCTCCAAATCCTAAGAACGATCAATCGAAGTATTGTGAATATCATCGGACGACCGGTCACACCACCGAAGATTGTGCTCGCCTAAAGGAGGAGATCGAGCGCTTGGTCCGCCTAGGACTGCTCGGTAGATTTCTGCAAGGAAGGGTCCAGGAACAGCAAGGTCCGCCTAGGCATCCCAGGGACCAGCAGAATGCCCCGCCGGCACCCGGGGGAGGAAGGCAAGTGGTGGGAAACATCGAAACCATTGCCGGATCACCTATTCTGACTACGCAAGTACTATCAGTTCACTCCAGAAAGGAGTCCCATGAAGATAAAAGAAGTAAGCAAGATACCACCATATCATTTGGGGATGAAGACCTCATCGGCATCCGAATCCCGCATCAAGACCCGCTTGTAATTAGTGCTGGCATCGGAAACCTCTGCTACAATGTCAAGCGAATTCTGGTCGATAATGGCAGTTCAGTTGACGTCATTTTCTCCACCACTCTGCAGAATATGAATATATCCCGGCAGCAGCTAACTCCGGCAGCTGGCCCGATATACGGCTTCGACAACCATCAGGTCCAAGTCATCGGAACAGTCACCCTACCAGTCACATTGGGAGAATTTCCAAGACAGATCACGCATGAAGCCCAGTTCGTGGTAGTAAACTCAAACTCAGCATACAACGCTATCTTTGGAAGGCCCGTTCAGACCATCTTCAAAGCTATCCCATTTATTCCCCATCTAGCAATGAAGTTCCCTACTCCAGGAGGAATTGGAATAGTGCGCGGAAATCAGGAAACCGCAAGGAGTTGTTATTCTAAGCAAGCACAGCCCACTGAGCCTACCACGCTGAACATCGATGACTTCGAACTCAGAGATGAAGCAGCTCTGCAGAGGGGGGCACCCATCGAAGGCCTAGTTGAAGTCCCCCTCTCTCCGACAGAACCAGATCGCACCGTCCAGCTCGGTTCCCTCTTACAGGAGCGTGAGAGGGAAGAGTTAACAGCCTACCTCCGGAAGAATAAGGATATCTTCGCCTGGTCCCCGAAAGATATGTCTGGGATCGACCCTCAGATCATCCATCACTCCCTCAGCATTAACCCCGCATGTAAGCCCGTCATCCAAAAGAAGAGGAATTTCGCCCCAGAAAGGCTCCATGTAATCGAAGAGGAGGTTGAAAAACTCCTTCGCGCCCAATTCATTCGAGAAGTTGGCTACCCCACTTGGGTGGCTAATGTTGTCTTGGAAAAGAAATCTTCGGGAAAATGGAGGATGTGCGTGGACTACACAAACCTCAATCTAGCTTGTCCTAAAGACAGTTTTCCACTTCTCAGGATAGATCAGTTAGTTGATTCAACCGCCGGACATCAGCTACTTAGCTTCATGGACGCCTACTCCGGGTACAACCAGATTCGAATGGACCAAGCCGACGAAGAGCACACGGCTTTCCGTACCGACAAAGGGATTTATTGTTACAGAGTAATGCAATTCGGACTTAAGAACGCAGGAGCTACCTATCAGCGACTCATGAACAAAATCTTTAAAGAACTCATCGGCAGGTCCATGGAAGTGTATGTAGACGATATGCAAGTTAAGAGCGTTCGTCGGGAAGACCACTTGGAAAATTTGGAGAAATGTTTCAAAATCCTCAGATAGTATGGAATGAAACTTAACCCTAGAAAATGCGCCTTCGGAGTCACTTCGGGGAAGTTTCTAGGGTTCATGGTTACCCAGCGCGGAATAGAGGCCAATCCTGAAAAAAATAAGGCTCTCGAAGAAATGTCTCCACCCAGATCGCTCAAAGATGTACAGCGATTGAACGGAAGAATCACAGCACTATCCCGATTCCTGGCTCGGACGGGGGACAAATACCTCCCCTTCTTCAAAATCCTCTGAGGAGCTCGAAGCTCAGGATTTCAATGCACAGATGAGTGTCAGTCGGCCTTCGAATCCTTAAAGCAATACCTTGCTTCTCCCCCACTTCTATCCAAGCCAGCTCCCGGAGAGATTCTCTTTTTGTATCTCGCCATCACACCAGCAGCATTGAGCTCAGTCCTAGTTAAGGATGAAGGAGGAATTCAACGCCCCATATACTACCTCAGTAAAATCCTTTCTGATTCTGAAACCCGGTACCCGGCTGCAGACAAAATAGCCTTAGCACTTGTCTTCTCCGCCAGAAAACTTCGTCCCTACTTCCAAGCACACATCGTTAAAGTCCTAACCGAGTTACCACTCCGAGCCATTCTCCAAAAACCCGAAGCATCCGGTCGACTGGTTAAGTGGGCTGTCGAGTTGGGCGAATTCGATATCCACTTCCTTCCACGCCCCGTCATCAAGTCTCAGGTTTTGGCTGACTTTATCGTCGAGAACACTCTACCAGCGGAAGCAGAACTTGCGCCAGCAGAGGTCGGGCAAACATGGACCCTATACGTGGATGGGGCCTCAGGAGTAGAAGGCGCTGGAGCATGCCTACTCCTTATTAATCCAGAGCTCGTTACCCTAGAATATGGACTCCGACTAAAATTCCCTGCTACAAACAATGCGGCAGAATACGAAGCCCTCATCGCAGGAATCAGGCTCGCCATCAGCTGCCAAGTCAAGCAGCTGACCATTTACTCTGACTCACAACTTGTTGTCTCGCAGGTAGAAGGAGAATTTGAAGCCAAGAATGAACAGCTAGCCCAGTACTTGCAGCTCGTCAAGTCTCTTCTCATCCAAATCCCACAATTCCAAATTATGCATATCCCTCGAGAGATAAATAACAAGGCGGATGCCCTGTCAAAGCTAGCCACATCTTCGACGCAATACCAGACAAGAAGGCGCTGGGTAGAAGAAATAGTTTTCCCCAGTATTCATGGCCCATGGGAAGTAACAGAAGTCAATGAAGCAGAAGAGTCATGGACAGCCACGCTAATCGCCCATTTGAAGGGCCAACAGCCACCGAAAGATCAAAAGGAGGCTCGCCGCCTGAGAATGAGAGCGGCATCATTCACCTTGATAGATGAAGAACTGTACAAACGATCCTTCGCAGGACCCTACCTGAAATGCCTATCAGAAAGAGACGCCGAGTACGCGCTCCGCGAAGTCCACCAAGGAGTATGCGGCGAACATCTAGGAGGAAAGGCCCTAGCCAGGAAAATCCTACGGCAAGGATTTTATTGGCCAACCATGAAGAAGGAGGCGACAGAATTCGTCCAAAAATGTAGGAGTTGTCAAGTGCACGCTAACGTTCCCCGGCAGCCCCTCACGTCACTACAAGGAGCCTGTCCGTTTGCACAGTGGGGGATAGATCACCTTGGACCTTTGCCCCTAGCTTCTGGTCAGAGGAAATTCATCATTATGGCAATCGATTATTTCACCAAGTGGGTCGAGGCAGAACCACTGGCCAAGATAACTGAAGAGAACGTCAAACAGTTCGTCTGGAAGAATATCGTATGTCGCTTCGACATACCGGCAATCATCATCACCGATAACGGCACCCAATTCACTGGAAAATCCTTTACCAAGTTATGTGAAGATTTAAAGATAGAGTTGCGGCACACAGCAGTATCACATCCGCAATCCAATGGACAAATCGAAGTAACCAACCGTACTATCCTAAAGGGATTAAAGACACGGCTAGAAGATGCTGGGGGCAATGGGTGGACGCTCTTCCTAATGTGTTATGGGCATATCGCACCACAGAGAGGACGCCTATAGGAGAAACTCCGTACAATCTCTGCTATGGAACGGAGGCTATTATCCCGGTCGACATCGGCGTACCTAGTCCCCTGACATCCAACTTTGATCCCCAGACAAACGATGAGGCGCTCCGTGACAACCTCGACTCGATCTTCGAAGTACGCGAAGAAGCCGCTCTCCGCGCCGCCGCCTACCAACAACGCACGGCCCGCTACTACAACCGCCAAGTAAAGGCCCGCCCGATTAACGTGGGAGACCTGGTCCTTCGCACCTTGGAGGCCGCCGGAAAGGGAACACAAGGAGACAAGCTATCTCCAACATGGGAAGGACCGTTCATTGTTACCGCCATGATAAAACCAGGCACGTACAAGTTACGAAATGCCGAAGGAAAAAACTCTCCCTCGCACGTGGAACGCGCAAAATCTGCGCCGCTTTTACCAGTAATACATTATGATTCTTTTATGCAGCAGTTTTTAATTCAAGACTATATGATTCATATAAGTCGCGAGCCTGATCTCGTGCAAACTATTATTCAAAGAGTTGCATTTTACTTTCTACAAATATGTTCTAACAAGATTTAGGGTCTCCCTAACCCGTCCAACACCGTGGGGGCCTGTCCCCATCGCAAAGAAGCCGCAGGCCAGCCTTGCGAACAAAGCCGCAGGCCAGCCCTGTGCACAAAGCCATGGACCAGTTCCACGCAACAAAGCCGCAGGCCAGCCCTGCGCACAAAGCCGTGGACCAGTTCCACGCAACAAAGCCGCAGGACAGCCCTGCGCACAAAGCCGTGGACCAGTTCCACGCAACAAAGCCGCAGGCCAGCCCTGCGCACAAAGCCGTGGACCAGTTCTACGCAACAAAGCCGCAGGCCAGCCCTGCGCACAAAGCCGTGAACCAGTTCCACGCAACAAAGCCGCAGGCCAGCCCTGCGCACAAAGCCGTGGACCAGTTCCACGCAACAAAGCCGCAGGCCAGCCCTGCGCACAAAGCCGTGGACCAGATCCACGCAACTAAGCCGCAAGCCAGCCTTGCGCACAAAGCCGTGGACCAGTTCCACGCAACTAAGCCGCAAGCCAGCCTTGCGCACAAAGCCGTGGACCAGTTCCACGCAACTAAGCCGCAAGCCAGCCTTGCGCACAAAGCCGTGGACCAGTTCCACGCAACTAAGCCGCAAGCCAGCCTTGCGCACAAAGTCGTGGACCAGTTCCACGCAACTAAGCCGCAAGCCAGCCTTGCGCACAAAGCCGTGGACCAGTTCCACGCAACTAAGCCGTAAGCCAGCCTTGCGCACAAAGCCGTGGACCAGTTCCGCGCAACTAAGTCGCAAGCCAGCCTTGCGCACAAAGCCGTGGACCAGTTCCACGCAACTAAGCCGCAAGCCAGCCTTGCGCACAAAGCCGTGGACCAGTTCCACGTGACTAAGCCGCAAGCCAGCCTTGCGCAAAAAGCCGTGGACCAGTTCCACGCAACTAAGTCGCAAACCAGCCTTGCACACAAATCCGCGGACCAGTTCCACGCAACCAAGCCGCAAGTCAGCCTTGTGCACGCTGCCATAAACCCGCTACACATGAGCACCTCCGCAGTAGTCTACACCCTCTCTGTTTTTGCAGCAACACCGAAAATCAAAGACGATTCAATCAAACTCTCAGACACTTGAGAGAACGCCACCAACGTGGAAACATACATATCCACACAGACCATCTGACAATGACATACAAACAAAGCTATTATAAAGAGCAATGGATTTAAGCCCTAACGGCGACGATCTCAAAAGCTACAATAAAAGCAAATGATGACAAATACATAACAAATCATACAACAGCAGATAGGCATTACAGCTACTCTCCATCAGCATCTGAGCCGGAGCACTCATCCCCTAAAACGTCCGCAATGCTGAAACTGGAGGTGTCACACCCAAGGCGCTTCCCTACGAGGCGAAAGGCCTTCGAGACGCCGCGGCGGAGCGCTAGCTCGCGTATCTCATCCATATGAGGATCCACTTCCTTGGACCAAATGTCATCACGAACCTCCTCCGCAATCAGGTTACGATCCCGCATGTAGTCCAGGGACTCCAGGTACTCAGCAAGACCTGCGGCCTTCAGCTCCGATGCATGGTCATCCGAAGACAGAACCTCCACCTATGCCTTCGCCGCCCGAAGCTGAGTCTCAAGGCCTGAAACCTCCTCCCGCGCCGCTTGCAGTTGGGATCCCAATCCAGATGTCCCCTCCTTTGTGTGCTTCAGCATCTGAGTAGTCCTCTCCACCAGAGCCCTCTCCACATCTAGGGCAGCACGCGAATCTTCTAGCTCAGACTTCAACTCTGAACCAATTTGATGGAGCCGCGCAATATCCCGGTCATGCTCCTCCTTCAAGGAGGAAAGTGAGCTCATCGACAACCGAAGCTTCTCCTGCAAAGCGAGATATCCGTCCTTCAAGCTCACATAATGATCATTCCAGGTCACCGCAATCGGCGCCTGAGTCTCGATCTGCAAAAGAAAGACACACCATCAACCACTTTCAAAAGAAGAAAGAAAAGGAGACAGTCAACCCCTTACCGCCTCGCTCATCGCTCTCAAGGAAGAAGACATTCAAGGAGCCGCCGTGCTGACGGGCGCCGGAAGAACTGGAGAAACAGACGACCGCACCTCTGGAGCTGGGCCGTCAGAAACCACCACCACAGCATCAGAGTCACCAACAGGAGCCGTCATCGTCTTCCTCTTACGGCCACCTCCCTGAGAAGACATCGCCACCTGAGTCGTGCCCGCCGAAATACCACATCCCAACAGTCGCTTTTCCTCTACATAAATATATATGTTGAAGAGACGATTGGCCAGCTCACGAGGCTCAGAGAATCCCAGCACTGGGGAGAAGTCACGCTCCCTCCCTCTCACACGACGGCAACGATCGGGAAGCGCATTCCACGCCTCAGGAAGACCCCAGGAGTTCTTCACATATCCGAACAAAGTATTACCGTGGCGACGATCTTTACGGGCCTCAAACTCCAACCAGACTTTATTGCTGCGCACCTCAATCCGTTCGCCACCATCAAGGCGAACGTCGCACCAGTCCCGAAACTGATCCAAAGAAAGCGAGCTCCCATGCTCACGAAAGAAAGTAACTAAGCCCATAATTCGGACGACCCCAGTCGGAGCAAACTGGGAAACGGGTACTCCACAGAACTTCAAAATCTCTATCACCTCATCGCAAGGCGGAAACCGGAAGCCGGATCTAAGGGAAATGTCGCAAATCGTCATCCACCCACGAGGGGGGTTCTGAACCCGCTCCTCGGGCCGCGGGATCCTCACCATCAAGTCTGAAGGAAGCCCGTACTTCGCCCTCCAAATCTCTATGTCGTCCTCAGTCAAGGAAGAGCGCAAGCGCATCGGACCTGAAGAACGTTTCGTCACCTGCACACGACAAAGAAATAAAATCAGTTCGCAGTTACAAGACCTCAAAGTGCAAAATCCGGCCCGCACAGCCCGCGCAACCTGCGCACGCGGCCAGCCCGAGCAGCCCACGCGGCAGGCGCGGAAACCGCGCCGGCCGCGCGCGCCGGCCGCGCCGGCCGCGCGGCCGGCGCGCGCGGCCGGCGCGGCCGGCGCGCGGGGCCGGCGCGCGCGGCCGGCGGGGCCGGCGCGCGCGGCCGGCGCGGCCGGCGCGGCCGGCGCGCGCGGCCGGCGCGCGCCGGCCGCGCCGGCCGCGCGCGCCGGCGCCGGCCGCGCGCGCGGCCGGCGCGGCCGGCGCGGCCGGCGCGGCCGGCGCGCGCGGCCGGCGCGCGCGGCCGGCGCGCGCGGCCGGCGCGCGCGGCCGGCGCGGCCGGCGCGGCCGGCGCGCGCGGCCTGTGCGGCCTGCGTGCGCGTCCAGCGCACGCACGGCCGGCGCACGCCGCCAGCGCCCGCCCTCGCGGCCCTTCCTCGCATGCGCCACCTCAACGCCCGGTCTCCGTCCGCTTGCGTCCTACGCCCGTACGGCGAGCCTCCGCACAACCTGTTACCTTGGAACCTTGCTCCACCGTCGTAGCCTCGGAACTCGCACCAGCACTCTCCATAAGAACAAAGAACGAAGAAAATCCCTCCTTGCGCTCTCTTCGTTCCCGGACCGAAGGGATTTGGGGGTCATTTGATGGGATTCTCCCTCATTTTATAAGGAAAAAGGAGCCCCCCATGATCTCCATGAGGGAAAATCATGGGTGGGCCCCACCCCCCATGATCTCTCATGGAGATGATGGGGGCGAGACCCACTCCCCCGCTTCATGGAAGGAAACCGCCTAGCCGCCACCGCCTAGCCGGCCTAACCGCCTGGCCGCCTGACCAGATCGCCGGTTGGCCGCCTCCCAAGGCCGTCGCCTCGTCGGCCTAGCCGCCGCCTAGCCGGCCTGACCGCCTGGCCGGCCGGCCGCCTGACCAGACCGCCGGTTGGCCGCCTCCCAAGGCCGTCGCCTAGTCGGCCTAGCCGCCGCCTAGCCTCCGCCTAGCCGCCACCGCCTAGCCGGCCTAACCGCCTGGCCGCCCGGCCAGATCGCCGCCGGGCCGCCTCGCCAGGCCACCGCCTAGCCGGCCTAGCCGCCGCCGCCTAGCCGCCACCGCCTAGCCGGTCTAACCGCCTAGTCGCCGTCCGATTAAGGGGGTAACCACCCACTATCCCACCACTTTAGTGGTGGGGCCCGCCATGATCCTCCCCTAGAGACTATAAAAGGACCCCAGGGGCTCTTCATTTCTGATATCTTTTCCTCCGACGATTCTTCTCCCTCTTCCTCAGGTGAGAGCTCTCCCGTCTCCTCCACCGTGTCGGCCACCTCTCGCCGCCAGCCACCAGCGGCCACCAGCGACCTCCAGCGGCCACCAGCGGCCACCAGCGACCTCCAGCGGCCATCAGCACCCGCCATCGGCTATTGGCACCCCATCAACGCGCAGTTGGGAAGGAGGCGCCCAAAGTCAGAGGAAGTCGAGCGAAGAAGACAGTCGAAGCCAGCAAGCGCGCCGCCCCCGGGCGCACGCGCTAGAAGCATCCTGCGCTTTCCACCGTTTAAGTCACTTTGGCGGAGCAGTCTGTTGCCCGCCGGCAGTTATAATCATCCTCTCTCCCCGCAAGTTGTAACGGGAGCGGCATGTCGCCCTGATTCACTCAACATACTGTAATCACCCTGATCTAGTGGATTTTGACTGGCAGCGAACCGCTCACGTGGTTTTTCACCCGGTTGAAGGGTTTTCCACGTTAAAACTCCTTGTGTACATTTCCCCTCTTCAACTGACTGTGTGCGTGCTCGACCGTTCCGAGAGATAAGACGGCCCAAGAATTCTGGTCCGACCGAGACGTCGAGTTAGTCCGCAACAGTTAGCTAGTTAACTAATTATATAGTCAATGGCTATTTCTAAGGACTTCGTGCCATTTAGATAAAGTGATGTATTCCTAGAACCCGGTATATAGTTGATGTACTTTCTCACAAGACCAATGACAAGTGCTAACATTTAACACTTCGTCTTACACAGGAAAGCCTAACATTTAACACTTCGTCTCCAGGGTCAGCAGGTTATATTTGTTGTTGGATAAAGTGATGAAATCATAATCTTACACAGGAAAGCCTAACATTTAACACTTCGGCTCCGTTTGGGAGGACTTATTTTCACCGGTCAAGCGGTTACGACCGCATGAACCGGATCTTAACCGCTTGACCGGTGAAAATAAGTCCTCCCAAACGGAGTCTTCGTCTCCAGGGTCAGCAGTTTGTGTAGATAATAAGCATTATTCAATAAAGTACCAATAGTTCCAAAACTATCAACAAAACTTACAAACTTTAACCATATTAAATCATTAGTAGAAAATAGAAACAATGAACTGAAGGACTGTGATCAACCACAAACGGCAAAATAAAGAACTGAAGAAGAACTGTGATCAACCTTATTAAACCATTAGCAGAAAATAGGTCTCAGTGAAATTCAACCACAAAGTCACAAACAATAGATCACATTATTAGAGTGATGAAAATAGAAGCGAAGAAATATCATATGGTATGAAGGCAGCAAATCTGAAAATGTGTAAAACAATAAATCGGTAAAACTCTTGCGCATACGATTCATACCTATGATCAGAGAAAGGACTGTGATCGGAGGAAGAAGAAGATACTCTCGCTCGATCGCTCCTGGTGTTCAACTTCACCAATCACCGCCAGAGGAAGTAGAAGAGGGCTGGGTCATTGTTCGACTTCGCCGTTTGCCCGATGGAAATGAAGTCACGGAGGGTTGAAATGAAAGAAATCTATAAGTATTGCCCTAATTTGACTCCATGCAGCAAAATTAGATCATTGGATTTGATCTTAACGGAGAAAAATAAACCCGCCCGGTTATGAATAATCGGACCCGGTTAGCGGTCCGCCGGTCCGACCGGGCGGTTTCCCGATTTTCATCTGGTTGCCAGCAGAAACGGTTTTGAAACTTGAATCGTACCGGCTAGGAGACCGGTCGGCGATTCGACCGGCCGGTCCGATCCGGTTTTCAAAAAGTTGGTTTCTCCTACTTCCTTTCTTCTTGGAAGAAAAAATTCAAACACACATTAGAGTCAACTATCCATCATGGCTGGAAAAGTGGAGATGTTAGGTTAGATAATTTAAAATTTAGTTATGCTTTGCATGTCTCAAAATTATTAAATAATGTACTTTAGGTTACGTTGGGTTTGGTATTTCGCCGCTTTCATTTGGAGCAAACGCCGTCAGATAGTGGTAAACAAACGGGCGCCGTCGACATTTGCTCCGTTTGCACCCGCCGGACTGTTGCAAAAGCTTGAACCAAACCCTTATACTCATTTACCAATCTGTTCCAAGCCTCAGTTGCTGTTTTTGACCCCATGATCCGGGGGTAGATAGCAGGTGCAATCCCTTGCAGGATAAGGTGCAGGGCTAGCGCATCTCTTTGCAGTTCTTCTTTCGTGTACTGTGGAGCTGCACCTTCTGGGCTTTTTTCTTTTGGTTGTGGTCCATCCGTGACGATGTCCCAAAGGCCTTGAGATCGAAGGAATGTCTCCATTTTATCACTCCAGAAATCATAAAGGTCTCCGGTGAATATGGGGATGGTGGAATGGGCTTTTTTCTTTTGGTTGCAACACGGACAAAGGAAAAGCCATCAAATCAAAACTTTTCCAGCCCCGCCTCCCCCCTCTGGTTCGACACCTCTGTTTGGACCCGCTGGCTCCTCCCGCACCACTCAATCACCAAGTAAGCATTAGACTTTTTTTAGTTGTTGTGTTTTCTTTCCTACATAGCACTCTGTTTGTTTTGATTTTTTCTTCTCCGTTTAAGCATAAGCTATAATATTGAAGGGAGATATGTGTTTGATAAATCTCCATTTTCAAATTCTGATGTGATAGAGAAAGCTCAAAACTCTATTTTTGGTGCTTACTCCCACCCGAGGGTGGGAGCTATATTTCACGGCATAAATTTTACTCTCATTCTCATCGCTCGGATAAACAAAGCTTAAGAGAGTGATTGAGGATGATATGTTTGTTCGGATGTTTTTGCTCCATCTCGATTAGGGGGCATCTAATGCAAAAAAAAATATATTTGATATTCCTTCAATTCCCACCACCGCTCCAAATCTCCATTTTCGACCTTCTTTGAGACCACTACCATCCCTCTCCATTTTCACTGCTCCATTATCAACGCTCTCATTCTCACCGCTCCATTATCAACGCTCTCATTCTCACCGCTCCAACTCTCACCATCAAAACAAACATACCATTAATTGGTGTTGGATTTGAAAAGACCCATCATCTCTTGTCTATCTTTTTGATCAAATCATAATGTGTGATTAGAGCATGGATACTCTCCTACTCTCAAAAGTAGGAGATCACTTTTCCTTGGTGATTTCTCATATTCCTTCGGTAACACTTTTTTGGGTAATGTCAAGAAGGGGGTACCGAGCAAACTTAAATTGATCAACCGCATTAGGGAGGCTCAATATAAGTGCGATGTCGTTTACAGGCAGCTTTACATAATAGTTCCAAAGTAGAAAAGCTTGTTTTTCATTATTATATAGTCTCAGCAGAACATAGAGCAAGTGTATATTATGTGGGATACTTGGCATCCTCAATAAAGGAAGGATTCGAGCTTCTCTTAAGACAGCTATCGACTCTTCAGACAAGTTATTCAGTAGAGGTTTAATATTTGCAGTGAAGGTTGTAGGTGAACATCTACAAGTTAAGTATTTGCTATCAAGCATTGCAACTGCAATCAGTAGAAAGAAAGACTGCAATTAGAATCGGGTAAGGCAATGCGACTGCAACCAAGATAAAAAAATACAGATATCACAAAGGCACACCTACAATCTATATAAAAAATCAAACAACTCAGAATCGAGTAAGGCAATGCAACTGCAACCAAGATTAAAAAAGCTATCAGAAATACACACAGAAATGCAACTGCAATATATATATATAAAAAACCGAACATTTCAGAATCAGGTAAGACAATGCAACTGCAATTAAGGTTAAAAAAAACTATCAGAAATACACACAGAAATGCAACTGCAATCTATATTAAAAACCAAACAACTCAGAATCGGGTAAGGCAATGCAACTGCAATCAAGGTAAAAAAGCAGTTGCAGTTACATTGCCTTACCCGATTCTAAGTTGTTTGGTTTTTTATATTCAAGGGCCAGCTCAGCAACAAAGGTTTCAGCCCGCTACTTGGCACTAGGCTCCGCAGCACCTGCAATCAACATTCCATCGCAGCGGTGACAAACAAAAGCAACGGTCAGCTAAAGCTGACCAAATTATAACGACCTCACCCTTTACTTGGGGTGGCGGTGCTCCTTCCCTGCAATTTAGTAGCATAGCCAAACAATATAATGAAAGTACAACAACAACACACTTCACCACAAGTGTAAGCACGGACGGCCTCTCACCCCGTACTCTCAGGGCACTTACTCAGTGAACCCGATCCGAACCCGGTCCGTTCCGCAATCCACCACCGCCCCCAGGACGGCAAACACGTGAGCATTAAAGTCCTTTCAGCCGAAGCCTACACTCGCTCTCCAAGCCATCTTTAACTGAACCACTTGGAGTGGGTAAGGTTCCATCAGCTCGTTGCTCACCTCGCCACGACCATTTAGCCATCGGCGCGGGACAAGCATCCCTGAATCCCAACGTATCGATCAAACAACAGTACATAGCCTGGCTATGTACAAGGCTGGCTCCCAGGCCACCAAAATGGCAGAACTTCGCTTCTGCCCAGATTTTCGGGTGCACCTTGGAGTTAATCCCCAAGGCTCCCTGCTGCAATCTACCATGTAGAAACCCGAAAACATATGGCACATAGTCTTCTCCGGCAAACCATGCATAATGAAAACATCACCGATCTAGACCAACTTGTCTGGGTAGGCTTCACACACCATGTCTATGTCCATACTTCGAATCAAGACTCTATATGCAAAACTACGGGGACTATTCATGTCCACCCGAAAGAATACCTCACACTCACCGCACACTCGCGAGAGCGGGTTTCCTATGCAAAAAGGAAGAGGACTTCACATGTCCAAGAAGAGAATCGTTACCCTAGCGGTTCGCTTTGGCGCCATGAAGAAGAGAAGAAACTAGATAGATGAAAAGCACCGCAACGGCCTCGTCTCCCAGATCTGGACTCGGCTCGCGATTTTGGGCTCCGAAGCTCCACCGGCAGCCGGATTCCTCTTTCTTCTTCTTCCTTGCTCTCCCCTCTCTCTAACTCTTTAGAAAGAGAATGGCCAAAGTAAAATGAGGAATAAACCCTACATTCCCGAACTTAACATGCCAAGGAGGATTCCGGACCGTCAGATCATTTCCAAATAGAACGAACGGCCTCGATTAGCCCTTAAAAGAATTTCATGGGGCCGAACACGGCTTGTGACACGCCTGTATCACAGGCCGTGTCCCATGATCTGAACACGATCGTCGAGCACAAAATAGGATACGGGCTCAGACACGCTCGTGTCACTGCTTGACACGCCTGTGTCAACTTCTGACACGCCCGTGTCACAGGGCGTGTTCCTCAAGCGACACAGTAAATCGTCGCGTCCCGACCAGGATACGGCTTCGTACACGCCCGTGTCCCAGCCCGTGTTCAACAATCGACACAGGCCGTGCAAATACAGAGAAGGACACGACTCTGGACACGCCCATGTACCAGGTCGTGTGCCTGACACGACTTTAGACATGCTCGTGTCCCAGACCGTGTACCTCACTCGACACCGCCCTCCCAACACAGTGCAGGATACGGCCCTTGACACGCCCGTGTCACAGGCCGTGTGAACCTAACCAGGCACCAAATTGGTCTTAAAACGTTATCTGTTCCTTTTTGAGTTTTTGGGCATTACAATTCCCCCCCCCCCCCCCCCCCCCTTAAATGAATTTCGTCCCGAAATTATAGAATGGAAAGATACACAGAATTAAACTGTACGTGAGCGGAATAGCTCGGGATACTCTTCAAGCATGGTCTGCTCTCGCTCCCACGAAAGCTCCTCCTGACCGCAGTTGTCCCAACGGACTTTGACCATCCTGATGTCTTTGTTACGAAGTCACTTGACTTCAAATTCCTCAATACGAACGGGTTTGACCTTCGTCGTCAACCCATTATCAACAGGTATTTGATCGACCGCAATCACTTGTGAAGGCTCTTGCACCGCCTTCCACAACACCGATATAAGGAATACGTCGTATAGACCACTCAATTCCACTGATAGCTTCTGTCGATAAGCTGCTTCACCAATTCGCTCTAGTATCTCAAGCGGCCCAAGGTACCTCGAACTCAGCTTCTCCAAGCGTCGTACCCGTGAGACACCCTTGAACGGCTTAATTTTCAAATATACCCAGTCGCCAACAGCGAATTCAACGTTCCTTTGATCAGCAATCGTTCTTGTATTGTTTGTACCAACGAAGTGGCATCTTCCACTTCTTATCGTTTGTACAGCTTCGACTCACCCATCTCCAACCATGATAACGACGTGCGACATTACTCAAAGGGTGTCATTTGAATACTCGTTTGATAGCTGTTGTTATAAGCAAACTCCACCAAGTACAGGTGATCTTCCCACCGCTTTCCGAAATCCAAGACGCACATGCGAAGTGTTGAGACCGAGCGGTCTGTCGGTTTAGACCGGGCGGTCTAGCGGCTTGTCCCAGCAGTTTGGTAGCCAGGTTGGAGACCGGGCGGTTTGAGCAGTCTGGCGACTTTACTATGCTGACTTGGGGATATTGGCCGCCTGTCTTCCTCATTGTTGTGGCCGTGCAGTTAGTCTAACTGTGTGGCTTGTGCGGATTATGCGGCTTGTATAGTTTCATGTTCTTGTAATTATTAGTCTCACATTGCTTATTTGTAATCTCTCTTCTCTCCTCCATTCTATAAAAGGGAGGTCATACCTTTCTAATAGATACCTTTTTGGATAATAAAAGTTTTGTTCCTCCAATTTTCGGTCTCTGGTTTTCTGTTCGCACATGGTATCAGAGGACTCAATCGTTTCCACCTGATTCAGTTTGCCACTATCCGCGCAGTTTGTTCTGTCTTGTCCGCGCGGCTTGCCCTTCTCCTCCTGGTCTTTGAGCCCTCTCTGTCCGCTCGACCTGTCCGAGTGGCTTGTTCCTGCTCTTGCGACCTGTTCTCGCGACCTGTTTCTTCTCTTGTCGCGCCCTGTTTGTGCTTGTTCCTGTTCGCGCGACCTGTTCGCGCACCCTGTTTCTGCCCCTCTGTGTGTGTGGCCTTTCTGTTCTCCCTCCTTGTCTGTTCGCAACCTATTTCTCATGGTCTCCTCTTCTTCCTGCGATCTCTTTTAGTCGCGCGGTTTCCTCTCTTTCGCATGAACTCTGTTTGTTCGCGCGGTCTGCCTTGCTTCGTGGAATCTCCTTTGTTCGCATGACTTCTTCCCCTTTGCCTTACTCTGCATCTTGGTCATGGCCTTCCTTTTCGCTGGTGTGATTTCACCGTGACCGCTGCAGAATCTTCTCCTTGCCCGCAACGGCCTTCTTAGTTGCACGTCCTGCTTGTTGTTCGCGCGACTTGTTCTTTCTAACCGTGCGACCTCTTTCCCTCTACTTCTTGGTTGTGGCCTTCCTTGCCGCACGTCTTCCTGCTGTCCGCGCGGCTTATTGTTTCTTCTCGTGCGGTTTCTTTTCCTCCCTTCATGGCTTTCACATCCTCCTCAAAGCCGTCCGTCTCGATGGTCACGTCTTCTGGTAGTGCCCACGTTATTACTCAAGGAAAATGGCTGATCGACACCGGTGCTACCAATCATATGACCGCAATCCCCAACATTTTTCTCTCCTAGAAACACATGATCGGTTGCCTCTGGTTATTCTCGCTGACGACTCTCCTTCACAGGTCAATGGGACAGGAGTGGTTCATGTCAATCTGTCTCTTCGCTTTGCGGATACACTCTACGTGCCAAAGTTCCCTTACAACTTATTATCAGTTACCTCTCTATGCAAGCAATTACAGTGTTCCGTCATATTTACTTCTACTTCTTGTTCTTTTCAGGATCCGGACTCCCAACGGACGATTGCTACTGGGACTGAGAGTGGCGGCTTATACTTCCTTGACAACATTTTTGCTATGTCCACCTTCTCTTACATTTCCACAGATCTTCTCCAATGGCATCTTCACCTTGGTCATGCTCCTCCACGCCTTCTTCGTCAGCTTCTGCCCCAACTTCTTCCACAAAGTCCTCCCCTCAACTGTAAGGCCTGTCAACTTGGCAAGCATCAACGCTCCTCCTTCCCTCCAAAGCAAGTTCTTGGATCCACCCGTTCGTTTGATATCATCCACTCCGATGTTTGGGGTCCTTCTCCTACCCTTACCGTTGGTCGGGGTAGTTCATATTTTGTCACGTTTATTGATGATTTCGCTGTATGTTGGTGTATCTGTTAAAAGATCGCTCTAAATTATTCTCTGTATGGACGTCCTTCTATCTTATGATAAAAACTCAGTTTAATGTTTCTATTAAAGTCTTTCGATCTGATAATGCCAAAGAATATATCAGTCATGACTTTTCTACCTTCTGCTTGCAAAATGGGATTATTCATCAAACTAGTTGTGTTTATACTTCACAGCAAAATGGTATGGCCGAATGCAAAAACTGTCACCTCCTTGATATCGCGCGCACTTTGCTGACTCAAATGCAAGTTCCTCACTTCTATTGGGGCTATGCTGTTCTCATCTCCTGCTATCTTATCAATCGTCTTCCCTCCACCGTTCTCCACGGCAAAACCCCCTTTTCCATTCTCTATCCAGGGAAGGATCTGTTTCCTCTCCCTCTACGTGTCCTTGGGTGCACAGCCTTTATGCACTCTCCCGCTGCCACCCGTGACAAACTCTCACCACGGGCTACCAAGTGTGTTTTCTGAGATACTCTACCACTAAGAAAGGCTATTATTGCTTTGACCCAGTTACCCGCAAGCAGTTTGTCTCAGCAGACGTAACCTTCTTTGAAAATGCATCCTACTTCTCTCCCGACTTCTCCTCTGCCTATCCTGATATTCCCGACTCCTCTTCCTCTCCTGATATTCCTACTTCTCCTACCACCCCTTTCGTTCCCTTTACACCTACCGAGATTATTCCACCTCCTCCCTCTCCACCATCTCCTCCACTATGTCCACCTACTGAGATATCTCCTTCTTCGTGGTTGCCTCTCTCTACTCCCGGGCCAGCTCTCTCCTCCATGAATGCCCCGGAAACTGAGGAACATGCCGACCTGGATATTCTCATTGCTCTTCGCAAAGGGGTGCGGACGTGTACTCAACAGCCGCTAGCTGTTGTTGTTTCATATGATCGTCTAACTCCTTCTCACAGGAACTTTGCCTTGGTTATCTCTACCACTGCCACTCCCCACACTTATCAGGAGGCTCTTACTATTCCTCATTGGAAGACCGCCATGGATGAGGAAATTACTACCCTCACTGAAAGGGGTACATGGACCCTTGTTCCTCCCCCTTTGGGCACTGATGTGGTTGGTTGTCGATGGGTATTCGTTGTGAAGTTTCGCCTGAATGGCAGCGTGGATCGATACAAGGCCCGCTTAGTCTCCAAAGGCTTCACTCAGACTTATGGGTTTGATTACTTTGACACCTTCTCTCCCATTGCTCATCTCAGCACCATTCGGGTTCTTCTCTCTATGGTTGTCAATAGGGATTGGCCCATTTCTCAGCTGGATGTCAAGAATGTCTTTCTCTATGGTGACCTTCAGGAAGCCGTATATATGGAGCAACCTCCTGGGTATGTTGCTCAGGGGGAGACACGAGTATGTCATCTGAAGAAGGACATCTATGGCCTAAAGCAAAGCTCCCAAGCTTGGTTTGACAAGTTCAGCGGCATTGTTGCGGTAATTGGTTTTGCACGAAGTTCAGCCGATCACTCCTTATTCATTCGCAAAACCTCCTCTGGTATGGTGGTTCTTGTTGTATATGTGGATGATATTCTTCTGACTGGAGATGACCAGGCTGGGGTAGCTTTGACAAAGAAACACCTCCAGAAACACCTGGTCACTAAGGATATGGGCTCTCCCAAATACTTTCTGGGATTGAGATTTCTCGGAAACCCAACTCTTTAATTCTCTCCCAACGGAAGTATGCTCTTGATTTGCTAAAAGAGGCAGGGTTGACTGGTGCTAAACCTGCCAGATGTCCCATGGCTATTAGGGAAGACAAAACTTGGACAGATGACTCGCCTCCTCAATCTGATTCTTCAAGGTACCGGCGTCTAGTGGGCAAACTCATTTATCTCACAGTGACCAGACCCGATATCTCCTATGTTGTAGGCAAGGTTAGCCAATTCATGCAAGCTCCTAGGGAGTGTCATCTACAGTCTTCCATGAGGATATTGGAGTATGTTAATGCAGCTCCAGGGAAAGGACTCCTTTTTCAGAAGAATGGTCACTTGAGCGTTGAAGCGTGCTCAGATTCAAGCTATGTGATGCGCGAAAATTAGATATATAAAATGCAACGCAAGTATACGTGTCGCGTCAAGTAATAAAGTAGAAAGTAGAGTGTCGAATCCACAGGGACATTATTTTTATTTAAGCTTATGAGTACTAGTAATATTCTTTTCTACTAAGTCAAGCAAAATATTAATTTTTGTAGAGAGATGAAAATACAACTAACTTAGGTAAAATATCAATTTTGTAGGAAAATGAAATAAAACTAACTTGCAAATTCAAGATTTTGAGATTAGATATTGATGAGAAGATACGAACTTTGTATATTGATCCTTATCCTTAGCTTGCCTTTGCGTGAAAATACAAATGAACTTAAATTAACTATTATCTTGTGGAAATACTAAACTTGCGAAGAGCATCTCTCGATTTCATCTTCGCATTATATATATTTAGTGAGTAGCTTTAAATAAAAGTTACACAAGTAAACATACGTATAAAAGCGAGGATCTTAACTCCACAACTAGAATGATAGCAATACGCTAAATCATATGTAGCCAAATTAAATTCTTGAGACTTGCGATCGCAGCTCTCGTATATAGATCACAGTAAAAAGCACAAGATGGTAATCTTTTATCATCATCACTAAAGAAGAGAATATAATTTAAGATAAAAACTAATATAATTCATTTGCTCATGAAAGCATATAGGCAAACTTTAGAAAATTCACAACATATAAAACTCATTAGAGGATTAGTTCCTCATAGTCGGAAATACATAATTTTGCAATAGGAATTGAACAGCCATGGTAACAAAAATAATTATGATACGCAAACCAAAGAGTCGCCGAGATAGCCTGTAGAATTTTGTTGCCCAAGCCACTGTACTTCGCCTTCCAATTCTCCTCTCCGATCTCCTCAATTTCCCTCACTATCCATCCCTACTTCTATATATAGTAATTTGCCTCATAAAGAGCCTTTAATTTGATGAAGAATTGCCTCCTTTCAATCTTATAATAGCCACCAATTTGAATTTCAAAATTCCAGATTTCCGTCAGCAATTTATTGCAACAACTCTGTCTCTGGAAAAATAGAAATAATTAAGTAATAAATAATCTGTTCGTAACAACTTTTTTCTATGGATAAAAGGACATATTTTGGCAGTAACCGACTTGTTGCAACAATATTTTTGAGTACTGGAGTTGATTATATTTTATTCTTCCAACTTGATTCATTTTTTATATTTTTTTCAAAGGAAAATCATAATCTCATGTTTAAAGCCTGAATTATATTAGAATATAATTAAAACCTTATTTCACTTGATTTCATGATGATTTACTACTTAAATAGGATGAAAGCTTGTAAATAAAATGATGAAATAACTTCTATTTGAGAAGTTATCACACCCACATACTTGAACTTTTGCTAGTCCCTAGCAAAAATGAATTAAAGCCCCAAATTAGGGAAAAGAATAACCATCAAGATATTGATTTAAATGACCCTTCATTTCAATTTATTCAAAAATTGCTAATTCAAGAATTTCAATTCTGCCAATTGGTAAACATATCAATCATTTAAGATTCAAACAATCACTCATCAATTAGTTTGATAGACGATAAAGCTCAATTATGATTTCTAGTGAGTGTGTGTTATTTTAAAGAATCATTTACTTTCTTGCAACTTCTTCTTACTGGCCTTCCACAACATTAGGCTAAGGTAGAAACATAAAGCAAAGTTGTGACTTAGCTTCCACAAAAGTTTGGAATTCAAGAGAGAGAAAGTCATGATAGCCAACAAAATTTGAGGTTTTTGGCTTGATTAAAATTGAATGACTGGAAATTGGATAGAGGACATGTATTTCGCTAGATATTTTATCAAAGAGACTCTCCAAATTATGGGGTGTACAAATATCTTTTCTTTGCTACTTGCCATAGTAGGGATCATTCCAAGAGTGTGTAAACACTTTTAGGCCCATATCACTATGTCAATTCATTTTTTTAACACGCCCATAAATGAGAGATAAACCAAAGTAGGGAACTTTTTGCATGGAATAGTAGGTATCAAAAATGACAAGACAATCTCAAAAGGGTTGGTAGATGATATAAAAGGTTGCCTTATTTCTTCCTCTACTTAATTACCAAAACCCATGTCTTAGCGTCCATCATCACCTTAATTCTTATTTTACCCATCGCCATTATTTTTGAAAAGCCAGCAAAAATATGTTGACAGAGGTCAACTTTCTAAGGAATATTGTGAATGGATAGAAATTTATAAAAGAGCTCTAACATATCTTATTAATTTTAAGTTCCAAGTTTAAAATCTTTAAGATTGATAAAACCACCAATCAATTAAATATGAATTTTTTAATAGCAAAAATTGATTAACACTAGGCATAAGGATACTCAATCTAACAGGATGACGAGTTATTCTCTGTCCCAAATAATAGAGGCGAACCCACCCCCACACTTAAACTTTGCTAGACCCTAGCAATTTGTTCAAATAAAAAAAACTATCAAGAATCCTTTTTAACAAATCAGGGGAAACATTCAAACAAAGAGGAAATCAACTTAAGACAAAATCAAGTTCATAAGATTAAATTAATACTCCCCTGGAGTCATCTTCTGACTCATTGACGCAGCCATATTGCCCTCTCTTAGTATGAGATTAGCCTCCTTGGTTGTTTTGCCCTGTCTGCCATGTCTCAAATATATGCATATTTTATGCAAGGTTAAATCATAAAACATATTTTGACCATATCAATTTAGAGCAACATGAACAACCACAGTTAGCATCGTCCAACAAAAATCAAAACAGTCAACAAAAATTGGTTCACAAAACACCACATAACCAAAATAGTAAGCGATTTTAATACTATTATTAAAGTTCATCAATCATTGCGATCGTCTGCCCCGTCGATGTCTTCGGTTGGATCAGCAACCTCTCATCCGAGTCCAAAAAGTAGCCAACGCTGTTGAACCTGTTCTTCCAAGTTGATGTATCTTCAGTGACTGGGATCTTGGCCTTCTTCAACAACTTAACCTGGTTGTGATGCAGCGCATCCAATTTTGATTCAAAATACAGATGCTGGGCTCGCTGATAGTTCTTTATATATTCCAGATTAGCCATGATGACTTCCTTTTTCATCTTGATTAAACACACCAGCGGCTGGCTGCATGGAAGGGGGCGTAGGAGCTCCTATGCATGCGTCCACCTGAATTGAGGTGGTATCACTAGCAGATTCTGGGACTTTTATGTTCATAGCAATTACCGCATCCGTAATATGCCGGCCAACCTTTGTCTTAACATCGTCCTCCATCGCTTATACCCCTTCTACTCTACAAAGCTCGGTGATCAAAGTGGGAAACCAGAGCTGTCAAACATTTGCCTTCTTGACCTTAATGTTTATTTGCTCTGAGATGATCTTTCCTATGTTAATGCCAATCCCTTTTAAGATTTTGAATAAGAGAGTTACCTTAGTTAAGGATGTAGTGTTGGAATGCTTGGTTGGCATTAAGCTTGCAATAAGGAAATATAACCAAACCTTAGCTTCTCTACTTAAGCTAGTGGACTTTAGAGTGTAGGTGCTTTTGTTAGCCCATTCTACCTTGGTGTTATGACAGATAGTGGCAACCATTTCTTCGGGGGTTGCAGGAGTAATGACCCCATCTTCTTCCTCCGATTCTGGGGTAGTAAAATTGAAGTACGCATTGATCCTCTCAGCCGAAGCATCAATTTGCTTGCCCCGTATTAAAATAGAGTTCCCCTCTGACATTCGGGCATTGGCATAAAACTCATAGACCCAAGACAAAACAGCCGAGTAGCAAGGTTGACATAACGAATCCCATTTGAGTTTATATATTTGATCTATATAGCCAATACTCACTCCTCCAGCTTCCACCTTAAATCCTCGCTCAAAGATGAAGGGGGTCATTCTTAATACCTGTACTCATCGTTTAGCATCCATGTTGACAAACCGTTCCGGAGTGTGGCTGGACTTCTTCTTTCGCCCTTTTTTTGTCAATTTTTCGGCTCTCGAAACCTGCTCATCCTCCATCCTTTGAGTAATCGGCTCTTCGACTTCGTCATTCATGAAATCCATCGGTCGGGGCATTATTTCTTTTCTTTTCCCCTTTTGTGGCTTCAGCAAATCTGCCGCAAGATCAGACTCTATTTCTATCTCATTCTCCTTCCGAGGAATCGCTATTTCTGCATCAATGTTCCTGCAGTCTTCCGGCTATTTTGCTAACTCCTTCTTTCTCCCTCATCGTGAAATCGGCATACTTATCCAAGCTTCAAGCATGTCTTCCAACTCCTTCCCCTTCCGAGTCTTCGGCAAACCTTCGTCTTAGCGACGGCCGGCCGAAACACACCACCGCAGGAATTTCACTGGTTCTTGGCGCAACCTAACTTCTATCGCAAGGAGGGAAGGGAAGATGGAATAAAAATCTGCGCGCAGGGAGTAATGATGGCTAGATAAGCGCGGATTTAGACAGCTCGACAAAATTAATTGAGCGTGACGAAGGCGGGGTTTCCAATTATGATTGACGTTCCAGCTTCGCCAAACTCAATTGGAGCGAATAACCAGTGATCAAAATGTTGCAACAACCTCGTGATCTATTTCAACATAGCTTAGGCAGCACTACTTGATGAGATTTCGGGCTTAAAATAAAATTTTACAACCTAATAATCAAATGCAGACAAACAATCAATCAAAATAAAACGACAAACAACCTAAACTAGCAGGAAGAATTGGGTTGCCTCCCAATCAGCGCCTGAGTTTTAGTCCCGGCAGGACCTGTCTTCCTTGTCAGTTTTCGAAGATGAACGATTTCATTAAACCATTCTTGTTGCCCATATAGATTTTTAGTCTTTGCCCGTTCACCTTGAATTTTGATCCATCTACTTCATTACAGATTGTGACAGCGCTGTAAGGGTGAACTTTTTTAATTAAAAATGGTCTGAACCATCTAGATTTCAATTTACCGGGAAACAATCTCAATCTCGAGTTAAATAACAAAACTGATTGTCCTGGCTTAAATTTTTTCTTCTTTAATCTTGAGTCATGCCATTTTTTTTGTTTTCTCTTTATATATTACAGCATTATCATATGCATTCATTCGGATCTCTTCAAATTCATCAAGTTGAAAAAGTCTTTGTTTACCAGCATTGTGAAAATCAAAATTCAGCTTTTTAATAGCCCAATATGCCTTATGTTCTATCTCTACTGGTAAACGACAAGCTTTTCCATAAATTAATTTGTAGGGCGTTAAGCCTAAAGGTGTTTTAAAAGCCGTTCTATATGCCCATAATGCGTCATTGAGTTTATGGGACCAATCCTTTTGGTTTATATTCACTGTCTTTTCTGAGATGCTCTTAATTTCTCTATTAGAAACCTCGGCAAGCCCATTGGTTTGTGGATGATATGCAAGTGCAATTTCATGATTCACACCATATTTCTTTAATAATAATTTAAATTGCAGATTACAAAGTGTGAACCGCCATCACTAATGATTGCCTTGGCGTACCAAATCTATTAAAAATGTTCTTTAGAAATTTTAAGACAATGGCGGAATCATTTTTCTGTGTAGCTATTGCTTCTATCCATTTGGACATATAATCTACCGCTAGCAGGATGTAATAGTTTCCATTTGAATTTACAAATGGACCCATAAAATTTATTCCCCAAACATCGAAAATTTCAATTTCCATAATATTATTCATAGGCATACTATCTTTTTGGCTCATATTCCCAGTTTTTGACAAGCATCACAATGCCTAGTAAAATTGTGTGCATCTTTGAATAAAGATGGCCAATAGAAACCTGTCTCTAAAACTTTTAATGCAGTCTTTTGTCTCATTAAATGCCCTCCATAGGGGGAAGCATGACATCTTTCCAAGATGCTTGGTATTTCAACCTCAGGAATACAACGTCTTATAATTTGATCAGCACAATGCTTAAATAAATAAGGCGTATCCCAAAAATACGTTTTAACTTGATGTAAGAACCTTTTCTTTTATTGATAATTTAAATCAGGTGGGAAAAATCTACTTACAATAAAATTTACTATGTCAGCATACCATGATGAGCTATTTTCCATAACTGTTAATATTGTTTCATCCGGAAAATTTTCCTTGATTTCCATTTCCTTATTTTTCCCATCTTTTTGCTCTAACCTAGATAGATGATCCGCTACTGGATTTTCCGACCCTTTTCTATCTTTAATCTCAAGGTCGAATTCTTATAAAAAAATATCCATCTAATAAGCCTAGGTTTAACATCTTTCTTATCTACGAAATATCTTATTGCAGTATGGTCTGTATAAACTATAACTTTTGAGTTGATTAAATAAGAGCGGAATTTGTCAAATGCAAACACTATCGCCAATAATTCCTTCTCCATAGTTGTATAGTTTATTTGGGCTTCATTCAAAGTTTTACTTGCATAATAGATAGTATGGAAGATTTTATTATGCGTTTGACCCAAAACATCCTCTAAAGCGTAATTGCTAGCATCACACATTAAAATAAAAGGAACATTCCAATCAGGAGATACAATGATAGAGGATGATGTCAAACTTTTCTTTAGAGTGTTGAAAGATTCTAAACATGTTTGATCAAAATTGAACGTGATGTCCTTTTCAAGAAGATGACTAAGAGGTTTAGATATTGCAGAGAAATTTTTATGAACCTCCTATAAAAACCTGCATGCCCTAAAATACTTCTTATTCCTTTAATGTTTGAAGGGAGTGGAAGTTTTTATTACTTTGACTTTTGAATGATCTATACTTCTAGGCCCTTATTGGAAATTTTATGGCCAAGCACTATGCCCTCTCTTGCCATAAAATGGCACTTCTCCCAATTTATGATCAAATTAGTTTGCACACACCTAGCCAAAACTTTTTTTAAACATTCTAAGCATTCATAGAATGATTTGCCAAACAAAGAAAAATCATCCATAAAAATCTCAATACCTTCATCCATCAGATCAGAAAAAATAGAAATCATGCAGCGCTGAAAAGTAGCAGGCGTGTTACATAATCCAAATGGCATTTTACGGAATGCAAATGTACCATATGGGCAAGTAAAAGTTGTCTTTTCCTGGTCTTCCAGAGCTACCATAATTTGGTTATAACCTGAATACTCATCCAAGAAATAAAAATATCCATTACCTGCTAACTTATTTAACACTTGATCTATGAATGGAAAAGGGAAGTGATATTTCCTAGTTGACTGATTTAATTTTTTGTAATCCATGCATATACGCCAACCAGTCACTGTCCTAGTAGGGATTAATTCATTATTTTCATTTTTCACAACGGTCATCCCGCCCTTTTTGGGCACACATTGGACAGGACTAACCCATTTGCTATCAGATATTGGATAATTTATTCCTGCGTCTAATCATTTAATGATTTCTTTTTTAACTACCTCTTTCATTGGAGGGCTAAGCCTTCTTTGATGTTCGATGGAGTTTTTTGCATTATCTTCTAATAGAATTTTATGCATGCAAACGGTGAGGCTAATTCCTTGGATGTCGGCAATAGTCCACCCCATAGCTCCCTTGTATTTCTTTAGGAACTCTAACAATTCTTCTTCCTTACTTTGATCTAAAGAGGCATCAATTATTACCGGCAAGGTCTTACTTTCACCTAGAAAAGCATACTTTAGATTTGTGGGTAAAGGTTTTAATTCTAATTGAGGTGGTTATATAACGGATGGTTTTAAAATTTTAATCTCACTTGATCTTTCAAGTGCTTCAACTGTCCTAAAAGTTTTCCACCTTTCACTAGTATTAAAAACTTTGGCACAATCATCCATCTCTTCTACTTCATCCCATTCTTCATTATTAAGGATTGCAAACAATGTTTTCTCCCAAATGTCATTCTTTTGGTAAGCTTTAGTTGGAATTTCTAATTGATCAATAGAATGACATTCTTCTTTATCATTAGGATATTTAATTACTTGTAAGATGTTGAAAGTTACCTCTTCCTCATTGACCCTCATTGTAAGTTCTCCTTTTTGGATGTTAATAAGAGTCCTTCCTATGCTAGAAAGGGTCTACCAAGAATAATAGGTACATCCATATCTTCTTCCATGTCCAATACTACGAAGTCAGCAGGGAAAATAAACTTCTCTACCTTTACTAATACATATTCCACAATACCTTTAGGGAATGCTAAAGTTCGGTCAGCTAGTAGAAGAGTAAGAGAGGTAGGAGTTATTTCTCCAAGGCCTAGTGTTTTATAGATAAAAAGTGGCATGAGATTAATACTAGCCCCTAAGTCACATAAGGCTCTACCCGAAAATTTTACTCCTATGGAGCATGGTATGGTGAAGCTTCCTGGGTCTTTTAATTTAGGGGGTAGTTTCTTTTGTAATATAGCACTATATTCTTCAATTAAAGCCACAATTTCTTTTTCAGCAAATTTTCTCTTTTTGAAGAGAATATCCTTCATGAATTTTACATAACTAGGCATCTGCTCCAAAGCCTCAATAAAGGGTATATTTATGGTCAACTTTTTAAAGACTTCCATAAACTTCTGGAATTGTTTATCAAGCTTAGTTTTAGTGAGTCTGGATGGAAAAGGGGAAGGTGGGTAAATTTTTCTTTCCTTTTCTAGATCTATAATTTCTACCCTTTTTTCTATGTTAGAGTTTTCGCCCTCTTTTATTTTACTTTCTTTTTCTTTCTTTTCATCTTCCTTAAAATTTTCAATAAATAAATCTCCGTCCGAAATTTTATTTCCACTTCTTAGGTTGATAGATTTACATTGATTAGTTGAGTCATCTCTCTTTGGATTTAGAGTTGTTTCGGCTGGCAATGTGCCAACTGGACTTAGATTTAATGCATTGGCAATTTGTCCTATGGAGGTTTCTAAGGATCTAAGAGATGATTCTATCCCTACCACTCTTGCATCATTTTTCTGAAACATTTCTAGGATTAATTCATCTGATAATTTCCTTAAATTTCCTTGATTGTTGGGAGGAATGTGATTAAATCCTGGTGGATGATTAACATTTTGATTGTTTCTCCATGAAAAGTTAAGGTGATTTCTCCATTCAGGATTATATTGATTAAAAAAAACATTTTGTCTTTGGCCACCTAAAAATTTAACTTCTTCCGAAACTTGATTTAATTGCTCTATGGTGAGAGAAGTGTTGGGATTAGGTAAATGAATACTACTAACAGATGACATTACTATATTTTGACTCAACGAATCTAGTCGTTTATTTATCATGTTAAATTGTGTTGCCATTTCTGCAACTAATGAAGTGAATTGATCAACATGATGGACAACCATTTGATTGTTATTCCCTTGCCTTTCAAATGATTGATAATTATTAGAGGTAAGGTCTTCTATAATAGCATAAGCGTCCTCCGGATACTTTTTCATCAAAGATCCCCCGCAGTTCCATCAACTAAGATCATGGTAGTTGTTTGTAATCCATTATAAAATGTAGATACCTGCTGATGAACTTCTAACCTATGATGTGGACATCGTCTCAATAACTCTTTAAAACGCTCACATGCATCGTAAAGAGTTTCCCCATGATTTTGCATAAAAGTGGTGATGTCACTTATTAACTTTGCGGTTTTAGAAGGAGGAAAGTATTTGTTTAAAAATTTCTCTACCAATTGCTCCCATGTGGTTATAGAACCATGTGGTAATGAATTAAGCCAATCTTTACCTTTTCCTTCTAACGAAAATGGAAATAACCTTAACTGGATTGCTTCATCAGTAACCCCATTTACTTTAAACATGTCACATATTTCTAAAAATGTCCTTAAATGAGAATTTGCATCTTCATTGTTTAGACCCCCAAACTTATTATGTTGAACTAATTGAATAGTAGTGGAATCTATTTTGAAGTTATTTGCCGCTATAGTAGGCCGAGCTATGCTAAAGTGCAACCCTCCCCGTAAAGGTGTATTATAATCACGGCAAGTCATTCTATTCTCATTCAGTTGGCCGTTTTGGTCCACTTGCCCATTAGGATCTACATGACCCTCATTGTTGTGCCTATTGTTTTGTCCGTTATCACTTATCACCCATCTCAAGATGTGTAATATTGTGATTCCTAAAAACTATCCTATTTTGCCTACAAGTTCCTTCGATTTCTGAATTTAAAGACACTATTTTTGTGTCTCGATATCTGGACATACAACGATGCACATAAATTGGAAAATAAAACTAAAAACAACACTTGAACTTAAATTACTAAGAATTAATAATATCACAAGATAATACTTAAACAAGAAAAATTGTCCCCGGCAACGGCGCCAAAAACTTGATGCACGAAAATTAGATATATAAAATGCAATGCAAGTATACGTGTCGCGTCAAGTAATAAAGTAGAAAGTAGAGTGTCGAATCCACATGGACAATATTTTTAATTAAGCTTATGATTACTAGTAATATTCTTTTCTACTAAGTAAAGCAAAATATAAATTTTCGTAGAGAGGTGAAAATAAAACTAACTTAGGTAAAATATCAATTTTGTAGGAAAATGAAATAAAACTAACTTGCGAATTCAAGTTTCTGAGATTATATATTGATGAGAAATACGAGCTTTGTATATTGATCATTATCCTTAGCTTGCCTTTGCGTGAAAATACAAATGAACTTAAATTAACTATTATCTTGTGGAAATCCTAAACTTACGAAAAGCGTCTCTCGATTTCATCTTCGTGTTATATATATTTAGTGAGTAACTTTAAATAAAAGTTACACAAGTAAACATACGTATAAAAGCGAGGATCTTAACTCCACAACTAGATTGATAGCGAAACGCTAAATCATATGTAGCCAAATTAAATTCTCGAGACTCGTGATCGCAGCTCTCGCATATAGATCACAGTAAAAAGCACAAGATGATAATCTATTATCGTCATCACTAAAGAAGAGAATATAATTTAAGATAAAAACTAATATAATTCATTTGCTCATGAAAGCATATAGGCAAACTTTAGAAAATTCACAACATACAAAACTCGTTAGAGGATTAGTTTCTCATAGTCTGAAATACATGATTTTGCAATAGGAATTGAACAGTCATGGTAACAAAAATAATTATGATACGCAAACCAAAGAGTCACCGAGATAGACTGTAGAATTCCGTTGCCCAAGCCACTGTACTTTGCCTTCCAATTCTCCTCTCTAATCTCCTCAATTTCCCTCACTATCCATCCCTTCTTCTATATATAGTAATTTGCCTCATAAAAAGCCTTTAATTTGATAAAGAATTATCTCCTTTCAATCTTGTAATCGCCACCAATTTGAATTTCAAAATTCCAGATTTTCGTCAGCAATTTGTTGCAACAACTCTGTCTCTGAAAATAAAGAAATAATTAAATAATAAATAATCTATTCGTAACAACTTTTTCCCTGAATAAATGGACATAACTTGGCAGTAACCGACTTGTTGCAACAATATTTCTGAGTACTGGAGTTGATTATATTTTATTCTTCCAACTTGATTCATTTTTTATATTTTTTTAAAGGAAAATTATAATCTCATGTTTAAAGCCTGAATTATATCAGAATATAATTAAAACTTTATTTCACATGATTTCATGACGATTTACTACTTAAATAGGATGAAAGCTTGTAAATAAAATGATGAAATAACTTCTATTTGAGAAGTTATCACTATGATGATGATAAAGGAGACTGCAAGTCAACATCGGATTTTTTCACATTTGTTGGAAGAAATCTTGTGAGCTTGAAGAGCAAGAAACGGTCTGTGGTCTCCAAGTTTAATGCAGAGGCGGAATATCGTAGTATGACATCGACCACATGTGAGTTAAAGTGGTTACGGGCTCTCAGCTTGACCTAGGAGAGGTCTACAACTATGGCTGTTCACAAATAGTATAGTTCGCGAATAATTCGGGATTCGATTCGTGAAGATTCGATAAATATTCGTAATTTTCGAATTCGAATCTGAATTTGAATCCAAATTCGGATTCGAATAATTTTTGAATCCGAATCCGAATACATTTATACCTGTTCGAACTATTCGCGAATAGTTCGTGAATAGTAAATTACTTAAAATACACATCTTTAAATATTTACAGGCTGTACTCTTTAAATATTTACAGGCTATTACTGACTTACTGTGTATATATATTATAAAGAATACATCCTCTGGACCGCAGAAAACAGAGAGCCCATTTATATTAAATACTTACTGTGTATATATTTAAATCATTTGATAAAAAATACATATCTCTGTTTTCTTTTCTGCTTACATCCTATACCGTAGAAAATAGAGAAGTCGATTACGCCTTACAAGAAGGAAGAAGCCCTAGCCATCCGCTGGACCGCTGCTCTCGCCTCTCGCCTCTCGCCGTCTCGTGTATCAGCTCTCAGGATATCACTCTCTCCATCTTGTTGTACGAGAAGGTAGAAGACCTAGCCATATCTCACGGTCTCGCTGGTCTCGCCGGACTCGCCCCGTCGGCCATCGCCCCTATTTTCTGCTGGTACGTAACTCTGCTATCGAGCTTTGCCCCTATTTTCTGCTGGTACATATCTATGTTTTCTGCTGGTACTTAATGATTTACATTGAGTGTGATAAAGAAGGGGGTATATAAAAGTTTCAGGCCAACCAGCTTTTCGTGCTTCTTTAGCAAGCTGCTCATCTAAACTAGATGACACTCTTTTGCCAAATATAAGCTGTCCATAGAAACTTTGTTGCACTTCCTCCTTTCCTATGATCTTTACTTGGACTGTTCGTTCACGGCCAAGCTTCTCAATCACGGATCTGGAAAATTTAGCATAAGAAGTGAAAATATTCTATTATATTTCGGAGTTTAGCAATATCTTATGCTAGGTTTCCATTAGCAAATTTCAGGCGGTTTTCATTAAGGTTTCCATTGAGGGTTTTCATCAGCTCCACTGCTTCAATCGGTTTTCATTAGCAAATTTAATTATCGATATTCAATACCCATGGATGTGCAGAGTCAGCAGGTACTTTACTAAGATCTATATACTTTAACATATTGTATGCTTGTTCTAATGATTTTAATATGGTGAATGTTATTCTTATCAATGATGTTCTTCTCACTTGTTTTTTTGGGTTCTGTGTAGATGCATTCTAATCAAAATATTAGTAATACAATTGATGTTCAAATGGATGTAAATCAAGAGAATAATGAACTGATTTTTGAAGCATGTGATGAGAGTCATGAGACTGAAAATCCTTTGCAAGGCCGAAATAAAAGACAACTTAAATCTACTGTTTGGCGGGATTTTAAAACAGTCACTATTGATGGAAAAGATAAACATCAATGCAATCATTGTGGTAGAAAGCTTGCAAAACAGGCATCTTCTTGTACTTCACACTTGAAGAAACACTTAGAAATTTGTAAAGCTAGATTAAGATCCACCCAAAAGCAACAGCTATTAAACCTCGAGCCAAGTAATCTAAGTTCAAAAGAAAGTGTGAATATTTGTGCTCTTACAGATGGAAAATATGATCATGATAAGATGAGGCAGGTCGTTGCTGAATGGGTTCTTATGCATGAGATTTCATTTAGCATGGTGGAAGACGAAGGCTTCAATCGTATGATGAGATGTGCTCAGCCACTTTGGGAGCGTATAAGTCGCTTCAAAGTAAAAAAAGATTGTGTTACTATTTATAATAATGAAAAAGCCAAACTTAAGAGGCTTTTAGATGCAACAAGTAAGATGAGCTTGACAACTAATTTGTGGAAGTCAAAGAATCAAAAGATGGAATACATGGTCATAACTGTTCATTTCATTGATTCAAATTGGAAGTTGCAAAAGCGTGTGTTAAGTTTTGTACATGTACCTCCTCCTAGACGTGGCATTGATATATACAATGCAATCTACAATTGCTTAATGGGGTGGGGCGTAGAGCACAAAATTATGTCAATCTCAATGGATAATGCTTCAGCAAATGATGTAGCTATGCATCATTTAAAACGCAATTTTTCTAGAACCAGAAAATTGTTATGTGGAGGGAAGATATTTCATGTGAGATGTTGTGCACATATATTGAACCTTATGGTTCAAGATGGACTTGGACAAATTAAGGAAGTGATTCAAAATGTAAGAGAAAGTGTGCTTTATATTAATGCTAGTGATGCAAGATTGATTGACTTTTCGAAGATTGTGAAGACATTGTCCTTACCGACAAGAAAGCTTATTCTTGATTGCAAGACAAGATGGAATTCTACCTACCAATTGTTATCTACTGCAGTAGTTTTAAAGAATGCCTTTTCGATGTATAGTGATATGGATGATCATTTTAATACATGCCCGACTCAAGAAGAATGGGAGAAGGTTGAGTTAGTTTGTGAAATTCTGGGGGGTTTTAATAGAACCACCAATTTAATTTCAGGAAGCGACTATCCAACTGCAAACTTATTCCTACAAGAGATTTATGGGATTAAAATAATCTTGGATAGACAAGTTAGTGATGATCGTGCTTTTGTTCGAGACATGATATTGAAAATGAAGTTAAAGTTTGATAAATATTGGGGAGATTGTAACATGTTGATGTCAATTGCATCTGTTTTGGACCCGAGATGGAAAATGAGAGCAATTGAATTTAGTTTTCCTAAGATCTACACTAACAATAAAGCGACACAAAACATTGCAAAGGTTTGTGAGTTTTTCTATATGTATAGTGAATTGCGTTAATTTAAATATTGTTTAAAACTGCAAATTTTTTATGTCGCAATTTTAGGTACGGAGCATTCTAGTAAAGATTTATGCAGAATACGAAAGTATGCAAAGTGAAATTGTTAATGAAGCTAATTTTAGTACTGTTAATCCAAGTGAAGGTGTGAGTTCATCGAATGTTCCATCTTCGTCTCTCAATTCCACTGCACTGGGCTTTCATGAAATATGTGAGTACGTGAGAACTGTTGAGACAATTCCACCGCCCAGGTCAGAGCTAGACTTGTACATTGAGGAAACATGCTTAATGCTAGATAGAGCTACATCGAGTTCATTTAATGCTTTGGTATGGTGGAAAGAAAATAGCATGAAATACCGAATATTATCAAAGATGACAAGAGATATTTTAGCCATACCTATTACTACTGTGGCCTCTGAAGCTACATTTAGTGCTAGAAGTCATATAATTGATACATATCGTGCTTCATTGGCTCCCGAAACTATACAAATATTAATTTGTGGTGGAGATTGGACTCGAAGCACCTATGGAGTAAAGAAGAAATTCAAGGTAAACAACTTGTTTATAGCGTATTGTATTATGTTATTCTGTCATAATTTACTTATGCATGATATTCATCTTCTTATCATATAGGTTGAAAAAGGAAGGAATGCAAAATGATCTTCCAGGTATATTAATTCGCTAATTGATGTGTCATTAAAAGATCTGCGAAGATTGTTCTTAAAATAATATATGCATTTTTTTCAGTTATAAAAGGAAATGAATGAACTGTTGGTGCATAAAGGCTAGAAATTTATTTTGAGTTATAGATATTTTGGGTAAGAACAATGTCCAAATAATATTTCATTCATCTACCCGCTGGTAGTTATCTTGAAACTGTTCTTTGGATACAATTTTTTCTTGAATTTACTGCATTATTAGTTGCTTGATGTTTCTTTAAATATTTAGGTATCGGGCACCAAAAGTTTTGCTGCAATCTTCTTCTTATGAAGCTGCAGTTGGTGTGCAATTTATTAACGTAGAATGTGTAGTACACCATTGTGCTTTAAATGTGATTGTGCTGATGTTTTACATGTTTTATTTCTCTAGATATGTGGGCAATGGGTGCTATAATGGCTAAATTTTTCACTCTTCATCCTCTTTTTACTGGCTCCAAGTAATCCTATGATCTGATATATTTCCAAACGAATATCATTTAGCCGTCATGTTCCGTTATAGCTATTTTTAAAAAGTTGCAACTTTGATTTCGAACTTGCCGGAAGCTGATGTTATTTATTGGATAGCTTTATGTTCATGGATCATTATCATAGTCTTTACAGCAGAATGTTTTTTAATGATTTCATGCAAAAATTGTACTATTCCATATCTTAAGACATCCTAATATCATTATCACCATAATGATTTTAACCATATAGTAGGCTAAGATGTTTCTGTTGCTATAAAGATCCACTAACTCAGGCAGTTCTTCGGATTCTGTAGTGAAGTAGATGAGATTCACAAAATTTGCAGTGTAATTGTCAGTTGTGCACTTGTTTGATGACAATTTTCAATTGAACATGTTACATGTTAATATTTAGATGAGAGGCTTTCTAAAATAATAATAATTTATGAGTTATCACCAAATTGCATTCTATGTTTACAAATCGAGAATCCTGTGTTTACAATTTAAATGTATTTGAAATAAAAATTCGAATTCGAATCCGTGTTCGAATCCTAATTCGAACCCGAATTCGAATCCAAAATTTCATGTCGAATCCGAATCCGAATCCAAATATTCGAACGAATCTGAATCTGAATATCTGCATTCTATGTGAAATTTGGATTCGTATGAACAGCTATTCGATTCGATTCGGTTCGTGAACAGCCCTATCTACAACTATCCTCTTCCTATGCTCTGCGATAACAAGGCTGCTATATATATTTCAAAAAATCTGGTTTTTCATGAGAGAACAAAACACATAGAGGTTGACTGTCACTTTATTCGAGAAGAGATTTTGAAGAAACAGATTTGTACTCCGTTCGTCATTTCTGACAACAAGTTGGCAGATGTCTTCACCAAGTCAGTGTCCGCTTCTTTGTTTCACATTTGCGACAAGCTGGGCATGATTGATATCTATGCTCCAACTTGAGGGGGAGTGTTGAGACCGAGTGGTCTGTCAGTTGAGTCTGGATAGTCTGGCGGTTTGGCGGCTTGTCCTAGCAGTTTGGTAGCCGGGTTGGAGACCGGGCGGTCTGGCGACTTTACTATACCGACTTGGGGATATTGGTCGCCTGTCTTCCTCATTATTGTGGTTGTGCGGTTAGTCTAACCGTGCGGCTTGTGCGGCTTATGCGACTTGTATAGTTTCATGTTCTTGTAATTATTAGTCCCACATTGCTTATTTGTTATCTCTCTTCTCTCATCCATTCTATAAAAGGGAGGTCATACCTTTGTAATAGATACCTTTTTGGATAATAAAAGTTTTGTTTCTCCAATTTTCGGTCTCTGGTTTACTGTTCGCACACAAAGCATGTCCTTCATCGTCCTGTTGACCCTCTCAGTCTGGTCATCTATCTGCGGATGAAAGGCTGTGCTAAAACTCAGCTTGGTTCCCAATATTTGATGCACTAACCTCCAGTCGTTTGATGTGAAGCGCCCATCTCGGTCACTCACGATGTTGTGGGGCACACCGTGCAGTCAAACAATGTTATCTACGTAAAGTTTCGCCAGTTTATCCACCGAATCATCCTTCCTATTCGGAATGAAGTGCGACACCTTCGTCAATCTATCTACGATCACCCAGATGGCGTTGTTTCCCATCTGTGACCTTGGCAACCCATGCACGAAATCCATTGAAATGTCATCGAACTTCCACTCCGGGATAGGTAAAGACTTAAAGAAACCTCCAAGCTTCTGGCATTCCTCCTTCACCAAGGCACACGTTTGACACTTCGCTACATACATTGCTACGTCTTTTTTAAGTCCTTGCCACCAGAACAACTTTTTCATATCTCTAAACATCTTTGTGCTCCCCGAGTAAATCAAGTACTTGATATGATGAGTCTCATACATCAATTCCTCCCATAGTTTACCCACACTAGGGACGCACAGACGACTGTCCCTCCATAACAGCCCATCTTTAACAATAAATTGGGAATTTGACCCATCCAAAGCCTCATCCATGATCTGCTTCATGTTGTTATCCCCATCCAGAGCTTGTCGAATCCTATCAGCAAGGTCATACTGCACCTCTGTCCAGTTCAATTGCGCCTCGGCACTAAACTGCTTGTAAACACAGGAGATCTCTAATGCCTCCTAATCACGAACAAAACGCTCATCATGTATCGACAACCAGTTGGCCTGCGCGGGAGCCCTGCGACTCAACGCATCCGCCACCGCATTGCCTTTCCCGGGCACATAATGTATCTTGAAGGTGTAGTCATCTAGGAACTCCATCCACCTCTCTATCGCATGTTTAGGTCCTTTTGATCCAACAAGTACTTCAGGCTCTTGTGATCGGTATAGATATCGACCTTCACATTGTACAGGTAATGCCTCCACAGCTTCAGAGCAAATATTACGGCCGCTAACTCAAAGTCATGGACCGGATAATTCCTCTCGTGTACCTTCAGCTAACGCGAGCCATAAGCTATTACTCTCCCATGCTGTAGTAGAATACAACCTAAGCCACTGCACGAAGCATCACTGTAAATCTCAAATCCTTCAGTCTCACTCGACGAACATAGAATAGGCGTCGTGGTCAACCGACTTTTCAGTTCTTCGAAAGCTTGCCCCAGCCACTGTACTTCGCCTTCCAATTCTCCTCACCGATCTCCTCAATTTCCCTCACTATCAATCCCTGCTTCTATATATAGTAATTTGCCTCATAAAGAACCTTTAATTTGATGAAGAATTGCCTCCTTTCAATCTTGTAACCGCCACCAATTTGAATTTTAAAATTCCAGATTTCCGTCAGATATTTGTTGCAACAACTCTGTCTCTGGAAAAATAGAAATAATTATGTAATAAATAATCTATTCGTAACAACTTTGTCTCTGGATAAATGGACATAACTTAGCAGTAACCGACTTGTTGCAACAATATTTCTGAGTACTATAGTTGATTATATTTTATTCTTCCAACTTGATTCATTTTTTATATTTTTTTCAAAGAAAAATCATAATCTCATGTTTAAAGCCTGAATTATATCAGAATATAATTAAAACTTTATTTCACTTGATTTCATGATCATTTACTATTTAAATAGGATAAAAGCTTGTAAATAAAATGATGAAATAACTTCTATTTGAGAAGTTTTCACTATGCTGATGATAAAGAAGATCGCAAGTCAACATCGGGTTTTTGCACATTTGTTGGAGGAAATCTTGTGAGCTGGAAGAGCAAGAAACAGTCCATGGTCTCCAGGTCTAGTGCAGAGGCGGAATATCGTAGTATGGCATCGACCACATGTGAGTTAAAGTGGTTACGGGCTTTCATGCTTGACTTAAGAGAGGTCTACAACTATCCTCTTCCTATGTTCTGCGACAACAAGGCTGCTATATACATTTCCAAAAATACGATTTTTCATGAGAGAACAAAACACATAAAAGTTGACTGTCACTTTATTCGAGAAGAGATTTTGAAGAAACAGATTTGTACTCCGTTCGTCACTTCTAACAACGAGTTGGCAGATATCATCACCAAGCTGGTGTCCGCTTCTTTGTTTTACATTTGCGACAAGTTGGGCATGATTGATATCTATGCTCCAGCTTGATGGGGAAATTTGAGACCGAGCGGTCTGTCGGTTGAGACCGGGCAGTCTGGCGGTCTTGCGGCTTGTCCCAGCAGTTTGGTAGCCGAGTTGGAGACTGGGCGGTCTGGCGGTCTGAGCGGTCTGGCGACTTTACTATGCCGACTTGGGGATATTGGCCGCCTTTCTTCCTCATTATTGTGGTCGTGCGGTTAGTCTAACCGTACGGCTTGTTTAGTTTCATGTTCTTGTAATTATTAGTCCCACATTGATTATTTGTAATCTCTCTTCTCTCCTTCATTCTATAAAAGGGAGGTCATATCTTTGTAATAGATACCTTTTTGGATAATAAAAGTTTTGTTTCTTCAATTTTCGGTCTCTGGTTTACTGTTCGCACACGAAGCATGTCCTTCATCGTCCTATTGTCCCTCTCAGTCTGGCCATCCGTCTGCGGATAAAAGGTTGTGCTGAACTCAGCATGGTTCCCAACATTTGATGCACTAACCTCCAGTCGTTGGACGTGAAGCGCCCATCTCGGTCACTCACGATGTTGCGGGGCACATCGTGCAGTCGAACAATGTTATCTACGTAAAGTTTCACCAGTTTATCCACTGAATCATCCTTCCTATTCGGAATGAAGTGCGACACCTTCGTCAATCTATCTACGATCACCCAGATGGCGTCGTTTCACTTCTGTGACCTTGGCAACCCATGCACGAAATCCATTGAAATGTCATCGAACTTCCACTCCGGGATAGGTAAAGACTTCAAGAAACCTTCAGGCTTCTAGCATTCCGCCTTAACTAAGGCACACGTTTGACACTTCGCCCACATACATTGTTACGTCCTTTTTAAGTCCTGGCCACCAGAACAACTTTTTCATATCTCTAAACATCTTTGTGCTCCCCGGGTGAATCGAGTACTTGATATGATGAGCCTCGTACATCAATTCCTCCCGTAGTTTACCCACACTAGGGATGCACAGACAATTGTCCCTCCATAACAGCTCATCTTTAACAATAAATTGGGAATTTGACCCATCCAAAGCCTCATCCATGATCTGCTTCATGTTGTTATCCCATCCAGAGCTTGTCGAATCCTATCAGCAAGGTCATACTGCACCTCTATCAAGTTCAATTGTGCCTCGGCACTAGACTGCTTGTTAACACAAGAGATCTTTAATGCTCCAAATCACAAACCGAACGCTCATCATGTATCGACAACTAGTTGGCCTGCGCGGGAGCCCTGCGACTCAACGCATCTGCCACCGCATTGCCTTTCCCGGGCACATAATGTCTTGAAGGTGTAGTCACCCAGGAACTCCATCCACCTCTCTATTGCATGTTTAGGTCTTTTTAATCCAACAAGTACTTCAGGATCTTGTGATCGGTATAGATATCGACCTTCACACCGTACAGGTAATGCCTCCACAGCTTCAGGGCAAATATTACGGCTGCTAACTCCAAGTCATGGACCGGATAATTCCTCTCGTGTACCTTCAGCTAACGCGAGCCATAAGCTATTACTCTCTCATATTGTAGTAGAATACAACCTAAGCCACTACCCTAAGCATCACTGTAAATCTCAAATCCTTCAGTCCCACTCGGCGAACATAGAATAGGCGTTGTGGTCAATCGACTTTTTAGTTCTTCGAAAGATTGCGCGCACTCCAGCGACCACACAAACTTTTGATCTTTCCTCGTCAAAGTCATGAGGGGTAACTCTATCCTAGAAGTTCTCTACGAAGTGCCTGTAGTAGCCGACAAGTCCCAGGAAACTCCGGATTTCTGCTACTGTAGATAACACTGGTCACTCGCGTATTGCAACTATCTTCGTCGGATCTACCGCAATCCCTTCTCCACTAACTATATGACCAATGAATGTGACCGAGGATAACCAGAATTCGCATTTGGAGAATTTGGCATAAAGTTGATTCCTCTTCAATGTCTCCAACACCAAATTCAGATGCTTGAAATGATCATCCACGCACTGCGAGTACACCAATATATCGTTGATAGAGACTATCACGAAGTGGTCCAGGAACTCTCTGAACTTTCTATTCATCAAATCCATAAACACGAATGATGCATTAGTCAGCCCAAATGGCATGACGGTGAACTCATAATGCACATACCGTGTGCAAAAGCTGTCTTGGCGATGTCACTTTCTCTTATCTTCAACTGATAATATCCGGATTTAAGATCAAATTTCGAGTACACCGTTGACTCAACTAACTGATCGAACAGAGCATCAATCCTTGGGATCGGATACTTATTATTTTCTGTTAGCTTATTCAGCTCTCGGTAATTAATGTAGAGTCGTAAGCTTCCGTCCTTCTTCTTAACAAAGAGGACCGGTGCGCTCCAAGGCGATGAACTTGGACGCGCATAACCCTATTCCAACAGCTCTTGAAGTTGAACTTTCAGTTCCGCCATCTCCTTAAGCGCTAACCAATACGGAGAGCGTGACACAGGTTTGTCATCTGGCACCAGCTTAATAGTGAAGTCAATCTCTCGCTGAGGTGGGGCTCCAAGGAGATCGTCAGGGAACACATCAGGATACTCAGATACAATTGGGATACTGTCCATACTAGGCTTAGGCTTCGAAGCCTCCACTAGTGTGAAAAACAACTCTGCACCAACACGAACTGCCTTAATCACCTGAAGAGCAGACATCAAAGTCTTGCTCGACCCTTTCATGCCCGCAAATGTCATCTCACGATTAGTTCCCAATTTGACCTCCTTGCGGTTGCAATCAATGTATGCTCGCTGCTCTGAGAGCCAGTCCATTCCAAAGATCACGTCGAACTCTACTATCGGTAGCAGCGACGCTTGCAAGTCAAACTCTTGACTCCCAATCCGTATCTTTACGCAACAAACTCTATCCACACGCATTGAACACCCATTAGGCAACAATACATCCAATTTGTCCATTGTCATCGAAGCAAGTACTCCGATGCGCAATACAAATCCTTCAGACAAAAAGGAATGTGAAGCTCTCGTATCGAACAGTGCTCTCGCCGGATTATCGAAAATCAAAGCAAAGCCTAGCACAACCAGTAATAAGCTAACATGCGCAAGGCAACAAGTATTTAAGGCTAAACTGTTATAAATAAAACCATACATGTCACAACGTCAGCCTGCTTCATGGCCTCTTGCTGGCCCAAGTTGTACACTCTAGGTTGGGCTGGGGCATAATGTGATGTGGTTGACTCCATCGCCTTGCCCTTCTAATCATAAGTTGCTCCAAGCTTCTTCTCGGACTTTGGACGTCCGCTCTAGCAATCTCGGGCAAAGTATCCCGGCTTCCCACAGTTATATAGCATGTGTCCGGGTTCGGCCTGTACTTGCCCCCAGAAGCACCAGAAGAAGGGGCTGGACCGAAGTCATAGCCTTCTTATACCCCTTACGGAAACCATACCTTGAGGAAGTCGGCACCTTGAACTCCGTCTTCC